>OX608082.1:9960661-10290661 GCA_951509765.1 Sphenella marginata
GAAAATATATTTAAAAAAATTCACTATACGGAGACAAAAACGTATGAAGCTTGATTTTCAAGCAGTAAAATTTGTTCATTATATAGAAAACTTCACTATATAGAAATTCATTATAAGGAGACAAAAATGCACCTAAAGTAGAACCAAAAAGCTGCGTCTTCAAAATGACTTCATTATAGGGAGAGCTTCATTGTAGGGAAGTTCACTATAAAGAAGTTCCACTGTATATATAGATAAGCGACAGTTGGCTGACTAGTTGCGATGGGGTACATCCTAGTTCTGTGTTAGCTTTGCAACTAGTTGTCTGTTCAGCAGCGATTTAATTCAAAATCAAAATTGCGTGAATTCCTGTAATGAGTGTTAATGCGTTCTACAGCAAGGAATAGGTATGCACATTACATAACCTCACATTACTTACGCAAACACTTGCACTTTAGCACCCCTTCATCATTTAACCAACCCCCACCTACACATGTTACATCAACTCAAACAGCACTTTTTCCAAGAGTTTGCAATCGAAAATGGATGTCAAGTGCACGTTTGAATGGAGAAAATTTCGATTTCCTTTTTCAAATACAAATATGCAGTACGTCAGTGGAAGTGCGCGTGTGTATGACAGACAGTTTTTGCACATATGTTTGTGTTGTGTAGCCAGCAAGAAATTGTGTGAGCGGTTAAAGGAAAAAATAGTATAAATTGGGGTGCAGCTTGTTACGATGAACGAGAAGTATTTTAGAAAGGATGTATATGAAGGATTGAGTTTACGAAGCTTATCCCTATTAAAACTCATGAAACACTGCCAGGATATTCACTTATCCCGCTCTTTATACCGTTCGCTTCAGTTATTACTTGTACGCCATGTCTTTGGTGGGTATCATATATGTTAGAAAATGCAACACGCATGAGTTGATACGAAATAGCGAAAGCGAAAACATTTTAATGGCATTGCATTGCCATGAGCAAAAACTTTACACTCACGCACTTAACTCACTTTTAAATATATACCGGCTGACAGGTATGGTAGTCCCGCAAAAACCTATTTGGTACTAAACACTTTTGAGTTCTTTGAAAGAATAAAAACAAGTTCTGAAAGCAGCTGCTCTATCTCATAAACGGAAATTTAAAATAAAATCGTACTTGCTAAACATTTTATATTAGTCCCGATAGTTCGGGATTCATTGTGAAAACTAAACATATTTCAATACAGGGGGTTTATTTTAATGTTTAATAAGACAAAGCAATGATACAAATTCGAAAAGTAGAAGGACCTCATATATTTGAGAACCAGGTCTTTTTTTACAACCAAATACAACTGCCTTTGTGATTAAAAAACGATAGCCGCTAGTCTACATTAACTTTATTACCACCTTGTACTTTCTTTCTCTAAAAAGAACACCCTTTACATAAACAAATAAGTAAACAAATGCACTTTTACACAAGTGCTGTGAAGTTTGCCACATCCGTGAGCTCACAGGCAAAAAAAATCTGGAACCAAAAATACACACAAAAGAGAAAAAAAATCGATTAAAATGAAATGTGAGCGTAGTTACGCATTACAAGAGTGAAAGTTTTAATGCGTTGGTTTTACCGCTATGAAATATTTTTTTTTGTTTTTTTATATTTTTTATTTTTGCTGGAAAGGTAAGGAAATGCTTGTGTAGGTGTAAATTAGACTGTGCCGAAATTATTATTTTGTTTCATGAATTTGCCTACGACCCGTTCGGCTCTAACCACAAAAAGCTCAAGCAAAGCAGGAGTTTGGAGGTTAGGACCAAGCCTCGACCCATTATAAAATGTACTCAATTAGAACCCATTAAATTGCCTTCAAGAATCTGTATTTATCACTTTCTTATATAGATTTAAAGAATTTCAAAATTGAAAAGGTGAGATCAGATACCTCTCGAAATGATAACTAGGGGAAGGCCCTGAAAGCTTTACAGCATTTTTTCGATATTTTGAAAATGTAATATCGCTATAATTTTCAAAGGAAAAAATTTAATTTTAATTTTTGACACTGGCGCGCTTGACAATTTGTCGAAAACCTAGAACCGAGGTGTTATTGTATGGGGTCTAAATAAATTTTAAATTAAACTGCAATTAGTCTTGTTGTTTCTGAGCTGTGGGTGTTCTATATGCAATGTCTATAGAGAGAAGTCCCTACTGAGAAAATGGAAGATGTGTAGATATATCGTATGCATGTATGTTTTGAAAAGTTAAACTGTTCAGCGCCCTGAAGTAGGCAAACAAAAATATTAAAAGTTGAAAATGTTTGCTATTTGAATGCGAACAAATAATGCGCTATGCAAATTTAAATGCAAGCATTAATCTCAAGAAAAGATTGTAAATGATCGCTATAAAGTATTTTAAGAAAATATAGAGAATTATTTTAAAACTTACAAATGCAAGTTTTTCACTTTAATGAGGAAGCAGTTGCAAGCACTGTCAAGAGAAGCGTTTTATACGGTTGGTTTTTTCATTTTTTTTATCAACCAATTTTTAAGCTAACAACAAGATAAAACCTGCATAGACATTCATACATATGGATTTGTGTGATTGTAATAAAATGGTGGAAAAGATTTTGAGAAGCAAAGATTTGAGTAACTTAAGTATGCGTAGCATATGCTGCAGTTTTAACTAGCTATTACCAACTTTTTGGCTGTAACATTAAGCAAATTGCTTGCAAATATTTGAATGTATTTTAGTTGAGGTTTAACCAGACAGCGAAGTAGCCTGAAAATATGCTATGAAAATTAAGAAAATATGTACTCAGAAGTAAAGTTATTTAAGCTATTTATTTTTGAGTAGTAAAATGGCGCTAGTTTTGAAGCAAAAGAGTCAAACTGTGAATTTTCAACCATGGAACTCTCTCGCCTGTGAGGAAACAGACACTATTGCAAACATCTCGGGGCAATTCTTCAAATAGATTAACTCTCCCAGATGACTATAGTGAGAGGTAGGACGTATTCAATATTTTCAAATTACAAACTTTCGCTCTCTAATAGAACGCTTGTGACGTGTTAGCTATGCGGAAAAGTTTATTTAATTCATTATTTCTGTCACACAGTGGATTTTCCACAAACCAATCATCCTGCTTTCATCGCCATTAAGTTGGTTTTGGTTTTTTTCTGGTTTTAAAAAGCAATTTCTTCATCGAAATAATTTTTGCCGGAGATATGCCTGTCAAAATGCAATAACAATTGTCAATCATTAGTGAATAACGTGTCCGGCAACGCTACGCTATGACACACACACACACACTCTGACATGCGACAATAACAAAAACATGTGGCAAGGGCGTGACAATTTTACTGCACAGACAGGCAGTCTGTTCTCATAAAGTTGAATCATAAAATGGGCAAACGTGGCTAAATATGTAACAGTCTAGTTGATATGTCTCTAGTCTTGTTTAGTAATAAGTGTATATGACAAAACAAATGGACAGCTGGATAGATGTTTGACAGTAGAAGAGACAGTTAAAAGTCAATGCTGCGACTTATTTGAGAGACAAGCCAGACAAACGTTGATGACAGTTTACGACGCGGCATGACCGAAGATATTTACACTGTGGCAAGGTTTTTGAAATTGGTGAAACAAATTCCGCGTTAGCAGGTTCAAATGCGGCAGAACAGACTAAAGTAAAAGAAAATAATTCCAAATAAAATATTATAATTCTTGATCCTGAACTCATTTCTAGTCATAGGTATTCAAAAAAACGGCCTTTTGAAACTAAACAAAATAAACTCGTATTAAAAAAGTAAAAGAACTAAAATTAAATAAAACTTTAAATAAAAATTTAAAAAGTTTAAAAATTAAACAAATTTTAAAACTAAAAATAAAAAAATTTGAAAATAAAAACAAAAAAAAAAATATGAGGAAGTAAAGTGTAAATCATAAGAAAAAATTCTAAAAAAAATAAAAGCACAAAATATGTAAGAAAATGCAAAAAAAAATGAATCAAAAAAAATAAATAAATTTAAAACATAAACAATAAAAAAAATATAAAAATGGGTAGTTATGTAAATGTCGAAATAGCAAAAAAAAAATTTAAAATAAATGTGCATAAAATAAAATATAATTAAATAAATGGAAAACATAAAAACCAAAAAAAAAATACATAATAAAAAACCAATTAAAACTAAATAAAAAATAAATAAATAAATTTAAAACATAAACAATTAAAAAAAATATAAAAATGGGTAGTTAAATGTCGAAATAGCAAAAAAAAAAAAAAATTAACATAAAATAATATATATAACTAAATGGAAAACATAAAAAGCAAAAAAAAAAAACTAAAAATTAAAATTAGTAAGTAAAATAAGTAACTCATATTTTGGGTAGTTAAATATCAAAATAGCAAAAAAAAAATTTAAAAATAAAAAATAAATATCTCAGTGAAGTCGAAATTCGTGCTCTAATCTCCTCTTTGATTTTGAATTACGCCACTTTCGATGCCTTGCAGGCCCATAGTGCAGCGTGAACTTAAATTTTCGACCAACAGATCATAAAATATTTACTAGTCAAGCATTACTGGAATAATAATAATAATAGTAATAAAATTTCATAAATGTTGTTATGACAATGCAGTTGTTGTAAATTGTATATCAAAAGAATGACACTCAAACACTCCTTGCTAGAAGAATAAATGAATGAATTAAAGATTTGTGGTATGCGCATTTAATGTTTCTTACATGTTTGTATGTATGTGCGCGTATTCAAAATGTTCTCTAAATGTGTTTGCGCTAGCACCAACAACAAGTTGTTGTTTTTATTTTATTTCATATCTTTGCCATATTTTTGCGTTATCGCACCTTTGCAACTGACATCCAATTTCTTTTCCGTTCACCTCACCACTTGACCCACGACCTGTAACTTTTCAACTTTACTCAAGTTTGTTGCACGTGCCACTTTCTTTCGCAATTGTCTCGTCTACGCTGCAACGTGTGGCAATAAAAAGCTACAAAACGCGACACAATGAACCGCCAAAAGTTGTAAATTCGACTAATCTGTAAAGTTTACTTTTTGTTTTTTGTTTTTCGGTTCATTTTTTATTTTTCATATTTTTATTTACATAATATTTTTTTTACTACTTGTTGGTGTAAATAAAAAAAAAATCTAGCATTTTGCAACACGTACGCGTTTTTTACTTTCTGATGTTGGGAGTTTTTTTTTCATTTTCCTTTTTGTTTTCACAAATTTTATATGTTTTGTAAAGCAAAGTTCTGTAACAAATTACTAACATAAAAAAGCGAGAAACATATTGGAATGCTGACAGCGTTCCTGTTGCTCTTCTAAGTTAACTCAGCATCATACGTGGGTTTATGCGGAAGTTAACAAAACGTAAGCATTTTTGTTGGAAATATATTTGTATCCCAGTTTTCCAATTTTCAGCAATGTATTTGAGCTGGATATAAATTTCAGTAACAGTCCTTTCTTCAGTGGAAGGACACTTTTTGATGTGAAAATATTCTTATTTCTTCACTTAAAAAAATATTTGATTCCGACTTGATTCGTATCAATATTTTCCAACTGAAGTCAAACTGCACATTTTACTTTTTTGTTAGGCATTTCATTAATAACATAAAGCGCAACATTTGTATTCTAAATATTACCTTTTGTCACACAAAAAAAAAATCTTTCTATATCTTTCCTCTTTTTCGTTCGCTTAAGAGTCTTGATTAATTTTTGTTGTCAGATGTGACAGCAAATACGAGTGCTGCCAAGTGTCAAAATTGCAGGTACACTGTCAAACGCGCTCCAGTGGTTTTCAAACTGTCAAAATGCGTTCCAGTGGTTTTCAAACTGTGGAAAAATGTTCAACCTCAAAGGGAGAAACATGTTAAAAATCACTTTGAAAATTTAAACATTTTTTAAACATCGAAAAGCAGTTGAAGAACTAGTGAAGAACCCAGGTAGATGTGCTATATAAACAACCGAATTTTAACTAGTTATGTGGCCAAGGTCATTATTATCTAATTTAATAATATTTGCTTACACTAAGTTGTTTGCAATTGTTTCCACTCTATACTGAAACGAACTAGTCCAAATAAGCCCACAAAATTCTAGTTAGTTGAGTAAAATATTTTTTGACTAGTTAGGCTATTTGCTGCAGGGTATTAGTATGTCTTTGGACTCCTATTATATTACAATCTTTTTCTCTACAATGTTTTATATTATTTGCATATTGTAATCAAATATTTTTATATTTTTGATATTTCAGTCAAATCCTTTATGGATTTTCTATCCCATCAACTTTATGAGTATCTCTGACTGCAGGTAATATTTGCCAAATTTTTTTAGCATCAAAGACTTTGTTTCAAGTGGATGTTCATGCAAGGAAATTCGTTGAGATTACTTGCTGCTTTTTGATATTTGGATCGTGCTGTTAGTTCCGCAGAAGATGTAGGAGCGTTCTTATTTTAAAAAAGTCATGGATAGAAGGAAATGTATGGCTGCAAGAGATCTAAGCAAATTTGAACACAGTTCACGGATCCAGGTCCTATCATGGTGTGGGGTGATAGGGACTTCATTTTGTTTCCGCAAGGCATGTCGTAGCTAGGAAAGGATCACTGTCATGCTTGTCTGTGAAACGCCTTTCAGCGCCAAATAATGATGCTAATGAGATATAATTGGAGACTTTGCAGTCCTTTGCTTAATGAGGTCTTCACAAAATACTGTACCCCTTGTAATTGGATTTAGTTAAAACATTAAATAAACTGACAAAATCCATAAACACCGTATCCCAACGTAATCACTAAATTCAACAAAATCTGTACAAAACTCTAATTATATTTAAAAAGTTGGTCCTTTTTCCTATTTTTATTTCGTGCCACCCAACCAAATGTTACGCCTTTTACTTGTCAAAACAAAGCTATAAATTCTGAAATTAAATTCAAATTGTATTACTGAAAAGTTTATTTTTATTTCTGTAACTAATTTGATTTTATCAACGGTCGTCAAACGAGCTGACAGCCAACAATGCAACCGCCACCGTCACCGCCACCAACACCGTCACCACAATTTAACATCTGGCTTACAAGCCACTTCAAAAACAAATCAAATAGTTGATGAGCAGTCTGCCTAAGCACAAATTAATTTTGCGGGTGGGTTGTATGCAGATATATAATATACATATGTTTTTCAACGAATCCGATTAGTACCACTTTCTGCGGCTAAAAGCTTGCAATCAACTGTGTAATCCTCTAATCAGTCGGGTTCCGTTTGTGTCATTTGTGTGTTGAAAATCGATTTTTGTCTGTGTGCAATTAAATGCTCATTATTTGTGGGATTACACAGTGGCACACACTGATTAACATATGTACAAATATACTTACAAGTACATACATATATACAAAAATATGTATATATTAGCACAAAAGGGATTTAGTTTTGTTTTTGTACATACATATATAAGTGAAATTATTGTATTAATTTGTTGTGATAAATTGTTTAAATTTGTAATTGAAGGGAAATGAATATTTAATTATTGAAATGTGATGCTTTTCACTTAAGCTTCAAGGGGTTTACTATGCTGATATAGATTTTGAGGTTTATTCAGCTTTGTGGACTTATCCCATGAATTTCAATGTTATTGTTTGTGTGTGGATTAAATAAATATTTAAATATCTAGCAAAGCAAAGGAAAGTAATCATTACTTTAGGCATAAAATTGCGCTCAATTCCCAATTACAAGAAATTTGCAAAAGTAATCAATTCCTTTCCAAAAGTTATGTGAGTATATTTCAATTCCTCAAAAACAGTATTGTAAAATAATAATTTCTAATGGTAATTATTACGGGTGTGATTGGTTATTTTCCTCAGAATTCATTTAATGTTTGATTACCAATTAGTTTAAAATTTTAATTATTATTTTTTAATTCAATCAAAAGTAATCAAAAAAACGCTTTTTAGATTGTTTTGAAATATTTTTGTTTGTTTTTTTTGATTATTTTTGTAACTTATTGATTTTTTTGATTACTTGTGATTAATTTAGAATTTTAATGATTATTTTTCAATTGTATTAAAAATAATCAAAAAAAAAAAAAAATTTCATGTTTTCACGTTTTTTAAAAAAATCAAAAATCACCAAAAAAAATCAAAAATAATCAAAAGTAATATAAAAAACCCTTATGATTTTTCAGGATTATTAAAAATAATCAAAAAAAAAATTAACAGCAATTAAAAGTAATCAAAAAACGACTTATTATTTTTTACGATTATTAAAAATAAGTTTAAAATAATCAAAAAAAAATTATGATGTTTTCACGATGATTAAGATTAATCAAAAAAAATAAAATTAATCAAAAGTTATCCAAAAAAAAACAATTTTTTTGTGAATTTTGAAATTTTTAATTTTTTTTTTTTTTTTTTTTTTCTTTTTGTATTTTTGTTATTCTAATTTTTTATTTTTTTTTGATTATTTTTGTTTCTTTTCGAATATTTTTTTTATTTTTATTTCTTTTTCATTATTTTTGTTAATTTTTAAAAGTCGTGAAAAAATCCTAATTTTTTTTTGAATATTTTTAATCGGAAACCTTTTTTGGAAAACAATTAAAACATTTAATACCGATTAAGAACAGGCCTGCTCAAAAAGTAATACCAAACATTCCTCGTTTTGAGTACATGGATTTTTTCTTTTGTAATTAAAAAAATGACGTTTCGCAAAAGTAATTTGTTCCCCAGTTATTTAAAACTTAACTAAATTTGCAATTTAAAATTTTTAAATAACATTACAAGAAGTCTTCGTAAAAATTATTTCCAATATACCATTCTTCAAAGGAATTGAAAAATAATGGAAGAACCGATTAAAGCTATACCAGAGAAACTCTCTACGAACATTTTCAGCCCTTAACTGGTGCCGAAGGAATTCATATGATTGGGAGGTGCTTTCAAATGCTGATTTTTATCGCTGAGAACGGATGCCCGAGGAAAGAATGGCCCGAGAAGTTGACCCACATTATCATCCAACAATCGAAATATAAACATTTTTATGGAGACATATGAACCATTTTCTTGCTCTCCAATTTAGCTTGACCTCATTGCATTGAAATTATTACGCATTAAATTTTAAAACGCGCTTACACACACACGCATACCTACAGAGCAGAGTGCGTATCCATTGCATTCTTAAGCATGTCATCCTCATCAACATCGTTATCATCTTAATAATCATAACCCAAATCTGTTTCAGTATCTAATGTGTCCTGACATGTTGCAAGTGGGGCATGAAGTGACACGAAGAACAATAATAACACAAGAACATGCAACATCAAAGTTTATTGTGGCAAAGTGTAACAGGCAGAGGAAGAGATACACTGATAAGTGTCCAGCAAAAGGGCAAAGAACGAAGACAAGCTGTCTGCATGGTTTTACTGAAGTTTACAAAAGGAAACACAACAATTTTTATATTTATATGAAAGTTGAAGGGACGCACTTGCAAAACGCATGAAATTATTGTGAGCAAAGGACAGAAATCTGAAATTGACACCTCGGGTTTGAAAGTACCTCAAAAAACAAAATAAAAAAAAAAAACAGTACAAAGCCAAAAAGTTAACTTTTTATAAAGCACACTATATATCGCTATATACCTACATATGTCTGTATATATATACAACTCCAAATTTGATATCTGATGACTTTTTAGTATGTTGCCATTGTTCCTTGCGCGTTTTTCAAGTTTTAAATAAATAACAAAACAAGGTTGCCATAATTCAGCTTGCCCACCAACAACAACATATACCAAAACTTTTACCACAATATTTATGCATTTGCTTCACTTCACATCTCATTTGCTTATCCAACTAACGGATCATCACAAACGAATCAACCAAGTAAAATATCAAGAAACTTGAGCAATTTATGTGAAAGGAACTAAGAATAGACAAATACGAATGAACTTTAAACCACAAAAGCTCTGAAGTCATACACTTAGGTTTCAATGTGTGAAGATGTACGTAAATATGAACAGCGTGAGCAAAAATTAAAGGAACATAATATTTTGGAACGGAATTAAATCTTCCGGGTACGTGTCCTTTATGATTTTTTATTTTATTTTATTTTATTTCATTTTATTTTATTTTATTTTATTTTGTTTTATTTTATTTTATTTTATTTTATTTTATTTTATTTTATTTTATTTTATTTTATTTTATTTTATTTTATTTTATTTTATTTTGTTTTATTTTGTTTTATTTTATTTTATTTTATTTTATTTTATTTTATTTTATTTTATTTTATTTTATTTTATTTTATTTTATTTTATTTTATTTTATTTTATTTTATTTTATTTTATTTTATTTTATTTTATTTTATTTTATTTTATTTTATTTTATTTTATTTTATTTTATTTTATTTTATTTTATTTTAATTTATTTTATTTTATTTTATTTTATTTTATTTTATTTTATTTTATTTTATTTTATTTTATTTTATTTCATTTTATTTTATTTTATTTTATTTTATTTTATTTTATTTTAGTTTATTTTTTATTTTATTTTATTTTATTTTATTTTATTTTATTTTATTTTATTTTATTTCATTTTATTTTATTTTATTTTATTTTATTTTATTTTATTTTGTTTTATTTTATTTTATTTTATTTTATTTTATTTTATTTTATTTTATTTTATTTTATTTTATTTTATTTTATTTTATTTTATTTTATTTTATTTTGTTTTATTTTATTTTATTTTATTTTATTTTATTTTATTTTATTTTATTTTATTTTATTTTTTATGTACCACCCTTTCGCATGTGCGTTTAATAATTTTCGAACGTACTGTCAATGTGTCACCGCCACGAAATACACATTTCACACACACACATCCACCAACTAGCGATGCCAACAAATACTTGATGCAATGTTGTTGCTTTGTCGCCTCATTGTTTTTATTGCTGCGCATCCTTGTCGTTTTCATGCATTTCGAAACACATTTCGAGTAATTAATCTGAAAACCACACGTGAATTTCGATATCCCGGGTGATGAAGTGCACGCAGCGCATAACAACGGATTGTGATAGCGCATTATTGTTGTTGCTTTTGTTTATGTTGGCTATGTTGTTGTTGTTGGAGACCTGTGCCGGACGGTCAACAATACACAAATGTGATGCGACGCGACACAGACGCATAAAGTTGCACCAGATACACATACATACGAGAATACAGAGAGACACAAGAATCGCAAAACAGTCAAATGCGAAACAAAGACATATTTAAATTAAAAAAAAGCGATACCCGACAGTAAAGTGAGCTAGTTCTAACCCAGTAAGCAAAAAGTAGGACTACCAAGCTGCATTACTACAACTCAGAGAAAGCAGTTGTTAGCTAGAGAATTTCGAAGAACCTCTCTTGAACCCGCGATAGATGTTCTATCACTACGCTTAGTGACTTTGATACTTCCTTAAGTTTTGGGTAGATGACCGATAGTATCTAGGTGACCTCATTGCGAATATCTATTGATGATCTCCACTAGCGAGTTTCGTTCAAACTGACTGAACTGAGTTTTGAACGCATGTCACCTCTAGACTTCACATTTCTTAACGTTGAATTTTCTACCTCAGAAAGAAGTGCTTGCTTCTTGGGCTGCTTCGCTTTCAGTCAGTTGTAACTAGTTTCTAGACTAATCAAATTTCGTGCCAACAATAACGTCAGCTGATAGTTTGGCTTGAATGCAGCAATGTCAAACGTTTATGCGCCACATAGTTGCTTACATCTCTACCACTACATGCATAACCAAGCACACACACACATACAAATAAACATAGCCATGTTCGTACAAATATTACCGCCGCATTCATTAGGGGTTTTCGGCTGTTGCTTTACTTGATACGAATGGCTTTCCTTTCGGTTGACTTTGTTTTTGCTTTGTGCGTCAATAACCCACTACCTATACAGAGATTATTGTTGCTGTTGTTGTTGTTGCTGCAATTGCAAATTTTTATTCCACTTGTTTTTGTATTTTGTTTTTGTTTGAATTTCATTTTGCCGCTGCAAAATTTTTGACTAAAACCGCTGCTCCATAGTTGTTGCTGTGGCGTATATCTCTCGGGATGTGGCAATGCAAAGAACCGCAACCCCAGCAAAGCATATCCTTTTACCAGCTGAGGTTGTGCGTATGCAATGTATGTTTGTATGTTTGTATGTAAAAGTTGCTGCCAGGTTACTGCTGTTGCTGCTGGTGTTGTCGTTGGTTATTCACTCTCTTGGCGTCTCTTCACTTTTGGTGCTTTGCTTGTTTTGTTGGTGTTGCTTTTGGCTGTCAGTGTCACCGACATTCGTATTGGCAGGCATATCGCATGTACAACAATGACAACAACAGCTACAGTGTGGTTGCGCATCAGTGTGGCCGCAGCATGTCACCAACAGCAGCTTTGTTGCTCAGCGGATGCCAACATTTCCAAAATGTGCCTGTATGTGTAGATGGATGTACGTGTGTGTACCCCACAGGGAAAATGAAGCGTTCTAAAGTGTGGTTCTGGTGCATTCGGTGCTTTTCTAACTGAAGGTGACGTGTGGAAGGTTTTAAAGTTCATTTGAACAACTTTTAGATTTAGAGACAGAGTGCGAAGTTGTTTACAAATACTTGGTTTGACTGCAGGGTAATCACTGAGTTACATGCAGGGTATGTCTACATGTTCGATTGTATGTGTTAACTCTCGACATTTGCACTTCACAGTGCGATTGCAAAAATGTTTCTGTATTCCGCTTCTTAAGCCTTAAAAGTGTGAGTTTTGTAGCAGAGATTAAATGTGGTTAAATTTAAGGTTGTGGGGTATGAGGAGTGTGGTTGCACATCTGGGAAAGCAATCCGGTTTTCCTGACTATTCTCAGTCCGAACAAGTACTCTTGGCAGCGTTAGCAACCTGGAAAACGAAAGAAAAATAAACTCGTAGGAGATCAAATAAATTAAATTGAATTAAATTAAATTAAATTAAATTAAATTAAATTAAATTAAATTAAATTAAATTAAATTAAATTAAATTAAATTAAATTGAATTAAATTAAATTAAATTAAATTAAATTAAATTAAATTAAATTAAATTAAATTAAATTAAATTAAATTGAATTAAATTAAATTAAATTAAATTAAATTAAATTAAATTAAATTAAATTAAATTAAATTAAATTAAATTAAATTAAATTAAATTAAATTAAATTAAATTAAATTGAATTAAATTAAATTAAATTAAATTAAATTAAATTAAATTACATTAAATTAAATTAAATTAAATTAAATTAAATTAAATTAAATTAAATTAAATTAAATTAAATTAAATTAAATTAAATTAAATTAAATTAAATTAAATTAAATTAAATTAAATTAAATTAAATTAAATTAAACTAAATTAAATTAAATTAAATTAAATTGAAATAAATTAAATTTAATAATTAGCTTTCATAGATATCTTAAAATATCTCAATAAAATAATAAAAAAACACAACTTAATCCACTTTCACACACATACATACGTAAAGGAGTTCCAAAGAAAAACTTTTGCCATCAAAGGAATGCTAAATGCGATTCGCAAAAATGTGTTAGTTTTTAACTAAATCTTGACCCAATTTTTTTGCTTCAATAATTCACAAAAGCCGTGAAATTTTTGCTTTGCGGTTTCTTAATTTCATTTTTTCGCTGAAACGTATGAATATTCTTTGTTGCCATAAAATTCACGAACCAAAAGCCTTGCTGCGCACACAAGGCAAAATATTTCTTTGAGAAAAATATTCGGCAACTATTTTTTTTTTTTTTTTTTGCTTCACTAAGTTTCTTTTAATGCAAGTAGAATATTATCGCGCTTTTTCTAGTTCCTACTTTACGTACTTGTTGTTGCAAATTTACTAAACTTGCAATTATGGCTACAACGCATTTTATTCTTACTCCCTCTTTTTCGCATTTTACCTCTCTCTCTCTCTCTCTGATATTTGCTATCAGCAAGTAAGCACCACTTTGAAACCGTTACCTAAGCATTTACACTTGCTGGCGAATTACTCAAAAAACAATTTTCACTCCCATTTTGTAGTTTGCAGCAACTTTGTTTTTGCCGACGCATAACAATTAGGTAATATTGTAAAAGTATATATTTAATGTGGGTCAAGTTCCTGGTAGTTATAATGGATGTTAGCTGTGCATTACCTTTTTCGTTTAGTTGCTAACTTAGCGAAGTGTAAGTTTCTCATTTAACAACTTAACATCGAGAGCGTCATTGAGAAATTATACAAAAAAAACAACACGGACTAGCATATAATTACCGTTTTTCGCAGAGTTTAAGGTTGCACATTTAATCCTTGCAAGTTGATTGGAGGTAGTTAAAATTTATTTTTGTTGCTATTGTTGTTATGCAGTTTATTTAACTCATTAACATTTGTTGTTTTAAGGAGTGCAGTTTGGTGGTAAGCTAGTTAGAACTTTCGAGCTAACATAGAAGGGCGCATCATATAAAATCCTAAATTCCACCCGAAGATTCGATTTATTTTGTTCATTTCATTCGCCTTGCATGCTATTGTAATTCGCAACCAACTTATGAAATATTCAAAATGTATGGTTGATGTTTACAATCCCGAATTGGGGGGTTTCACAGCGAAAAGGAGGCCCTCCAAGTCACAAGGGTGCTCCCCCAGTGAAACACATAATAAAGTCAAACTAAGAACAAATTAACCTAACTAAGCTACTCGCCCTCCCTCCATAACTGAGTTAGTCTCTTTCCACTTACTGTTGCTCCAAATAATTTATCTAGCATTAGAGCTCTCAGTTTTTTGTTCTGGCGCCAGTCCATTCGAACGCACAAAACCTCCATGGAGGTAACAAAAAATTAAAAACATCGCCGCATTAGATCAATGATCCCAAGTAAAAAACAAAACTTCCGACTAACTTCATATCTTAATACCAACTCCGCATCAATTTCAAACGCACGTAGTTATTCCATCAACGAAAGAGCAATTTTAGACGCGCTACACATTTCAGCATTAATCATTTTTGCTTATCACCAAAATTACATGCTACAAATGTCAACTCCAGCTGTAGCGGCGGCTGGACTGGAAGCCCATCAAGCTGTGGCACTTTACCATGAAAATGAAATTCCATGGATGGCATAAAAATTTTACAACTGCAAACATATTTCGCACTTACGATTTGAGTGAATGCGTAGAGTGTACAAAAGCAACACAACAACAACAACAACAACACAACAAATGCGTACAACTATAAACTTGTATTAATAATTTTTAAGAGCCTTACCTGATTCCTTTCGGCCTGCCCGCTAGTCCGCACGCCCGGCGTAACATTTAGAAGCCCACTTATAGCTTTACATGGCGTGACGTAAATCAAATGGGTAGCAAAAACTCAAGAGTTACACCCACATGCGGCACTAATTAGGCTCTTATATGTGATTGTGATGTTTATTGAATATGCAAGTCGGCGCACGAATGCCCTGTTGGAAAAGCAATTTGTGGTGTGGAAGTGGTATGATTTCGTTTGTTCTATAAGGAAATCCGATGGAGTAGTTTGACTTTGGGTTGAACCTAAAAAGGATGCTTACTAATATCAGGAAGGCTGGGAAAAATATCGTGAGAAGTCGTGAACACGATCCACAATTCTTGAGAATGTGAATGGTAAGACAAGGTTATACCGCCCTAGCTCACAGGCTGGGCTTACCAGGCTCTACCCAGTGTACTGAGCGAACTACTGAGGCAAACTTTTCTCATCATATTTGTCCCGACCTTACCCTCATTTCTTCCTTTTGGCGCGAAGGTTTTCTGTGCAAGTTTAAACCACGACTACTTATGATTACGATTACTGCTATTGTAATAATACAAATTTAACTATTTCGTTTGCAATCATGACAGCAATCTCTATGATTACGATTAAGGTAATCGTAATTAAAATTTTTATGATTAGCATTACTGTAATGGTTATAATAAAAATTGTATGATTACCATTACAGTAATCGTAGTAATTAAAATTTCAAACACAATTAAATTAGCGGTACTATTGCGTTTACTGTAATTGTAATCATACAAATTTCACGATTTCGTTTGCTATCATAGCAACTACCATTACTGTAATCGTAATTGAAATTTTTTTTATTGAGATTACTGTAATGGTAATCCATAAAAGTGTATGATTACCATTACAGTAATCGTAGTAATTAAAATTTCAAACACAATTATATTAACAGTACTATTGCGATTGCCGTAATCGTAACCAGAAAAAACTTGATTAGCATTACTCTAATCGCGTCAGAGAACTTCTGTGATTTCCTTCACGGCTAGATCGTTTCCATCGTGGTAGTTACTCATGTGTGCTAGCGATATATTGTGCGTGTACACTTTTAGAGATGACGAGCTCCGACCCGCCTATCAAGTGTCACATCTAAATGCACTTGTTATGACCCAACAATAAAATCATAGACACGAAAATTGCATACAAAAGCACTTTAATTTTGCAGTCTGTGAAAAATGTTAGCGATCGACGAAGTGTGCAAAATGGCTATTATACAAAGGATGTGGAGCAAAGCGACAACAGACAGACAATGGTACATTACTGTTAAATTTTGTGATATACGCGGGAGACAAACCCAATTGGCCATAGAGCGAGGAGAAATCGTTGTAAGGAAAGTTTAGTGAAGTTTCCTAGATAAGCTTTGAAAAGTTGGTTTGATCTCCCATAAATGCAGTTTCATAATTTTCGATGTCATCTCTATAACTACAAGACGGATAAGAACAGTCCCTTAACGGAAGAAGCCATCTTCTGGTACTAGCCCGATTGACGCCGAAATTATTTTTCGTCAATCCGCGACAATTCGTTCTACAGCTCCGCCCACGAGTAACTTTTCTTCAACACATGAGTCGCAAATGATGATTAATATTTTGAAATTTGGTGAATTGGGTATCCCATGGGCGGCCATGTGTCATTGTTGGAGGCATTTTAGAGTCACCACTTGTTTGCTATTAAATTTTGTACAACTCAGACAGACCGGCTCGATGATATTCATTGCTGTAGTCCACTAAATTTGTGCAACCTCCCGCAGTTTGTGTTTGGTCTTTGTTGACTGTCGTCGTCTGCAGCTAATATGGCTTTTATGTCAACTCCTCACACTTTTTCCTAGGCAAGGCAATTTTTAAGTAAATTTTCTTCTTTCAGTTTTTTATTGCTTTTTCCACTGCGTCGTAGACAATAATAATTTTTCTTGTTTTTGTAATCGTAAAAATTGTACGCAGATTCGCAAGCGATGTAGTTTGGACGAAAATCTATTTCAGATGGCGTTTCGTTTGCTCTTTTTTAATTGCGAAATTTCAAATGACTGTTGGTTGGGGTTGAATATAAATGGTCCAATGTCTACATGTGGTTAATTCGTTTAGAACTGATCTAGAAACTTCTAGACTAAGAAGCTTATTTAAAACTCCCAATTCCAACATGAACTCATTTCATTTTAAGATTGGCGTGGATATTTTTGAAAACACAAAAAACTTGGAAAAGAAATAGATGAAGAATGATTTTTTGTAATTCATGGAGGGGACTCTCCGAATACTAGACTCTCTTCTTCGTTAGGAGAACTTCCCGTAACAAACCCAACCTCCCAAAAAATGCACATTGTCACATACCTGGCACCACATTAAGCATTACTCCAGCCCCCTACCTGAGCACTTTAAATATTTTTATTTGAATGGATGTTTATGAAATTTTATAGCCAAGTTAACGTGCGTCAAACAGCAGGTGCTTAGCTTGATATGCCGTTGTGAATGTCAAAAAATATGCATACAAAAATGCAATATTTAAGTACGCATAAAAGCACAAATAATCCTACAATATACACATACATACATACATGTTGGTATACAAAAAAAAAAAAAAAAAAAAACTTGCTTACAGCTGCTCAGTTGGTGGTTTCGCATAGGACAACCTCAACCTTCAAGGTGGTCTTAGCGCTCAAAATCGTTGTCATAGTCGTCATTCACTCTGTTCATCTTCGCTCCCCGTCCACAACGGAGCTTAAGTTGTGCGCAAGTTCGCTGGATTGTAGTTTTACTTGAACTTAAAATGGTGGTTTTATTTAAGTTTGGCTGCCTGTTTTGTTATTAAAATATTCCTATTTTTACAATTGAAGAAAATTTTAAATGCCGAATTGAGCTTCATCAATATTTTATTTAATATTATGAATATTTTTATTTCTGCCATTTTTTTTAATATTTTCGGCTCGCTCACGTGTTTTGTTAAATTTTTGTTGCCGCATATGACAGCAAATACGAGTGCTGCCAAGTTTATAAAATGCAGTTGCACTGTCAAAATGCGATCCAGTGGTTCTCAAACTGCTATCAAACTTTCATGCCATTCATGAACACGAAGAAAGTTCCTGTTTCGGTTGACTTCAAGTTCCAGACTCGCTACTTGTTTCGGTCCTTATTGCATCGTAGTTGCAGAGTACTTCAAGTTTCGAGTTCGTTTCCGGTTGCGGTTTTTGCTTCAGATCCAGTTCCACATTTGAATTTGGTTGCGGTTATGATTTCGCCAATGTTTTGAGTACAGGTTTCTGTTTCCAAAAACCCCCAAGAAATTTTTCCGCATCCATCATTGGGCGATCCCAATCCAAGATGAACGGGTCAGTAGTACCATACAAGGCGTTAATCCCTCTGATTTCGGTATAGATATTAATGGGCCTGTCTTGTTTTTGCTGTCTCGTTGAATGTCAGAAGCTTTGAAGTTCGGGGTAACGCTTCTCCGGTAAAAAGAATAGCGAGTAAACTTATGTCATGGATGACACATCAAACTATATCCACTTACACTCAAGTAATAAGTGAGAATATGCTGAGTTTATTATTAGTTGACAACTTCCTACAACAAAGCGAGTACTAACCACAATCTGCAATGATGAGCTTTTTTTTTTTAATAATTTTAACGTAATGTTTCGCTTTCCAATTTTCCCACAACAATTCTATTGGCATTACCTAAATGCACCATATCTATTATATTGCATATTTCCTGGTCTAACTGCTCAACCACAGCAACAATAAAAATGCGTATGTGGATAGTCTTTTGTGGCAACAAAGAAAAAACGCAAAAATATACAACAACAAAAATGTTGATAGAGGAAGTTCAATATGTGTCTTTAAAATTCCTATAAATAAGTAACTACATAAAAGCGTTATAAATGTTGACGCATTGACTGCTCCAAGTGGAGTCTATCGAGCTTACGAATGCGTCACACACACAAGCACATATACAAAAGGACTTATAGCAAATTCATAGAAATTCAAACTCTAATAGAATTCGCGGAATTTCAAATACATATTTACTTAATAGCAATGCAAGCTAGCAAAAGAAGATATAAGAACATAGTAGCAAAGGTATAGAGAAGAATAACGAATTAGTTGCTAACTAGTTCAAAACTAGTTTGAGCACTCAATCCGGTTGTCTCTGGAAATATAAAATTAAAAAAATTAGTTCTATCGCTGCACTTGCTTCCACTGTATTTTGCAAAAAAAACTGAATATTTTTTTTTTGTACAAACAATTTTTTTTAGGTTAGAAAATTCTAGTTGCAAACTAGTATATTTTGTGACTAGTTTTACTGTTTTACTGCAGGAAAGGTTGCAAGTGCGCTAACTAATATTACGATTGCTGTTGCTGCATCATCTAACTATTTGTACAACGTGGTGCAACAACGTTCAGCTGTAAATGGACATTTGTAAGTATATAGACGTAGTACGCACCTAAAAGCAGCAACAACAACATATGTATGTAGAATAACACTGTGGGGATCAGGCTAGTGAAAATACTCACTTACATTTGCAAATAGTTAGAAAATTGAAGTGTGTCATAACTTGCAACAACAACAACAATAATAATTTTCTAAACAAGCGTAAGCAACAACTAGACAAGCGCAAAAGCAATATTAAACAACAACAAAAAACATTTGGAAACTACTAAGTTCGAATGGAGTCTAATATTATATACCCAGTAGAGTATTTAAGTATCCAATATTTTTTTTACCCACCAGTAACCACGAGAGTTCACGATGAGAGGGACTGAGAGCGAAAAAAACTAAAAAAAAAAACTAGAGAAACTAAGAAGAAATCTCTATAGAGTAAAGGCCAAGAAGGTTACTGTATAAACTGTTAGCGTATCTTGGTAAATTTAGGAGAAACTGTAAAAGAATTTCGAGAATTTTTTTTTTAATTTTTTATTTTTTTATTTTTTTTTTAATAACGTTTTTTCTGAACAATTTGTTAGCCAATATTGACGTAAAATCATTTCAAAACACTGCTGCCATTTTCGTTTATAACGGCATCAAAATCGTGTTGTTGGCATAAACAAAAACAAATTTATGGGGAAATACATGGAAAAGAGGTTTTGGACCCCTATCTTCCAAACCAGCGAAGTCAGCTGAAATCTTACCAGCTGGAATTTATACCCAACAACCGACTGCATTTAAAAGCTAAATCAAACCTTTTTTTTTGTACACCAGTGTAACAAACAACAACAAAAAAAAAGGCAACAACAACCACATCAACCACAATGCCACAAAATATACACTTCACAAACACTCTGTGGCATGCTGCTGTACATTTTCATTGCTTAGCTGCTGCAGCTGGAGCTTGCAGCTAAATACCGACATTGCGAAAGCTGAAACTGAAGCTGCTCTATGCTACTCGTCTCGTTACTTGTACTTATTATTATGTATTGCTAGCTTACTTGCACTATAAACGTGTATACGTACGTACTTCCATAGCAAATGGTCCAACCAAATCAGGCTAACAACCACATTGTAGCTGTACGAATTGAGTGTCAAGGCGGTGTGAATGTGGTAAAACAGAATACGAAGAAGAAGAAGAATACGAACTAGAGCAGTAACGAGTTCACTACTTGCCCCAGCGCTATAATTTTACTTCCTCCACCCCCGTTTCCACCGATTATTGGTGCCACATAAGGGCAACTATGCGTATGAAACGATTTTCTACCTTTTGCTTGCTTGTGTGTGTGTGTGTATGTGTATAGGTGTATATTTGCTTGCTCTATATAAATGCCAGTGGCTAGCAAATAATCTTGTTTGATTTAATTGAGTTGGACGCAGAAATTTTTATATGAAATTATTTGCTTTAAAGATTTTTATTGAATACTCAAGAAATTTTATAGCAACTCGAGACTTTAGTTCTAATAATTCTTTAAATATTCTATTAATGAGTGAGTAGTTCTACTGCTTGAAGGCAAGTCGTTGGATTCTTTGCAACTTTTTCTACTTCTGTTGTTACAGTATATAACGGTATTATGAATAGCTCATTGGTAAGCGATAAAATTGAATGATGTGGATAATCGACTAATAAAATAAAATAAAATAAAATAAAATAAAATAAAATAAAATAGAATAAAATAAAATAAAATAAAATAAAATAAAATAAAATAAAATAAAATAAAATAAAATAAAATAGAATAAAATAAAATAAAATAAAATAAAATAAAATAAAATAAAATAAAATAAAATAAAATAAAATAAAACAAAATAAAATAAAATAACATAAAATAAAATAAAATAAAATAACATAAAATAAAATAAAATATAATAAAATAAAATAAAATAAAATAAATTAAAATAAAATAAAATAAAATAAAATAAAATAAAATAAAATAAAATAAAATAAAATAAAATATAATAAAATAAAATAAAATAAAATAAAATAAAATAAAATAAAATAAAATAAAATAAAATAAAATAAAATAAAATAAAATAAAATAAAATAAAATAAAATAAAATAAAATAAAACAAAATAAAAAAAAAATAAAATAAAAAAAAAAAATAAAATAAAATAAAATAAAATAAAATAAAATAAAATAAAATAAAATAAAATAAAATAAAATAAAATAAAATAAAACAAAATAAAATAAAATAAAATAAAATAAAATAAAAAAACTTAAATTCTGGCAACACGAGCTTTTAATAATGACTTCTTCATAGAGGAAATAAGTGAAGAAAAGCCAAGCGAAGGGAGTGTACTGCTTTATGTTGGCAATTTGGTTGTACGACTAACAGGCTGATCGAAGCTTTGACTCCTTAACTGCGCTCATGCATACGTGCTATAGATCCTATACTCTACTATCCGGTTATTGTAGGACCATCTCTGTGCGAACTAAACAGATTTATCAGCGGCTATGATCTGATAGGGTTTCGTTTTACTTGCAACTGGCACTGTACACTTGGGTGAGCACTTGACGTTAAAGGCACACACACACATATCTCAACATACGATGGAGTTGATAGCGGTTGGGAACCCTTTTGGCCGCCAATACTTTGCTACACTAGGAGATCATCCACAACCTGTCTGTTCATTCGCATGTAATTGAAGACGAAAAGCGCTTGCGCACATATTTCAAAATAAATTTGCCATCAATCATTCAAGCAGCAACTTGAACCAGTATGGCAGAATTGCAGCAAGATGTGCAACAACAGCAACAACAACGTTAAAAGACTAAGCAGAATTTAAAATGTTGGGAAGATGATGTAGATGCCACTTGGGTATGTGGCAAAAGCATTCGGAAACTAAATTCCAACTAGAAAATATGCTGGAGGAGATGTTAATATGGTCTCTACACGCACACATACATACATCCTCAGAAGAGCGCCAATATAAGCTATAACAAGCGTCTAGCTGCTTCAAGAAGTGACTCCCCAAAGTGATGTGTGTGGAAGAAGGACACGGATAAGGACTTTTTTCTTCGATGAACTAAAGACAGGGAAACTAAACAAAACAAAACAAAAACTGTGCTGGGAGACTTGCATACCAGCTAGAGATCAGCTTTCTTCAAGGTCGTCGGGCAAAAGTGCTCCCAAAAATGAATATAACAAGGGGAGGTGCAGCTCTAAACTTCCATGAATAAAATGTATTAGGTTAGGTTTGCCAGTTCACCACGTATAAATGAATCAAAAGCTCCGTATACTCCTTCCTGAACTTGCACGGAATACACCCATGGCTTATGAAAACCAGAACACACACAAGCACATTTCTATACGAACCTACACATACTCGAAATGTTTAAAATGGCAGCGAAAGTGGAAACTCTGAAGGCCGTTTGTTTTGAATTTTCAGCCAATGCCGCAACATCCAACAAAAGCAAGGCAATCTTCTCTTATCGCCATCACACAACGCACAAACATCCCAATTCATTTATGTGCAAATTTTTTGTTTGTATGTAAAACACGCACGCCAAAGTATACTCATTTGTCAGTTATTGCGAGCTCAATCCCTTCCCCCCTCCCACTCCCTCTAATCTTTCCAACAAAGGCGTTTGTGTACTTCGTCAAAAACGTGCCGCTTTCCTCGTAAATTTTCTTGTTATTTTAGTTTGCATCTTTTCTTTTGTCATCATCTTTGTTGACGTATCTTTATTTAACACATTCATTATAGAGCTTTTGGTTGCCATATTTTCCATTTGTTTGGTTGTTTGTTGCGTTGCGGCAAATTTGCATAACTTGCGAGATGCCGCAAAACATGTTGGTCCGAAATATATATATGTGTGTGTGTATTTGTGTGTTTCTTGGAGATTCAACTGTGCTTGTTCGACTCGTTTCGGCCCTCGACTCATACAATGGATCCATGCTGTCAAGTGCAATAAACATCAACTCTTATGCTGGAAGCATCCATCCAACATTTGTCCAAGCTGCAACAGGCAACTCATCTAAACCACAATAACAACATTTGTACGCAACAAACATTACAACAACATTAAGTACTCAGCACCAATTCACGCACTTCTGATTTTAGACAACTGGCTGACGACTGAGTGCTTGAGTTGCCTGACGACAATGATATCTACAGTGGATTGGTTTTGGGTAACATCAACTCTCTTCTTCTTCTTATTTTAACATTTTTTTTCTTGTAAAATTTTTTTATTATTTAATACGAAATAAAGCTTATTTTATTTTATTTTATTTATTTTATTTTATTTTATTTTATTTTATTTTATTTTATTTTATTTTATTTTATTTTATATTTTTTTTCATTTATTTTATTTTATTTTATTTTATTTTATTTTATTTTTTTATTTCATGTTATTTTATTTCATTTAACTTTTGTTATTTTGTTTTATTTTATTTTATTTTATTTTATTTTATTTTATTTTATTTTATTTTATTTTATTTTATTTTATTTTATTTTATTTTATTTTATTTTATTTTATTTTATTTTGTTTTATTTTATTTTATTTTATTTTATTTTATTTTATTTTATTTTATTTTATTTTATTTTATTTTATTTTATTTTATTTTATTTTATTTTATTTTATTTTATTTTATTTTATTTTATTTTATTTTATTTTATTTTATTTTATTTTATTTTGTTTTATGTTATTTTATTTTATTTTATTTTATTTTAGTTTATTTTATTTTATTTTATTTTATTTTATTTTAATTTAATTTATTTTATTTTATTTTATTTTATTTTAATTTAATTTAATTTATTTTATTTTATTTTATTTTATTTTATTTTATTTTATTTTATTTTATTTTATTTTATTTTATTTTATTTTATTTTATTTCATTTTATTTCATTTTCTTTTATTTTATTTTAATTTATTTTATTTTCTTTTATATTCATTTTATAATATTAATAACACACTGTTTATCAAATTTTTAGCGAGGATAATATTGCGCAATATATGGTACGTAGGCATCCATACATAAATCATCCAAAACATCTTCTTCTTGACAAACGAGTTTATTTCGACTGGCGTGGATGAGTCTTGTAAATGCGGCCGTCAACAACTGCTACGCGTCGTTGGCGTAAAACAACAATAACAACAACTTGAACCAGTAAGTACTTCAACCGCATCAAATGCAGCGAACACTGACGTAAATACTATCTTCATTCAGTTGATAAATTTAGCTGTACATACATATATACATATGTACATATATAGTTTAATGTATTTAATACGTTGCATTAGCATCATGTTGCATTTGCTGCATCATTTTGCTATTTTTATATAAACATTGATATAAATGATATTTTAATTAATATCACTTTAGATATTCTCGTGGTTCCGTAGATAAGGTCGCACGCTATGCCCATACATACACACATCTTTACATATGTAGGTATATTTGTCAGGTCTCCGTGGAAACGTGCAAGGTTGCCACATATACAATTTTTTTTTTTTTTTTTTCAAAATAAAGTTGTTCATATTACCCACAAGATTTTTTTGCTGAGATTCCAATTTTTTGGCCATTAAGCTTCTCGCCAGTTTTTGGAGTTAGTGCTGCGTGAAAGCTTTTTAACACTAAGATACAGCTAACTGAAATATGTGGCATCTCAGTTGAAATAGACCTGAAATTCCGGGATCTATGAGACCAATTTAAATTTTACTTTAAAATATATGCTAGCACTTTCAAGCTCAAATTAGTTTTTCCAATTATTAACTAACACCATTTCAGCGCACGTTCTTAAATTTAAATATTTTTTAATTAAATTTAATTTTTAAAAAATATGTCAAAAGTACATTATTTTCTTGAACGGTTTAAACACATCTATATTTCATTTTTTTAATTTCCCCAATGTACTCAATCTTTACAATCTCTTTTTCAATCAATAAATCACTCCATCTGGCAACTCTGTTTGACTTAAAATTCGCCGTTCAGCGCTCACGAGCTCAAAAATTGATGGAACGTTTTATTGATGCAAACTGATCGGCCGATTGCTATACTCCATGTCTTTGTTTTTGTAGCGAACAACATTAACCGCGGATGCTTGTCTGTTGCGACGACAAAGACTTACCGATAATACCTTTCACGCATTTAAATAAACTGCACTATCGTTGCGCGAATTGTTGTTGTTGTTGTAGCTGCTGTCGCTCCTGCTCTTGCGTTTTGTTGTTGTAGTCATAGCACTTTCGCTAATGGAGTCACATTTGTTTAGCTCATTTCAGTTTCATTTCTTTGTTGTTGCTTAGCCATGACAGCAGCCAGCTGTTGTTGTTGTTATTGCAACAGCGCTCAAGGACACACGAGCTTGCGTGAAAACTTGAAAAGGCCAATCCAGATTATTTTACGATTAGCTGAGAACGTTTTATTAGTGAGATCAATACAAATTAACATTAACTTAACAGCGTCTCAACTTGAAGCGATCACATCAATAAATTTGCATAGCTTTATAGCAGTGATGGGCAAAAAGCACAAAATTTGCTTAACACCCAGCTCGTTTCGCTTTAAACTAAGTGCAATTTAATGCTCTGTGACTCTTATCGTTATCGTTCGTGTAAAAAGCCGATTGCTTATGAGACAGCCGAGCATAGTTCGTCTCACAAGAAAGTGTATGCTGATCACAGATTTATATACCTACACAACTACAAATGTGATTCTAAAAACAGAGTCAACTACATTGATGCTGTTAATGTAGTTCTGTCTGTCTGCATGCCTATACGCCCAATCGACGGATTAGCAAAACTCAAAGAAGATCGTGTCGCATTCATTCGTACGTACATTAAGTGTGACATTAAATTATCGCATTCTTTATACTTTTGTGACTTTCAGCGATAATGCACTGCAAATGGGTTTCAATGGGCAACTAATCAGCATAAAATGAAGATATACGTATTTAGAGATTTTGCAATTGAATAGTTCTACAAAATTGTGTGAGTTTAGCTAATTTTCATTTTCTTTTTGTTGAACGTTTTTTTATTTTTATTGCAACCAATTAATTTAGATTCCTCAGATATGATCAACTGATGATTATGGTTATACAAGATTTGCATTAATGTGTTTATATATGTATGTATGTATGTATGTATGTATATTGAAATATGTGTGTACATTTGTTTTTGCTGTAGTTGTTGTTGTAACAGGTTTTATCCCAGCGCAGTTGAAGCATTCGTTTTTTGAGTTGTCATCAAGACTTTATAAGTGGGTTTAAGTGGTCATACCAAGATGTAGTTAGTGGGGAGGTAGCGCTCTTCACATGCAAGACATCCGGTGCCCCCCATCAATTCAGACAGAAAAAAATCAGAAATAGAATTTTACGGAAAATTTGTTTCAGAAGTCATTTTTCAGAAACCATAAATTCAGAATCAAAAAACATTTACGGTCATGCATTAACCCACTCGTTATCTACATTTTTATTTTTATAACGATATTATGAATGATTTTTTGGTTAGGTTTGAATGGGTTGTGCTGAATTTAATTGGTAAATATTTAAAATTATAAGCCATGAGCGGCCACACGTTAACCCATTGACGACTTAAATTTTCTTTTAACCCTGAAATCAAATTTTTTCACATCAAAATAGTTTTACATAGGCTTAAGTAGTTGATTTAAGCTTTTTAACCCTTTAAACGCCATGCCTTAACCCATTAGTGATCTAAATTTTTATTTTTGTAATTTCTAAATTAATTTTCTTTAAATTTTTTTGCCGGTATGTTTAGCGTTATAACACAAGTAATTATGCATTAACCCTTTGGTGACCAATTTTTTTTTTCTTTAGAATTCAAAATCAAATTCTTAAAATAGGAGTTGCTATAAATATTTGTAAGGTTCTTTGGCAAAGTAGCCTATCTAAACATTCAGAAAGTAAAAATTCAGCAAGTGAAGTTCACAACCAAAAATTACAGAAAGTAATGAGACGGCAGAAAAAAATTGAATTTTGCGCAAAATGTCAGTTTCCGCAAGACACCCCACAACCTTCGGGAAGTGTTTTGTCGTTAATAAAAAAAAATAGCAGATATATGTTTCTAGCTTTGGAAAAGTAAGATTTGTTTTTTAAAAACCCTGTTGAGGACTTTACAGACATAAATTAGAGCGATCGCTATCGCTCTGTAACTCGGAACTTGAGTTCGGTGTTTGGAGTGCACGCGCAGGTGGCAACATTTCGCATTCTTAGCTTTGTGCTTCGTCATGTTGTAGCATAGTTTTATGCGCTCAATAATTATTTTTTACCAAAACTACCTTAATTTTTCATCTTCTTCCTGTGCCCTGATAATAAACGTAATGACTTTAAAAATTTATTGCTTTTCAATTTCCATATGAATGCGGTTTTTATGGATCATCAAAAGAACTATAACGATGTATTAAATAAATTGCATTTCGTATGCAACATGCGACTGACTCCCTACGTTCGCATTGTTAAAAGTATTTTTTAATTCACATAAAATTTTTTTGCAAAATGTACACAGTTGCTGTATGCTTATTAACGCCGAAGCATAACAAAGCACTTTAATTTTATGCACATCCATATGTGATAACGTACATACATACTATGTTTACAAGTATTCGTGTTGCTAACTTCGGGGGCCTTTTCAAAACCGAGTCTATGGGCACCGGCGCTTAGGGTAGACTTGTATGTAGTGGCAGTACTGGGTCGGGCCGGTTACTTTATTTGCATTTGAAAACTGTTTTATCGACATTTAGTAATCTGTATGTTTGTTCGCGCATCACTCGGTAATTGTTTCGTGGAAATCAATGTAGTTTCTGTTGAGGTATTTGCAGAAATGTGTCACAGAATATAGGAATAATTTTGCTAAAAACAATTCGGGTATGTGGTGAGCCCATTGATGAACAGATTTTAGATTTAAGTATTTCTTACGTGCTTAGTTCCCGTCCTATGTAACCGCTATACCACAGAAAAGTTTTTTTCGAGACCTTGAACCTTAGCGCTTCTCATATCTTTTGTTTTGTAAATACATTCTTTAAATGGGTTTCAAATTTTCCTATTCGGTTCCACGACTTTGTGCATCACTAGTATATACATACATATGTATGTATGTACATATAGCATATAATTTGTGACCGATTTTTATCGAATGACATTACAGATTTTTAATAAAAACTTCTTTTATTACCAACAATACGAGCAGCCGGAACACAAGTCATGCGCTCACAATGTACATACATATGTACATATATGATTGTTAGCTTCCTTATATGCCGGCATGTTTGGTGGTTTGGTTGTTTTAATACATACATATATGTTGTTGTTATTGTTGTCGTTGCCTGCATTTGCCCCTGAATGAGCTGATAAAAATTACAACTCATTACAATACAAAGCAGCTGTCTGAGCTGTGGGCAGCCAAAAGCCAAATGCGGGTAAAAACGAGAGCATACACACAAACGAACGGACAAGCGGGTCATACGAAGAGTAGCCAGTTGGTTGTATGTATGTATGTATGTATGTATGTATGGTTGGCGGATAGGCTGCTGGTTGGTTGACTATTACTGGTAAGCAGTCTAGGCTGTTCTCTGCTGATCAAGTGGCTACCAAATTGTGTTGGTATTTGTTGGTTGGTTGATTGTTTGATTGAAGTGCTTACATGGGAAATACAGACAAAAGGCCGCTTTTAACGTTCATATTCATATACACATATGTATAAAAAAATATGTATGTATATGTTATTATATGCTATCATACTGCCACATATTGATCTACTTCTGGATATAATAACGCTCTTTCTACCGCCTTCTGCAAGCCAATTGTTCTGTACATTGCAGTTAATGTCCGTCTCACTACTGGTGTTCTATGTAAGTGTGTGTGTGTGTAGCTGCCCTGTAGTAAAATTGCGAGTTAATCATCCAATAGCACACTCTTTAGCTACACACTTTTTAACCCGTTCGGTACCAGTTATAGAGTAAGATAGTTAATAGGTACCTTGGAATATGGATAATCAATCTTCCACAACCCGAACCATTCATAAACCAAGCGATTTGGAACCAATTGAGAACTAGTCAAAGGCAAAATATCTTAACTAACTAATCTATGGACGATTCTCACAGCCAAATGTGAAAAGTAGAAATCATTGCCATCAAAGCTGTTAAGTAATGATTACTAATCATAATAATTAGTAATTAGATTTTTTTTTTTTGAAAGGTGAAGTAATGATAAGATATATTACGATTATTTTCAGATTGCATGATTACTAATTAAATTACACTTACAGATAATCTAAAAATAATCAATATTAATAAAAATTCCGACAAAATAATCAAAAATAATAAAAAATAATCGAAAAATAATTTGACTACTTTCGAAGATTACTTTTAATTGTTTTTGATCCTTGAAACTAGTCAATTATTATTTTTGATTACCTTTGATTATTTTTTTTTATTTTCTCGTAATTCTAACTAATGTTAATTATGTGTTAAAAAGAGAATTTTGTAATCAGAATCATTCCTTTTCAAATTTAATCTAATTGATTACTAATCGTATTCCAAATTGAACAGCTCTGATTGCCATGGGTGTATTGCGCTAGAACTAGTTGTGCCGCCAAATGCTTTAGCTCTGGTATAGTTCTGAGTTCGTGGAATTTTCTACAATGCATGTATGTACTTACATTCAACTTTCATACATACACATCCGTTGTACAGGATATGAGTGCTTATTAATTATGGGCAATTACGTATTGTAATAATTTTTAATGACTTCATCGCCTATGAGTATGGCTATGCTGTCAGTGTGGCGCTGTGAACGAAAGGGAATTTTCAAGTGAGGTAAGTAAAGTGTGAATTATACAAAAAAAAAAAAAAAAACAACAACAAACAACAGAAACACGGTTGCCATGCTATTAATTTGATATGAGTTGAAGGAAGAAAATATGTAGATATGTATGTACTTACATTTGAGTGCTTATGATAGTACTTATGCAGAAAGGTATTATGACCTTACGAGTAAATTAGTTTCGGCATTTGCTGGCAACACTTCAAAGTTTTTTCGCTTGTTAAGCAGTAGCTTATGAGTTGTTGTTGTGGTGGTTATTATAATAGCAAAGTATGCAGTAAAGAGTGCTTTTCCACACATTAATTCGGTGAACCTTCGGGGAGCATTTTTGCCACTCAATAAATAAAAAAGCTCGGGACTAGGGACAGCGAACATTGTGGAATATTTTTGAGGGAATGGAGAGTAAGTTTAGGCATTTGCAAATCACACTTTAACGCAACACTGTTGAGCTTTGGGTCTTAATTGTCCCATGTATCCTTGATTCATATGACTCTTCGCTTCCTCATTTCAACAATCCAGGCGATTTAAAGAAATATTTCGGCAAAAACACTAGAAAGTCAACGTGCTAACTAAGCAGCGCGTAATACTGCTACAACAACAACAAAAACTCTTGTCCCATTTCAAACCACTCCTCGTTTATTGTAGGTATAACCGTCTGTCTTTGATGGGTACTTAAAATTCTGATTAAAATTCGTTGCCTCTTCATAACGACACTCAAATATTATGAGTACATATTTTCTTAATTAAATAATAGTACTTATATACCTATATACATATATACATATATACATATATACTTGAGCGCATAAGTGTCTTTCTTTTATAGTGAGGTTTCCTTATCTCAATTCCATATTCAAGCTCTCGCACCATTATTATACAATCATTTAAATTTGAATATAATTAGAAGCTCTTTAGAAACGTTTTATAGTGACGCCTTTAACATTCATTCCACCAAGTCTATTTAAATAAATATTTGATATGCCACTTCTGATTTCAATTTCCACTTTACTTTGATTACATTACTTCAGCAGCATGATTGTCATCGTCAACGTGCAGACGCCAACGAGTATTTCACTTTCAATTACATTCTTATTAATAAAATTTGCAGTCGTATAAATTTCATTGTTATTTCATTATATTTTGCATTTTTGTTGTTATTGTTTTCCATGTTTCTGTTGAAATCTTTCGCTCTCACTTCTTTACACTTAACGTCGCAAAAACGGAATTGTCGCTTTGTTGTTAGCGACAGTCGTGATGTCCTTGATTTGCTTTCCTCAAAATACAACTTTGAGCTATCTATCGTCAGCCTCTTATTGACTGTTCCCCCTTCTGCATTTCCGTGTTCATTGCTTGACATTTTGTGAGTTGACTACAATTGTTCTCTTTGATATTGTTGATATTACCGTTATTAACCCAGTAAGCAAAAAACGTTAATATTTATTTTAAATGCGCAAGTTGCAAATTTCAAACAATGTTATATTCCGAAAAAATATGAAGCCGAGGTCGGGAGTCTTCTGGCCTTATGGAATCTAACTCTTCATGCTTACTGGGTACAAACTAATTTCGTAATTTAAAAAGAGACAAGCAGTCTGCTAGATAGATAGATGTTTGATAGTGGGCGTGCTACTTATGGATCAAATTAAATTTTATTACGACTCTACTATCCACATACATACATCCGCACACATACATAGTTATTTACTTCACTTCATTTTGTGATTTGTGTTCTTAGTTGTTTAAACAAAATGGTTGCCATTCTTGTCAAATTATTTGTAATTACATCTCAAATATTTATTAGCTTCCAAGGGACGGACTTCAAGCAGTCTTTCGTTAACAGTGTGGGCTAGGCGTTTGGGGGGTGGTTTGCTTAAAGCTATTATTTCGTATAGAATAAGTAAACACTTACAGCAAATTAAGTTGGGAATTTAATACTTTGTCTCTTTTGGATCGCTAACTTAATCCAGTTGAATTAACAATTTGGAAAGTTTAATAGATTAAATGCTCTTGGCGTATTGCTTATTGAGCATGGGAGGAGTACGAGTCAAAGATTGGTTACCGATTTCATTTCCTTCATTGCTTCGGGCTGGCGCGTCTGTGATGCCACTGAGATTATTTTATTAATTTTATTTTATTTTATGTTATTTTGTTTTATTTCATTTTATTTTATTTTCTTTTATTTTATTTTATTTTATTTTATTTTATTTTATTTTATTTTATTTTATTTTATTGTATTTTATTTTATTTTATTTTATTTTATTTTATTTTATTTTATTTTATCTTATTTTATTTTATTTTATTTTTTTTTTATTTTATTTTATTTTTTTTTATTTTATTTTATTTTATTTTATTTTATTTTATTTTGTTTTATTTTATTTTTCAGCTTAAATCAGACTACATTTATTTCTTGTATACAATCTCTTGCATTATTTGTAATACCATTGCTACTTTGTCCCTAGCAACAGCCATACCATAATTTAAAGTTTCTGTATGACAATCTAAAAAATGCACGTAACGCTCGAATTCGGTATTTCTGGGTCACATTTTAGGTCATATCAACATTTCGAAAACTTTTTTATACTTTCAACAATCGCTCGTACATGAAAAGAGATTCGTGCTAGCGCTAAAAAGCTTAAAACAAAGTTGTGGCTGAGCTCAGGCAAAATGTGAAGACAAACTCGTAAAATTCATACGAAATACAAACAAAGTGCCTGCCACAGATAAACTACTGCATGCAACGCAACAAAGCTCACACTTTTGTAGCAACGCAAAACATATCCCAACATATAACCTTTTAGGACACATGCTCGATGCATTAGGGTGGTTGAAAATTTTTGGCAGCAAATTGTATTTCTAAATTAATTAAATTAAATTAAATTAAATTAAATTAAATTAAATTAAATTAAATTAAATTAAATTAAATTAAATTAAATTAAATTAAACTAAATTAAATTAAATTAAATTAAATTAAATTAAATTAAATTAAATTAAATTAAATTAAATTAAATTAAATTAAATAAAATAAAATTAAATTAAATTAAATTAAATTAAATTAAATTAAATTAAATTAAATTAAATTAAATTAAATTAAATTAAATTAAATTAAATTAAATTAAATTAAATTAAATTAAATTAAATTAAATTAAATTAAATTAAATTAAATTAAATTAAATTAAATTAAATTAAATTAAATTAAATTAAATTAAATTAAATTAAATTAAATTAAATTAAATTAAATTAAATTAAATTAAATTAAATTAAATTAAATTAAATTAAATTAAATTAAATTAAATTAAATTAAATTAAATTAAATTAAATTAAATTAAAGTAAATTAAATTAAATTAAATTAAATTAAATTAAATTAAATTAAATTAAATTAAATTAAATTATAATTTAATTTAATTAAATTAAACTAGATTAAATTAAATGAAAATAAGTCAAATAAAATAAAATCAAATAAAACTAAATTTAATTGAAATAAAAACAATAATATACATATATATATATAATATGTACTAGCTTTGAAGTAGTTTGCAAGAAGCCAGTTTTACTGAAGGGTTAACCTCTATACAAATTTTTTACATATTTATCTTTATATAGAGATTTGTATTTCATAAATATGTATGAATTTTGATACACATAAATATGTGTACATGTGGTTGTGTATATGTACATAGGTATGTACATTCGTTCGGTGCCCACTAAGCCCGTGGCATGATAGTCCTTTGATTGGAGCTGATGGGTTAACTAGCTGATTGTTGTTGTTGTTATTATACAGTTGATGCAATTACAACAACTGGCGCTCTCACTCATTTCATTTGCTTTAATCTGCCAATAATCCACATTCATTTTCATGGCACACAGATAGCGAGGCTATCAAAACATGGGAACACTTTTAAAAAACCAGTAAACCCAGCGCCAGGGACAATAAAAACAAAACACAAACAACAGTAAATAAAGGTGTGCATAAAAAGGAGATGAAGCATAACAGAAGAGAAATTAGTTGTGTAAGGAAGAATCACCGCGAGGGCAAGGGCATTGGCTCCACGAAGTGGACTTTTTATGCATGCGATACCATAGTGATGGAAGCTGGAAGTGTTGTGGATGGTGGTTGGGGTGAAAGTGGTGCCCGCTATTTATTCGAATTTAGTTTAGAAAATTCCTTATATAGGTTTAATCTGCACCCTGTACCAAGTTAGTGAACTACTCAAAGAAATTTAACTAACAAAGTGTCAATTCACACACCCAGCATCCACTGTTAAACCACAACCTTTTATTTGTTGTTGCAATTGTGCATACTGCCACATGCCTTATATGTATGTTGCCGCCATTCTCTCACTTCAGCGCCACCACGCTGCCAAGACCATAGATTTGGTGTTGTTGGCAACAGACGTCTGTCCAAGGTATGCGCTCATGGCCAACTGTCGGCTACATCCTAATCTGGGAACACACGTCACGCTGTCTAGGATAAAAATTAAAAGCACGCTCAAGTTTTTTAAAAGGATTTACAACATACGCTTATGTCGCTGTAGATAAAGTTCATGGCTCGCGAATATTTATTGTTTTAAATTCTAAGAGCCGGATGTTTTTGGTGTATAGCAATGTTAAACGCTGTAAGTGGAAATGGCTAAATTTAATACTTGTGGGGAAATTCAACACGTGTGCTCCGAAGAGCTTACTCTTGTTGGCGAAAGTGGGAGAACTCGGCTGTAGTTCGGCCTGTTGGGAAGCCAATATGTTTGGTCTTATAATAACTTAGCAGCCCTACATGTCTTTGGGATAGAAAGCGAAACTTTCATTTCCGTGGAGGGAGATGGTGATATATGAAAAGGATTGATTTGATTAAGAGTCGAGAGGATAGATCTATCTTATCAGAAAGTGGTTGAAACTAAATTCAGAAATATATAACAGCCACTTTTGGTTGACCCTAAATCTATAGGGACCAGGAGTTTGTAGATTCTTTTTTTTTCTATTTAAACCGATAAGGCTAATCGAGATCGAATCAAATCGTTCACAACACCGTCAGGTACATAAGTAGTCGAGCGTATCGAACTCATATTCGATTTAGGACTCTCACTTTGGCTAAATTACCGAAAGACTTAAAATTGAGTATCAACACTTGACACCGGGACGATTCTGCATACCAATATTGAAAATGCGGTCGAAAAGGAGAAATCGTAAAAAACAACAACAAAAACATAAAATATAAGAGAGCAAAAATCAAAACATTAGCGCATATCGGAAGAAGTAATAATAATAATAAAAAAAAATTGTGATAATAAAAAAATAGTAATAATGACGGTCCCTGCCTGGAAACCTGTAATCGTGTGCTTTTTTGGGGTTCAAAATCCCATTATTTTTATTCTTGAAATAAATATTAACTATAAAATAAATAAATAATTTCATTTCATTTGCTGATTTTCTTACGAATATTATGTTTATAAAAATTATATAGATATTTCAAGACGAGTTCAGTAGAAGGTGGAACACTCCAATCAGCTGACAGCTTGTTACTTTTTTTTCGAATTTCGACAATGCAGTACGATTTTGACATTAGGTCTTCGAAATGAAAAAAAAATATATATGTGTATATCTAAGTTGAATATTTTTTTTTTGTTATTCGCCTTAAAAAATTAAAAAAAAAAATTTCGAAAACAATTTGAGTATCAATATATTTGATAGTAAATTGCTATGCATAAAATAAATTCTGTTTTAAATAAAAAAAGACTCCTTTTCAAAATTCAATTACTTCTAAGCGATTTTAAGGTTATCTCAAGTAATTTCATAATTTTTCCCAAATCCCCGACCATATCCCGGCATCCTTGAATCGTCATACTTGGCATCACCAGTTGGTATGTATGTCGTTATGCCACCACTGCCATCGTTGACAGGTTGTTGCAATCAATGATGCTGACGTGCATTTAATTTATTTCAACATGCGAGCGGTGGTGGTTTGAGCTGATATGAAATTGTCTGTCTGTTCAGATGCGAGTACAAACATAGGTATGTACATAAATGCAAGTACTCTTTAAAACATATATCAGGTGAGCATGGGTGGCGGGGGAGGGAGGAAACGAGGTGGTGATTGAATTGAATGAATGAAATGGCCGGTGTTATGGTCCGCGAAGGCGAGTGAGCTGAGTGTTGAGTTTTTGAATGCATTTGAGTGACAGCGGGTAGTGCAGTAAGAAGCGCACAGTGACCGCAGAGCTGATTTTCGTTGGTTAAAAATTTTGAAATATTTCGCATTGTTCTCGAACGTCGTAGGATATACTTTTCGCTGATATAAAAAAGTTCTTGGTAGAGATCTTAGCAGTAGGGAGCTTTAAATTTACTTTTATATCAAAGGAGATTGCAAGTTTTTTTAGATTAAAATACTTAAACAATGATGCCACCTATTTTTAAATTTGTTCCTTAATTCTGAATTTCTGTGGCCGGAATAAAAGTTCATTGCCAGTAACCAACCAGCCGCTGATTTAATTTAAAATAAATATGAAATGACAAAGAATTGCAAACACTTTCAAATAATACTATTAAAGACAGGGTTGCCACCTTTTTTTGTAAAATAATCTCGCTAAAGCTACATTTAATGATGATAAAAAATAAAAGACCGGATCATTTTTATGCCTATAAAATAACTTTTTACTCTGAAAATTTATTTTAAAAGTAATAAAAGTCCTGGTTGAATATAAGCACTTTAATTATATGTAATAAGCCTTATATAAGGTGTGTATTTTGTGTTGGGTACATAAAGCTGCAGATTAAGGCACTCAATGTCGTATTAGCTACGCGTGGCGGTGCAAGATTTTCGATATGCAAGCAGACAACAACAAAGTGCACATACGCGCTTACATACAAATCAAGCATGTAACAGAAACACACACACACATCCTTACTTGCTGCTTTTGTAAATGTTGTTTATAGTGTTGAAGCAACAATTGTTGCTGTTGCCTTTTATATTGGCTTATGTTGCTATTGCTTTGATCCCTCAACTCAATTAAACTGCCAACACTTGTTAACAAGCTGCAATCACGCCTTCAGGCAATCAAACAAAAACCAACAAAAACATAATAAACATTCTGTAGTTTGGGGGCGCGTCTAAATCAACTGAACTGAGCCACCAAAACTGTGCGCAAAAAAGAGGGGAGGGGGAGCATGCCACAAAGCCAAGCGTTACCTTTGGTCAAAATCTATAGTGACCAAGCAAAATAAAAGCGGCCTAAGGACCAAAAACAAAACAAACAAAATGTATAAATAAATAAATAAAGATGCAGCTAATAAATTAAAAAATAACAAACCACCACAAAAAAAAAAAAATATATTTTTATAACGAATTTTTGATAAAACCAAAATTTGCTCAACATCAACAAACAAAAGCTGAGGATTTGCGAATTGTGCTTGTTATTTTGGTTCTTTATCTACATTTTGGTGTCGGCAGATATGTTTGTACTTGTTTGCGTCGTTTGTTGATTTGTTATTTTCGCTTTTCAAAGGCAACGCAAATCTGCCTGCAATTTATTGTATCGCATCGCAACGCTTTTGAGTTGGCATCGCAGCGCCTTTTATATTTATCGCATGATATTGTGCGCTTGTCCAGTACTCATGCTCAAACACATAAATAATTATGTATGGATGTATGTATGTGTACACACCCAGCAAACAATTTTGGAACATGCAAAAAATTATATCTCTAAAACCATTTGATTTGAGTTACATTACTTTTTGTAGCATTCATTATCACCTTTAATTTGATACCCATATTGTTTTAAACACATTTCTGGTCACCTTGGTCACATATGGGTCGATATCACCGCAACTGACAGAGCTATTGGAACAAATGCTATTTCATATTGTAAGCTAAGCATCTAGTATTGTAACGGTAAAAGATGCATTCCATTTCATTGAATAGTTTTTGATTGATGCACGAACAAACATGCACACAAACAGACAAAAATTCTAAAAACTGTTAATTTGGCTTCCATTGGCTTTGTAATGATCCCTCCCATAAATTTTTCTAAAATATTTTTAATGTACAGGTTTCAATTTCACCATACATACATACATACATACGTACAAATTGTTTGCTGGGTTGTCCTTTTTAAGTTTTCAATACCTTTTCTATCATTGCTTGTTCACACAAATATTCGCACTGTAATTCGGTTTAAAAATCTTCAAATTCGTGTATTGTTGTTGTTTGGCCGTTTGTTTTTTCGAATATCTGTGCCCCGATTGTATCGCATTGTTAGCTATGGGAGCATCAGCCGTGCGCGTTTGTATGGGACGTTCTTCGAGCTCAGCCAAATATGTATATGTAAGAGGACTGCTTGATTACACAGTAATTTTTTTAAGCTTATCTCATTTCACTAAAAGAAAACACAGATATATGGCAACCTTGAAAAACATCAGGAGCATAAACGACAAAAGAGAGGCCGTTTTCATAATTAAGAATGATTCCCTTGCGTTCAAAGCACAGAAGTTAGGTCTGAACATGGGAGAGACTTTGGGGATTTATAAACATTTCATCTTTATCGAAAATATGTTGGATAAAGACCCTCAAATATTGCACAATATTTTCGGTCGACATTCTTTTGCTTAGAAATTTCGTTTGCTCCTTCAAAAAAGGGCCGCAAATTCGTTCAACGTAAAAAAATCCCCACTAAATGATTGAATAAGCACTGACATCAAGTGAAATGCAAATATTTAACGACTTTATTATGAAGATTTACGCAATCGGAAATTCAAAGAATATTGCCTTTTTTTGTTTATTTATTTAAAATATAGCAACAAAGCTTTTTGGGGTTTATTTATTTTATGTTGTTCCTTTGCAACCCGAAATGTGCATTGGCTTGGAAATGAATTAGACCGGGTAACAAAAGGTAAATTTTTTTTTTTTAATATTTTCATATGAACACATAACTCTTTTATATACAGCAAAGTGAAGTGAAGGTGCGCAATAAAGTGTATAAACAAGCAAAACAACAACAAGAACAAGCAAACATTGGAAAATATTCGTAATAAAGGAATGACAAAGGCGAAATAGCGAATGTCTCAAAAAAGGAAATTTACATAAACAAACACGCATACGTGCTAATGATGCGCTGTATCGGGTAAGAGGAACCGGGTAATCGGGTGTGCTGTTAAAGCTATAGTTCAAGGTGCTTTGAGGAGAAGTGGTATGAAATCCGGCAAGCGATTGGCCTCAATCTTGGGAAACGAATTACAGCGAAGTTTGCCATTGAACTTGTTCAACATTTAGGTGAAATGAAGAGGGATTGTATGGAAGCTTTCCAGGAGGGTTCAACAATATTTTTTATATCTGATCCTATGGCAAAATATTTAAAATTGTTTGGAAGTGTGGTAGAGATAAATTTGTAAAGCAATAACAAGCTCTGAAGCCGAAAGAAAGTAAGACTAATGCGACTAAAGATTTTCGGACAGGACCAAGAACAAAAATATGTATACCAAATACTGTGCTCTCTTTTTTAACTACAAAACAAACGATCAAAGCTTTCGTGAGTATATTCAGAACAACCATACGTAACTCTATACCAATCCGAGTAATTTCATAGCCGACTAAACTACGAACGACATAACCGACTCAACGCAACAAGCAGTTCTTTTAATAATCCGAACATCACATCACTCCAAAACAAAAAAAAATAACTTGAATTTATGTATGCGTGCGCGTGTGCGCGTTTTAAAGGTAAAGAAATCTGCAAAAGGCCAAAGATGACAAAGGATGTTTACGCGCTTTGTTCATGAAGGTGTTTAACAAATAAACAGCACAACAAACAAATGAAATCTCAACAAACGAAACGAATTTGCAAAACGGGAAACTTTGTTTTATACATACAAAAAGAAAAAAGCGAAACGAAAGCAAATCGAAAGACAATCGTACGCCATTGTGGAAGCACCCGAAAAAGGGTAACGCAGGAGGTGGTGCTGTGCGAAGTGTTCTGGCTTGTTTGGTTTTCATAGGGTGCAAGATGTTGGCGCTAGAATTGAAAAGGGCGGCCCTAAATGAGACAAAAGATCGACGTAAACAAAAGAAATGGGCACATATCCACAACAAACGAGTGTGGTTTGATAAATCAGTATTTTATTTCAGCGAAGAAATTATTTTATATCTATGATCACTGCCGAAGATACTTTGTGAAAATAAATATAAATTTGTGGAAATTGGTGGGTCACCGCCCTATCGATAATAAGTCAAAAAAGTGCGTTAGTAAATTTCACTTTGATGCCATGATGTGATGTCACATGGTATGATATGATGTCACATGATATTATATCACATGATACCATATCAAAAGCTGAATTAAGACTTAATATGCTGCATGGCCATTCTTTACCCCGTGTTGACGTATCGTGAAGGTATGGTCTGTAGCTCATTTACATTTGCCAAGTAATGTCATATGAAGTGATGTCACATGATACTGCATCACATCAATCAGCAAAGGGCTGAAGCTGCTGTATCTGCACTAAGATTCCGTATCCTGACGCTCAAGGAGATAATAAAATAGCGTCTTATCAAACTTGCAGCCTAGATGAGCACACCACAGAGCAAATTTAGCACCTCACATATATCCAATGATTAGTTCAAGTGTATTGGCAATAGAGAAAAAGGAAAAGAACCGTGCAACCGTCATATTCCTTGTTAGTAAATAAGTGAAGATTTATGTAGGTATGTATAAGCATATGTGAATTAAAATTAATGTGTATGTATTATAAGGCATTGAAAATTTAAAACATCTACAACAAGCAATTGAGCCAAAGCTCCAGACCAGGCAGGAGTTCCCATTTCTTGAGCTTCATTTAAATGAAAAAGCTAATAGAAAGCGTCAAAAGTTCAACCCACTCGATGTGGAGTTCTGGCTTTGGAATTCCAACCTTGGTGCATATGAATTACTTAAGCGCTACACTTTGAAACTATCACATTACACTTGGCCTTTGGTGCTTGCGCATTCACCTCTCGGGATGCTTTGGATGCATTAAGTGGCTGATACTGATGATATGCAAGTTTGTGTATTTGAGTACAGTCGCTTACGATCAAAATGGGACAACAATGATTTTCGATGTTTTCATAGGAAGTTACAACATTGTGGTTCTTTTTGAAATAAGATAATGGCAAGAGTTTAAGTAGCAATGAATATTTGACCGACTCGAATAAAAAATTTGGATATGTGGATTGGTTAGTCAGTTTTTCTTTATAATGATGATTAATTCTTTAATTTTAAAAAGCAAAAATGTGATCTATATCAAGTTTATTTCTATATGCAAATGTAGTCATTCATACTGGTTTTTTATTAAAAAAGTCTTTCAATCTAACAGAGCTTTCGTAAAAAAATTATATTCCGACTAAGAGCTTTCGCTTACTATTGCTCATATGTTTGGTTTTTTATTTAAAAGGTTCTAAAAAACTTTCATTTAATCCAAAAAATCTTACGATGGGTTTGACAATTGATTCTATCAATCCAGAAAGATATTCGTTTCGTTAGCTTTTTTTTTTTGCTTAGTTCGAAAAACTTTCGGTCTCGAAAACTTTCTCTTTTATCTGTGAAAGCTTTCTTTTAATTTGTTATTATTTTTCTCCACTACGCAAAATATTTCCATAAAAAATTTTTATAAGTTTGCTATGAAAGCTTTTGGGTGAAGCTCGAATCTGAATAAGCTTTTCCTCAATACATGCGAAAAACATGAACTGGAAAAGTTCCGACCAATATAGAAAATATTGATTCTGAAAAAATCTTTTACTCGAAATTAGAAAAAGCTCAACTCAATTAGCTTCAATTTTACAGTAAAAAGTTTTCAAACTAAAAAAGCAGAAAAAGCTTTATCTCAAAAAGCTTAAATTTTAATCTACGAAAGAGTTGGTTCAATCAGAAAAAGCTTTCTTGAAAAAGCTTTTGCTCAGCCTTAAAAAGCTTTGTTTAACTACAAAAAAAAAAAAATTCCTGTTACATTTTGATATTGAGGAACTGTTCTTACCTACATACATACAAGCCAACATATTTATAAATCTTTGGAAGTGTTTTGGTGTTATTCCGGCGTATGAACGCTTGCCAAAGTTGGGCGCGCACACAATAATATTGATTTATACCTTTCAGCGTTTCACAACATTTATCATGGCATAAAAATGCATTTATCATTAAATGTTGTTGCGCCTGCGCACCATAAACACTTACACACATATATACATACATACATAAGTGAATGCATGAAAGTGCCAACTAAACCAAAATCTACTCGCTTTGTTGTTTTTGCTTTTATAGTGTAGCTACTCTCTTGAAATAGTTAGACTTGACATAGAACGCCGACGACAGCCTGCTTTTATACGCTGCACACTTGTAGGCTTAGATAACTGCGGCACAGACGCCATATGCTGGGCCTTTGCCCAGTTGCTCACCGCTCGTTGTCGCCACCATTTTGGGGGCTAGAATCTTAAGGCGTTTGACATGCAAGAGGCGCGCGCGCTGCCAGCCACCAACCACCAAACAGTTTGAGACATCCAACGGCTCTCCCGCAGCGCTGACTGGCGGCTAAATTGGTGTTGCGATGCGATGTCGCTGCGGTTGTCGCAAGGCGCAGATTGAAGATTTTTCATATCATTGCTTGTTTTTTGAAGTGGCAACACAAAACGTCGCGCAGTGGCCGTGTGGCACTTATTGTGCGATCATTTTATAGAACATCTACACCTTCGTTTTCGTTTTCTTTAACGATTTTCCATTTGTTTTTTTGGTAGGCAAAGACTGCGACGAGTGTCACCTTTACTGCCTGCTTATAAAATTTTTTTTGTGTTTTGCTTTGATTTTTTTTTTTTTTTTTTTTTTGGAAATGCCATGCTGTTCTGCCATTTAAGGTAAGCGATTTGTGCGAATTGTGCTAATGTCAAGTCAAGCTGTGTGCGCCTACCAGGTTCTAGGCTGCATGATGAGCTTCTTTTGCTGCTAGACACATTCCACTTGCAGCACTTGTATTGATTGCTCTGCTAAAAAAAAATATATTTATCGCCTGAATAGGTAAGCGAAACAGTTGGAGATTCACCAACTGCCACTTATTTGTGGATCTCAAATTCTAAGTACATTTTAATGTTGACATATACATACATACATACATTTTGTATTAATTTAAAGATATTACTTGGCAAAGTTTTATGTTTGTACTAGAGCTCCTTCTATTTCCATTGCGACTACGAAATAGTGCGGAATACAATTAGTGCTGCCAAGTTTTATGATGTTCATACATACACTCGCTAAAATGTTTTACCGACGTTAAGCAAATCTGTCTTATCAATTGCAAATTAGCACTGGCTATTACAAAAAAAACAATTCGCATATCTATCGATACACATTTGTACGCACGTAATTTATTTATAAAGCAAAAGATGAAATTATTAGCCAACAATAAATCTTTGCTCATTAAAATTGACATTCCGGCAACGCCCAATCATATAAAAATAGTTCGTTTAGTCCATTCACCTACCTGTATCAGTGATATTTGTAAGATATATACATATGTTTACATGTATGTTTGTATGTAAATCAATATGTTAATATAGATTGAAAAATTGCGCTTGATTTCATTTTAAATCATAAAACAAAAACTTTTCTGCTACAAAACTAATGAGTCAACTATGCCAAGGCTCAACTGTCATTTTCGCACTTGAGGCTATTTAACATTAAATCATTTTCACTCACGGTGATTTTAAATAAAATAAATCAAGTAGATGGCAACTAAGCAAATAGAAGGAAAAGTAGTAAGAGCAAAAAAAAAAATTGCTGCACTCAACTAATATATGTCTGTACTTATAAGGGTTATTCCTTCTCCAAACTTTCAACTCGTCGCACTTCGTTCTGGCTCAGAACTAATAATAGAGTGAGGCAGATTTTAATCATTATGTATCTCCCACAGCAGCTAAGATATGTAGCTTAATTGCATTGCTTATTGTAGTATTCATTATCAACTTTCATTTGATACCCATATTGTAATAAACTCATTTTGGCCATTATGGTTCCTATAACGGCCGATATCTTCAAAACTGTTTGAGCTATCGGAATAAATTATGTCTTAAATTTTAAGTTAAACGTTTAACGAATGCAATGTGAAAGTTTCATTAAAAGCCGCTAAGCGGTTTTCGAGTGATGCGCGAACAAACATAAAGACAGACAGACACAAATTCTAAAAACTTTTGATTTCGCTTACTGTCGATTTTTGTTTTAAATATCGGGCTTTTGCAGTTTTTTTAAATAAAACTTCATTTAAAGAATACAATTTTTTTTCATATTTATAAATTTGAATGATAAATCATTGTCCCATTTGAGCTGAAACTACCCATTGTACGTACGTACGTAAGTGCGCCTATGTCCACAACAGTTTATGAAGCTTCTCTATGTAAAATGTGTAATATTTTAAATTGTTCTGCAGCATTTTAGAGTTTTCACTTTTGTTATGCTTCTTCTTCTTCTTTTTTTTTTTTTTTTGTACACCACTGCTCAGCATGGGTTGCCAACTAAATTATGAAGCGGCACTTTAGACGACAGTGGCAGCGGTTTGGTACACCTTGATTGCAGAAGAGTCCATAACTGCCGCCGGACTCAGTTTTATTCCGCATACTCAAAAGTTTATATCCTCACTACATATACATACATACATACATACATGCATACATATACACATTTATAAAAATTTGCATACATATATTATATGAACATTTATATGTATGTATGTTTGTATGTCATAAATAGTCTGCATACAACTTTTCGCGTCCAGCAATGTTGCAAGGTGTCATATTCATAATTTACGGCATTCGCTCGCCACAGGGGTACGTATCTACATATGGTGAACGGATCGTAACGTATACATATATGTAAGTATGTATAGTTGTACAATTTTACTGCTGTTCATTTGCTGTCTTCAGCCTTGACTATATACATACATATGTATGTACTCGTTTGCATAATAAAAAATACCAACAACAACAATTTTGTATGTAATAAAATAAAAAGTTTTACTCTGTTGTACAATTCGTTTTTAAATAACTTGTAAAATTTTCTGTGACATGGGCGTTTAAATGTGAATTTCATTCAGGCAATTTGACTTGTTATTATGCATAGAGTATTTACATAGCGACATACCGACATACATACGAGTACATGAAATGGTACATATGAATATTAAACGATGAATGTGCATGTAATTAGTTTTACAAAGAGTTTTACTCTGTAGAATAAAATTGATCTCTAGTTTTAGCTTTTATTTGTGTCTCATAAGCTTCTAATTACAAAAAGAAGTTGAGCTAGAACCAACACGAGCTACATTTGATCTTTAAATGAATTTTTTAATTTATGAAAAAAAAAAATATTTTTTTTAATTTTATTCACTAGTTTCTAAGGAAAAAATGTTTGGGAAAAAACGTTTGATACAAAATTCAATAGTAACAATCGACAATGAATCAAATGAGCTTCTCAGTGTCATCCCGATTGGGATAAGTGAATTGGATTTTATTTTTTTTACAAATTTATGAAATTTTAAAATTTTTGCCAAAATATTTTTTTAAGTTTTTTTTTTCAAATTTATAAAATTTTGTTTTTAACTTGCTAATCGAGTTAAATTAACTATACAAAAAAGTATCAATTTTAGAAGCTGAAAATATTTTTTAATACAAGCTGAAAAGATAAGGATTTTTCAAATAATTTTGCTCTTAATTTACAAAAAAAAAATAAAAATTGTAACAATTTCCTGTTTAACTTATTGATTTAGAAAGTTAAAAAAAAAATTAAAATTAAAATAGTTTGACAATTCCAAAATTGATATTTTTGAAAAAAAAACACACATCTGAAAAATTGAGGATATCTTTAAATGTGTCAAAATTAGAACAATTTCATTTGTATGTTTTTTATAAAAGAAATAAATAAATAAATAAATAGAAGCAATTTTGAGTTCAAAATTTAATGGCGAGATTTTAGTTAGTTGATTTTTAAGATTATGATGAAGACTAATTGATTAATTTTTTTTGTGCGAAATATTTTATTTTACACGCATTGCGAAAGTGGCAATGTTTTATTTTAAATGCTTTAGTTTCGAATATTGAAAACTTTACAAAACAGAAAATTTTTTATAACTAAATTAAAAGGGATCGGCTCTAGTAATAACCCAGTAGTGTTCAACCAAGAAAGAAGGTTCTGGTATGTGTCGTTTCTTCGTTTAAGCAAATACTTTTTCAGCTCAAATATATGTTGCTATGCGTATTCAAACATGTATGTAGATATGTCTCATGTGCCTTCTTGAGTGTAACGAATTTTTAATTGAAAATAGCTGCCTTTTCTGATTGCTCTTTTATTATTATTCGTATTTCAATTTCATTGTTCTTGCTTTTTGTTTAAACTTTTTTTCTACTTTACTTAATTTATTAGTTCTAGAAATAATTTTATAATAAATTCTCAAGCATAACTTAAAGTACTTACAGGCATTGCCAAAAGTGTCGGTTGACCATTTACTGTCATAGACAAAAGCTCAAACTAAGAGAGGTTGAAATAAAATTTTATTATTTTTATATAACTAAATTTTGTAACTTTATTTAATTTATTTTATTTTATTTTATATGATTTCATTTTATTTTTTTTATTTTTTTTTTGTTTTATTTTATTTTATTTTATTTTATTTTAATTTGTTTTATTTTATTTTATTTTATTTTATTTTATTTTAATTTGTTTTATTTTATTTTATTTTACTTTATTTTATTTAACTTTAATTTATTTTATTTTATTTACCTGTCGCATTACTTTTAGTTGGCTCTGTATAATTAACCAAATTGATGTACATAGTTTTGTCAGTAAATGAAGCTCATTAATTTTCAATAGGCAGCTGTGCTTTGCTATTTTGATTGTTTAATAAAGATACAGAATTTACCGAGTTAAAGCAACAACAAAAAATATTCAAGCTGCAAACACTTTTACCTCAAAAATCACACACATTTGTAAAGAAGTTTTTTTTTTATTTGTAGATATGTGCATATGTATGTGTGTATGTGGGACCATGAAAAATCGTTGATTGATTAAGCAGTTTAATGAATAACTTTCTAAAAGTTCTTAAGCAATGGGAATTACAATTTTGAAGTAATTTTTTCTATTTTATTATGAGTCATATCCCATATTCGAACACTTTTGCAAACAAGATGAGTAGGCTATTAAGAAATATTGGGTGCTTTCTATTAGTCACTTCGGTGCTGGATGAAATTTTTTCAGCATAATAAACATATTTGACACTGTGTCTGCTAATACTTAATCATGTGCTCTTCCATTAAATTCCACAAAAATCCAAAACTGCCACTGCTCAATCCAAATCCTTACCCCATTTAAGTGGGAATTACTCCTAATCAAACGCTTAAAACTAAAACCAAAAAAAAATATTTATTTGTACTAAAGTAAAGTGCTAAATTATACACCAACAAAGCGTTTTGAACAACAACGACAATAAAAACAGCGCTATAAACCTCAACACCAGCTTTTAATAACTTGAAAACAAGTATTTTTCCTGATTACTATCGCATTATTGAATTCGCACAGCAGGCGGTGTAATTAATCAGCTGCTTGAGTAGCTTTATAAAACACAAAGCAGCGTGCCATTGCCCCAAACCCCACAGAGGTTGGCCGTTGGCTGCCAATGCCATCTCTAACAGCCGAGGGCTAAGCAACACATACATATGTACAGACACATGTTCACATATGTATTGCTCTATCTATGTATGTATATGTATAATTGTGTGAAATTTTTCTAATATTGTACTCACTATGTCCGATCTGTTGTTGCCACAAATCACAAGCGTGTTATGCTACGAAAGATTGAACATCAAAAAATTGCCGCTAAGCCGCATGTGATTGTTGCACACTCACTCACTCACTCACACATACACGACATTCCGCAGTCTCGCATACCAAGCACAAGCATGTACTTGGGATAAACGTGCGTACTCACGATCTCTTAAACTCAACACTCCCCACCAACATATGTCTTACATAGTGCGTTTTTTCTGCTTTGTTTTTGTTTTTTTTATTTTTGGTGTTTAAATGGCTATAAAGTTCAATCAAGTCAAAAAGCGCAAGCGCACAGCTGGCCCAAAAGTCTTTGCTATCTTGACCGAGTCATTGGTTTGTTGTGAGTCGTTTGTGAGCAAGTTGGTGGTGAGGCTTCACGTCGTGACAGTGAGTTTTTACAGTAGTTTAAGTCAATGTTAGATTTTTAATTATGTGTACTTGTACTGCCTTTGTATGTATGTTTGATTGGATGGGTGTTTTTGTAATAGATAAATAGTTTGTGTTTAATTTGTGGTGAGAAGAGGGCGTAACGCTTTTTTACAATCGACAGTTGTAGGTCTTTTGCTTTGATTTTTCATGTTTTCAATTTGGTGGGTATTTTTTTTTTTTTTTTTTGGAGCTACCTAATTAACATCGATCAATGTCATAAGTACACGCATACATGTGTAGCTAGCTACTTACATGCATGTTCCCACATATTTATAAGTCAACATCTGGGACTACCCTGCAAAAAGCATTGGTCCTATAACACAAAATTAGTGGTATATAGATAGCTAGAAAAATCTAGTTTTTATCTAGACCAATATGACTAGTTGTGCGCATGTAGTTTTGCTTTGCCGAATTGAAGAAATATATTCACTTGTTATGTTAATGAGCACAAAAATTATGTATAGACCAAACGGTCTATCTTTGGTCTGGACTGTACACGGCATAAATGGTAGAATGGTAGACCAAGCCTAGGACATGCTCCGTGTAAATTGGTCCTATGGTTTTACATGAGATTGGTCTAGACTTGGTCCGGTAGTATGTCAACGAAAGACTGTATTTTATACAGTCTTAGACCAGACTCACTTTTTGCAGGGTAGTTTATGGTTTTTTCACAGGGGAGTCTATAAACTTGGATGACAAGCTTCCGATAGTATGTTCTTCACGTTAGAGAGTTTACGGTGTACCTAGCCTGCTACAAGATCTTGATCCGAAACGATATAAGAACATCACCATTGATAAAAGGTATTGATAGCAATAAGTAGACCTATGAAATTTGGATTAAAACTAAAAATCAATTATATTTAACTGCTCTATTAATTTAATTGATTAATAATGACAATCCAACATATTTAGAAAAATTAATCGATTAGGAGGATTAATTTCCTTTGCAGAAGTAAGCTTAAATACGAAGACTTTTTTTAAAGGACTATTTTTGCAGGCCACTGTAAGAATGATCTATGCATATTTCCACCAAAGAAATTCTTAGTCCAGAATACAGGACCGAAATAAAAATCAGTTGAAGAAAGTACTTGATATCGAAATAATAGCTTCGTCGCTTTGGACTCCACCAGAATCACTGGAAGTTTAAATGCCAATTAAGCAGAATATTCAAAGCTTTTCACTCTTGAACTGTAAGGTGCTTCTGCGTAGCACGGCACGTGAGCACAAAACACACACTCACACCATAGCTACCAACTCAACCTTATTAGTCCTTTTCTCATGCTTTTCAATAGTTTGGCGTTCGAATCATAAATTCCAATTGATTAAAACCACAATTGTCTACGATGACTTACATGGTAAAAAAATACCAACAACAACAAAAAAAAATATAAAAAAAAACAAAAAACGCAACTAACCAATTTAACATGCGCCGAGAGCATTCAATGAGTCTAAACGGGCTTAGTGCGGCCACACGAAAACAAGCCGCCAGCACTGTCAGCGTGGTGCAACGTCGCGTCGCTTAGCCGCCAATATTTTTGGTTGCATGTAAAAGTAAAAGTTCAATTGGCAATTGCTCATGTTGCAATGTTGGCAAATACTTTGATCACGTTCGCTTTGCAATTAAGTGACAATTTTTTCTTGGCGATAAGAACAGAAAACGGCACAACAACAACAACAACAAAAGCAATAAACAAACAACAAAAAACGGGCCCTCGTAACGTTGCAACTTCCAATTCTAAAAGTTCATAGTTGCAATGCTGAGATTTTTACCTTTGCCAAGTTGTGGCGCACAGCTGCAGTCAGCCAGCTCCACGAGCATGTGTTACAACAACAACAGAACGCAACGCAAAAGGAGTGCATCGCAGTTGGATGACACTCGCTGCTGCTATAGGTGCTGTCGTTTCTTTGTTGTTGTAATGCTCAAGCGTATGTTTGTCGCTATGGCGTGCTCCTCGCCCAACTAAAGTTATTGAAATTCTTTTGATTTCAAGATTTCTTTGTGGCTGCTGCTGCTGCCTTGTAACCCTATTTAATTTGTTTTTGTTTGGTCTTTTGTTGCTATTACTGCACCTGTTGTTGTTGCTGCATAGGGTCGCAATTGTAAAACGTAAAGCTAGTTACTATGATGCAACCTGGGTTGTCATTTATTGGCTGTTAAAAGGGAATCAATTGGGTCACGTCGCCCCGCAGTAAACTCAGGAAATGTTGGCTTTAATGCTCAGGGACTTAGACTCTAGAATCACGTTTGGGTTCGAGAACAATTTGTTTGAGCTTTTGAAACTTTGGATTTCTCGGAGTGCTTTTGGTGGACTGGGAATATTAGGTTAAAGCTTTAGCTAAAACGATATTCAATAACTAATCGGTACCTTTTTTGTCGTCCAAAAGTTCCAGCAAAGTAGCAGCTTCTTATAGGGTGAATCAAATTAAAATTTGAATTCAGAGTCCACCACCTCCAGCGGTTAAAAATACCCTTCCTCCACGCCCCTGCTTGTTACTTTGAGTAAGTTTTTTCTGTTTAACAACCCAATGCGCCTAGTTGCTTTGGTGCTCCCAACAATAAAAATGGCATAAAAAATAGTTCGAAATATACAAAATCGTTTTGGTGCGAGTATTTATAATATTCCACAGAAGCTGTAAGGCGATACAACCAACCAACTATTGGCAGCGTACGGCATTGCTGAGTGTCCTTGTACATTGTTTAAATACATTCGAGATGACTTTGTGAATTTACAAGTTGAAAATATTCTACGATATCCGTTTATAGATTTAGATATGTTAAGCATGAAGGAAGATCCCAATGTGGTAGTGGCGTAATATGAGATACTGCGTAGTTGTTGGGAATATGTTTTGGAACTGCTTTGGTGGACAGTTGCAATTTCTTCACCAATAAATGACATTTGGATGCGTTATGTGTGGCCTATTAAAGCTAACGAATAGGGAGCATAACTGCTTGCTACTTACAGCTGATGGGAAGCTAACATGACTAACGCGGAGACGTGCGCCTCTTCAGCTATTTCAGAATTCAGAGTTGAACGTCTTTAGAGCCCGCTTGTGGTTACGCAGATCGATGAGGATGTGATCTCAAATGAGGAGGATCTTCATCCAAAATATGTCGGGTTGTGTGTGTGTAGGTTTATGGTATTTCAGTGACCTTTACATAGCAAGCAATATTTCTGTATCCTTGTCTCAAATTTTTATACTTCCAGATTTATAGTGCAGATAATCTCTTTATTCGATTAAGAAAAGAGGTGTTGAAAGGGATAGCTACTAGGCCTGATGTTTGACCTTAAAGCATTGGGGCTGATTTCAACTGAGAGAATGGAACTTGGAGTAGTTCAATTGAGTAGTTCAATAGAAAGGCGGAAACTCTTAACGCGCAAGAAGATCAAATGAAGAAAGCTTTGAGCTTAGGGTACCAGACGTTTCTTCGCTGGCCACAATTGGAAATAACACGGGATCATAAATCGTTATCCAAAGAAAGGCATGATGACTTTAGATTTACTGGTGTGTTTCCACTTTTAATAAAAGAGAATGATCATCGCTCAGTAACAATGAAGAAGAACACAGGGCATAGATTCTTAAATGATCTACGGTGATATGCTGTTGGTGATTCTCAATATTGCCATTCCAGTGGGAATTAAAATTTACAACTACAAAACACAATGATTTTTGGTTTCTTACATGACATGAAATGCCTTCGAACATGCATAGACAATATCCTACTTTGGTCGGCTTTAATTGATTTATTTTTTGTCACCGAGCATTTTTGGCTTATGGCAACTTCATTTAACATTAGCTCTCCCTACAAAAACTCACCCTCGGCCTGAGTTAAGGTAGCTGCGCGCAAAAAAAAGAAAGGAAAACTAATAACAATGAGTATAATTGAGACGTCGTCTTTTGAGACACGAGGCGGTAACTGATATAGTCTACCACAAAAATTCGCTTACCTGGGTGTGGCAGCTGCAATTGATATTACGACGCCCAATATGTAGTTTACTAAACAAAGCCACACTATTCGGGTACACAAATGTACCCACATAAATATTCGTTGATCATGTCCTTTGAAATCTTTTACCTTTTTTAAGAAATTTGTATAAAAAGAAAAGAAAATGTGTAGCAGGAAAATTATTGAGTAATGAATTGAGGTAATGATAAGATATGTAGGTCGTTGTTATTGGAGCAAATATATAGCTGTTTATATGAGTAGATTCAAATACGTATGTATATATACAAATATGTTAAAATATATTAATTGCATTTTAAAGGAAAGGTATAAGGAAATTAATGTTTCCAGTAATGGTCAATATCAAAATGTATGTGCTTGTTTTTGCTTTTAAGGTTTCTATGTAATCGCTATTAATACCCTGCAGGAATTGCATGTCTAGTTATCTATCTTGTGCGTTACAGTAAAATGGGTAGCTATTATAATAAGATAATAAATTTCAATTAAAAAATTAAAATTTTCCTGTTTCAATTCAACAAAAAACTTCTAATAATTAAATAAATAATTAATAAAAAAAAAAAACAAGAACAACAATAATTTTTGCTCCAGAAAAATAAATATTAATAAGAAAACTTAACAAAAAATGAATAAAATTAAATTTTTCATTTTAGAAAAAGAATATAAATTTTTTGATAAAAGGAAACTTTCCAACAAATCACATACAAATCGGTATACTTAACGAACCATCCATCTCTTCTGCATTGAAGTATACTAGAGCAATTCCAACAGGGGCATGATGTGTTAGAATGTGTGTGTATGGCTAATCATCACCCGCAATGAAGTAATAAAAATGGACAAAGTCATTAAAAAGGCGAAGAAATGCAAGTCCTCGAGCGATTTGAAGTGGAGAAAGTATTTATTACCTGAGTTTTTTTCGATGCATTCACACATTCGAAATACATATGTACATACATACATACACACTCACATATTCATGAAAACAAATGTTAGCCGCCAGTTAGAAATCCATACAAAACTTATTAAATACGAAATGCGTGAGTTATTTTTTTTAAAGACATTTGCAGCTACCTATTTACATACATACACACGCATGAAATATGTATCTGTGTGTGCTGGCGTTTGTTTGATACCGCCTTAATAACATGTTTCATATTTAAGTCGTTCCCACACTCAACAACTCAATTTGCAAAGGCAGAAAACCACAAATTAAATTTTCAAATTCAAGAGGATTACGAGAGACCAAAGAGCATAAGCATTTAATACTCAAAAGATATGCTATCTAAAAACATGCACAGTGAAAGAAAAAACTCATTTAACAGTACTCACTAGTGAGAATAACTCAAAATTGTAAGAGAATTTGAAAAGCTTTGAGTGTTTCTTTAATTCAAGTCATTCCTATAGAAAAAAACTCAAAAGAGTATATGAAAACACTCTCACCCGGCTACATGAGCGAGCAAAATTTGAGTTCATTTGAATGAGTTAGTTTTGAGTGTTTTTCCTTTCACGTGCTCCAGAAACACATACACACATACATAAGCGACACGCACAATAGAGAGCAAAAGTATCTGACAGATACGATAAATGTTTATCAATAGCGAATGCAGTGAAATGAAACAAACAAACAATAACAAGAAATGCTCACACGCGTGAGTAACAAACAATAGGTACGCTCTTAAACAGTGCTCCCAACGAATAGCTCACAGATGGAATATTGAGTAAAGTATCTACGAGGCGTACAGTGGTTGAACATATTTGGTAGTTTGTACGGCCACTTGAAACATTTAGCTCATACAGCTCATTGCTCGGCTCAATGCTGTTGATAAGTTAAGTTGGGCCATCGCTCGTATTATTGGCGTCGTCGTCATCGTTCTCGTGCAGCACCAACAGAAAATATTAGCTTCAACGGACCTGTTCCCATTGAGTGCGATTCAGTGCTTGAGACCGGTTCAAATCGATAGTAGCATATGCGCGGGTGTTACGCTGATATTTTTGTGCGAACACGAATGGATTCGTCAAACTAAACAAAAAAAAAAAAACAAAGCAAAACGGGACGGACGGTGTGTATATTTGATTGATAAAACAGGGAAGAAAAAAAAACGGAAGTAATCCGGGCAAAGAAATTGAAGCAAAACGACAGCTATGTAAAATTTTACAAATAACAATAACAAATGCGTGAATTTTTGCAAAGAAAATTAAGTGAAGTGATATACATACATATAAATTGGAAAAGTGAAAATAATTGTTTGATAAAAATACAAACATACATACATATGTACATGCATAGAATTGGATATATGTATGCAGAAGCTTGTTAAACAAATGGAGTGAGTGAGTTTAATTAAAAATATATACTCAAAATAAAAATAAATAAATAAACCAAGAACTTTGGAAAATTTATGAGTGCTGAAGTGACAAATTAAAAAAAAAATAAACAAACCAAAAAAACTCACAACATCTTCTGGCCAATAATAAGCAGCTAATAAATGGTAATAAGCAACGTAAATAATTAAAAAATGTAATAAGAAAATTTTGTTTAAAGTTCTTTGTTGTTTTGCCGTGGTCTGACATCTTTCTTAAAGCGAATTAGTGAGGTGTGGGGTTTTTGTATGTCTGAATGAGAAACTTTTCTTGACAAGATTTTTATTTTTTTCAAAATACTTAATCAGAACTCACTTGGCTTATCGAGCTCAATGGAAATAGAGTTAATCGAACTGAGTGACAAACTACTAGCAGAAAAACTATCGAAGGCAAGTGAGATTTGGTACAAGTATAAGCTCAGGAACATCAAAATTGCTATGGCATCCTAATTGGGTATGATGGCATAAGTGAACTAGTGACTAAAGATTCTTCTTATAAGAAGATGTGCTTTTTCATAAGAAGTTTGACAGTTTCGAAATTATTACTATTTTTTATTTTAAAAATCTTGGCGATTACTGAACGATATGGGTTCGAATTGAGTAATTGATAGGCAGCTGATGATAATGCTGTTTGTTATAAATGAATCCTTTTTGAGTTGTAAGCAGATTCAGATATCGACATGGCCTCCGAAAAGTAGCGCTTTCAAACATCTCTCGGAATATTCATTTTATGGTAAGAAGGTTGATTTGCTCTGCCTGGCGGGGCTTAGTCTGGACAAGTAAGAGTTTCGAAAAATTTAATCATCATTAACGGTCTTAGGAGCTTTAACGCCTCAGATTTTTCCCCTTGTTGTTGTTTTAACATTGACTTTCCGAAAGTCGTAAAAATCAGAAAACTTCGACAGAGTTGAACCAAAATGAAGTTTCTGTGTAAAATTGATAATGACCTGCTCTTGTTTAGTTAGTATGGGTCTCCTACTTGCTGTTCAACCTAAAGCGGAAGTATTTAGATGAGTTTTTATGTCTCGGGAAAATGTTTTTGAACTTTTGGTATATTCTAAGCACTGCTGTGAGCTTCCATACTTGTCATTTTCAAAATGGAAGCACCTAAAATCTTACCTTCGTCTTATGGCTGCTAAAACACTATAACTTCGTTTTTATTTCCCCCACCATTTTAAGACAACTGCCTAGGTTCAATAGTTCACTTCGAAGAAATTATTTGTTGCCAAATTTTTGTTAATAAAATGTTGAACAGTAATCTAAGGTCACTAGACACTGAATAAACTTTGAGGCAGCATTGTTAATCCTGAGGGTCCGGGTAGGATTTCAGAGTCTTGTAGCTTCGCATGCAGCAACATTTTACTTTTCTTAGAAGACACGAAAAACTAATTCTCAAAACCTAAAGGAGTTTCTATCAAGTATTTGCTCAGCAATGAGAGGAGCTTCTATGGAACCCATTACATAAATCAATCGCTGCTGAATAAAAGAAATCGACTTTCAATTAGCTCTAATGAGAGACTAGTCTCCATCAGCATGGTTATAAAATAGAGAATTTGTATCCGTAGTCTGTCTTGCAGTGACTTACAATGATCGAGTTGATAATTAGTGAGCCGGAAACAATGTTTAAGCGCTGAGTGCCAAAGTAAGATATTTGAACGATTAGAAAAAAAAATAATATTGCTACCAAAAAAGTAGGAAGCTATGTATATCAATCGGAAAGCTTACCCTCACCTTAGCTGCATATCTATATTTAGCTAGGCGAGTAGGCATCTTAATACGATCAACCTCCGAAAGCATTTAACACAAAGTCCGAGTTACGCGCTTTTGCACTTTCAATGACGCTATATGCACACTCTCACTCCTTCCTGCAGACAAAAGATTGTTCGGACGGACGGCATCTGCATATGCTTGCTGGTAGTTGAAAAATTTCTAAATTATTGTTGACGTTGTTGACTTTATTGTGTTGGGCAGCAGCAGCAGCAGCAGTATTGACTATACTTGTTATTGTTGTTTTTAAAGTTTTGTCAAGTGTAGACGACAAGCACATACGACCGGCCGACCAGCCGACCGACCATAAGAAGACCACTTCCAGCACTTGATTTGCAATCTTTTTTTTATTGCTTATTATATGCATTGTTGTTGTTGGTTGTTGTGCTTGTTGTCGCAGGCAGCTATGTATGTAGTATGTTACAAGCGCTGATTTTTGTTGTTCTTGTTGTTGTCATCGACATCGCCAACGTTGTAGTTCAGAACGCGGATGTTGCCGCGTCGGACGCGGTCATGAACTGCAAACAATTCGCGATTTGCTTCGTTGATTCAAGCAACGGTTGTAGGTAGGTAGTAGGTAGTAGATGAACAAGAAGAAGAAGAAGCAGAAGAAAAGATGAAAAAAGCCAACAAACAGCAATAACAACAACAACAACAACTGCTATTGCATATTTCTGCAAGTTGTTAAGTTCTACGGCAAATTCTTACATACGGCACATATACACATACATATGTACATACGAGTACATGTGTGTAAGTGTGTATGTGCGCTTCTAAGACCCCATCATATGTGTGCTTACGCCCCGCTAATTTTCCAACACAACAAAAACAAAGCTACAAACTTGCTGCCTCAAAGCTGCAACACAGAGCAATCAATTGCATACTTGGCTAGCGGAGCTGGAGCAGCAATAGCAACAACAACGTGGCAACAAAGCTAGTAACCGGCTTTATTTTTTTTTATTTTTTTTTTTTTTTTTTTTTTGGTGTGCCAAGCAACTAAGCATAGCGAAGTGGCAATTGCAGAAAGTTAGAAAAAAATATTGCAAACCTGCTGCTGTTGCAAGTGTACAAATGTGCTAAAAGCAAAATAGCAATTGAAGAGCTACAACTAATGAAAATGAATACGCAAAAAAATTAAGAAGAAGAAGAAGGAATATAAAAGCTTATACAAATATAAAATAAAGAAACCACACATTTAAAGGAAAATAAATAAAATTCTATTTTACTGCAAATTGCGACGAGAAAAGAATTAAAAAAAAAATAGGAAGGAAAAGTAAGATGTTCTAAATTCGGTTAGAATCGACAATAAAATACCCAATGGTAGTGCCAGTCAGGTGCATGCTCTTCGGAATTTTCGATATCGAAAACAATGAGTTGGTTCTATCGATTTCTCTCTCATCCTAACAACTTAAATAAATAGGAAACTATATAAGTTCCTATATCCCTACTTTTCTCTGTATTAAACCCTCAACTATCCACCTTTATCAAGATAGTGAAGTTTGGGTTCCGAGCAAACTAACAAAGATATACCCCCCTGCGGGTTTTGAAAAAAATTTGTAAAACGTTTTAATAGGCTGTACAATGCAAGCGGTGATTTCAGCCAAATTCCACTAAAATATCTTAGTTTATACTTCGTTTAACATTTAAAAAAAAAAGGTCCGAAAAAGTCATAGATAGGGACCGTGGTTGAATCAATCGAGTTATCATTTGTTGCTCAAAAACCTCTGCATAAGCTTGTCTGGTCTGTAAGGTAGTGCTGGGTAACTACTTTCCTGTCAGCCGAACTAACTTCGGGCAACATTCGTACACGATCGGCTTTATAGAACCCGAAAGAGTACAATAGCATTAAATTTTGTTTAGTTTGAAGCAAACATTAAACGAAGTAGGTTGATGCCGCATTTTTGCAAGCACTAGGTAGGCTGAGGGTATTTCTTTTAACTTTAAAAAAAAAAAACTTTGAGTAAGTTTACTATGGTGAGCGTTTTTTAATATACAAATATTTGATAGCTTGAAACAAAATTTTATTAGCGTATAGAGTGATTATTACTTCCTTTTTTTTGGTTTTAAAATGGAAGCGTCCCGACTTTTAATTCCTCACAGCGTCCTAATTAGAGATGCTTCATAGAAATTTTTTTGTTATGAAAATTTTTGACAGCGATGTCAAGCTTGATGTTTCATTTTAGGTTAGGATGAAACCTTTTTTGCTTTTTATGCTAGCAGTAAAGGGCAAAGTTATCATACATACTTAGGAAAAGTGTTAGAAAGGCGAATTTTGATTAATTTCACCTTGCTTGAAAATGTCTTACAAAAGAAAATATGGCCAATTAGTTTGATTGGTTGAAATTTTCATTTAATAATTGATGTAGATATTTTGCAAAAAGAACAACACAAAATACAACATTTAATAAGCTATTATTCTTCTTCCAAAATCTTCTACTCAACTCCGCCTATAAAAATTAAAAAATTTAAAAACAATTAAGTTAAATATTCTCTAAAGTAAATTTTGTTTTGTTTCAGATTTGCAATCAACAGCCAATAACAGAACCAACGTGCAACAACTACAAAACATACATACATAAATATTCATATGTTATCAGCATATCACGTACATAGATACATATTTGTGAAAAATTTGCTAAGCTAAATGAATTTATTTTCCGTGTACATACATACATACATAAATACATACATATAAACATTACGCGTTTGTGTCATCTGTGATTTGTGGGCTGCTGTCAATAGCCAAATAACTTTTGTACAAAAAAAAAATGTCATTCTCAGCGCAAATTTTCTAGTGCAAACAAACACATACATAGCTCTACAGGCTTAACAAAGCAAGCAAATAAATAAGAAAATAAAAAAAATAAGAAAATAAAAAAATATTTATGCTCGCTTTTAGTCGCCTTATGCGCCATTTCTGCTTAGCAAATCACAATTGAATTGGATTATTTACGTGCCACATATTTTTATTGTTAATTGGATTTGAAGCATTTTAAATGCCATGCGACACAGCTGCTAATTGTGTATTGTGAACAAAAGCAACAACAGCAACACCAACGTTCGTGTTAACATTTTTTTTTTGTTGCATTACAGGTGAGTTTTGTGCTGATGTAATAGTAAATTGAATTTCTATGTAAATTTGTAGAATAAATTTCTTAATTACAATTTTTTTTTTTGTTGTTTTCGTGAATTTTCATGACACGAAAAAAGCCAGCTTATTGCATTAAATATGTCAAACAGCAAAGAGGCTGGATTTGATAAATTGAATAATTGTATTGTTGGTGTGGATTGTAAGGAACAGACTTGAGGTTACCAAGTAAATTTCGCTTTGTGTAAGTTTTCGATGCAGAAAATAATTTTATTTGTGTAAAAACTTGTTGTTCTAAATTTGAATGCGTTGATGACTTGAGTTTCTTTTCTACAGCTTGAAAAATATGCACAAAAGCTTTTCTGTATAATATTCTAACAAAAATTCCATTCAAGCGACATTTGTTGTTCCCAAGAAATCAGGTTGTGTTTATAGAATGAATTTCCAATACACATTTAGTTAGAAATAATTAAGGTGGAATTAAAGTGGAGTGGAACACGCAGCATATTCCAAATCAAAGAGCAAACTCAATCAGCAATTCTTCTTCAAAGCCACTACAGCGGCAAGTAGCTACAGTAACGTAAGCTTATTACCATGAAAAATATTATTGATTTCATGACTGCGCAAAAAAATTTTATTTTCCACATAGCAAAAACTGAATTTTATAATCAAATTTCAATGTAAGATGTGAGGAGAATAAGGAGTTTACGCACAGGAGTCTGCACATATTTGCATTCATACTTCCATACAAAGGTACTAGTTACAACAACATGTGCGACACAAAGTACTTAAATATTTATGAACTTATTTCAACGTCATTCAAAAAATTTAACATCCCATCTACCCCACCATGAAAAATGATTTGATTTTCTCGAGTACGTAAAAGTAATATGCGAGGTATGAGTTTGTTTGATTATAAATTCGCGCACGTGTATACATATGTAAGTACATACCTTTTGATCGGCTTAAAGCGAGAATTGAGGTCCATAAAGCTAGCAGAGCAAAGTTAGCAGAACAAAAAACTAACTTATGGACAATGATGTGCTCCAAATGTGCTAATTAAGTGCCCTAATCCCAAAAAATGTGCTCCTCTATTTTTGTCAAAAAATTATGTTCTGCTAGCTTTAGGCTAAGAAATTATGTGCTCCAAATGTGCTTTTGAAATAACCTACCCCCAAAAAAGACGACCTGCTCACCCTATAATAACCATATCTGGCTTTCTATGTATTGTTTTGTACATACATACATATACACTTATGCATTTGTGGACATTAAGAAAGAAAAAACTAGCGCAGTAGCGATCATAGCTGGTCAGCTTGAATGACAAGTGCGAGGGGCAAAAAAACAAATATTGTCATCACTCTGGCTTAATGGTTTTGTACAAATGTATGAGTGGTTGTCTGGCAAAATTCAACCCCCGCGACTGAAATCTTGTATCCTTTACGCATTGTTTGTCTCTGCTGCAATGTTTCGCGGACTGCGCAATTCGATCGCAAAACTAGTAATAGGAAAGTATATGTACATTAGTGCGGATTGGTCCCCATACAAAAAAAAAAGTGTTTCCAGTCCACCCCTAGGATTAAAGATATTTTGAAGGCGATCCCAAAAAAAAATTTTTTTTTTTTTGCCACGCCCCCTCGATGGGCTATTTACTTTTTTTGACACTACGTCCCCATTTTAAGTCTGATTTTAATGAGCCGTACACCGTTGTTCATGGCTTGGAAGCCGCCACAAATCCTACCGTAATCATTTTTTATTCCGAGTTCAAATTCTAGTTGTTGTTGTTGTTGTTTTAACAACAAAATCACTCCCCGAAGGTTTTGGAGAGTGTTGTCGAAATAACAGTCCTTGGCCGGATGTGAATCCGGTACGCTCCGGTACTCCCTTGCGGTACTGCCCGACTGTCGTGGGAGCGATTTGGTATGACCAGTGCAACCTTCAACGTCAAGTCATCCCTCCTTCCGAAAGGAAAGAGAAGATGGGTAATGAGAGGTGGGAGGCATCATATCCGTAGATCAACCATCGAGTTGCACATCATTACCTTTGTGCATATTGGTCGCCTCTTACGACCGGTATGCCTACCGCGGGCATATTCTAAGCCCCAACCCGCAGGGGTCAAATTCTAGTAGTGACTGTCGGTATCTCGTTTCACATCATACCTAAATTCCATTTTTTTTAGTCTGTCGAAAAGGCCTTTAAATTCTGTGAAACTTTTTCTTTAACAGTTACTACTTTTGTTCATAACTAAAAAAGTTATAAAGGTTTCAAAAATCCATATGTAATATAAATGTTTGTGAGCTACTGAGAATTTAGGATTTTGTGAAAAATTGTCATAGATGTCATATACGGTTCTACCTTATAAGTATTTGTATCATCTCTATGACAAATTCTTGCTTTTTCCTCTATTTATTTAAAAATTATAGTTCCGTGCGTTTGAATGCATTTTTTTAAAGCTTTGATCTGCAATCAATCAATCGGTTTTGAGCTTTCGCAAAGTAAACAACGTAGAAACAAAAGTGAAGTGAAGTAAAATCAAATACAAAAATAAGTTAAAAAAAATCACAAAATGCCGTTTGAAGCGTGTGATATAGAAAAAAATAAATTACCAACAAACCAACAAGTGATGCAATATTTTTTACATATAATTAAAAAAAAATTAGTGAGGAGAGAGAAAAAAAATAAAAAACTGAAATATTATCATAGAGAAAATTGAGTAATCATAAACTAAAAACATTTAACTAAAAGTAATAGTAATCAGTGTTGCCAATTGTAGCATAATTGCCAAATTTAACACAGGGTTATATTTGGATTTTTGAAACCTTTATAACTTTTTTAGTTATGAACAAAAGTAGTAACTGTTAACGAAAAAGTTTCACAGAATTTAAAGGCCTTTTCGACAGACTAAAAAAAATGTAATTTAGGTATGATGTGAAACGAGATACCGACAGTCACTACTAGAATTTGAACTCGGAATAAAAAATGATTAAGGTAGGAACTGTGGCGGCTTCCAAGCCATGAACAACGGTGTACGGCTCATTAAAATCAGACTTAAAATGGGGACGTAGTGTCAAAAAAAGTAAATAGCCCATCGAGGGGGCGTGGCAAAAAAAAAAAATTTTTGTTGGGATCGCCTTCAAAATATCTTTAATCCTAGGGGTGGACTGGAAACACTTTTTTTTTTGTATGGGGACCAATCCGCACTAATGTACATACATATGTAAATATACTTTCCTATTACTAGTTTTGCGATCGAATTGCGCAGTCCGCGAAACATTGCAGCAGAGACAAACAATGCGTAAAGGATACAAGATTTCAGTCGCGGGGGTTGAATTTTGCCAGACAACCACTCATACATTTGTACAAAACCATTAAGCCAGAGTGATGACAATATTTGTTTTTTTGCCCCTCGCACTTGTCATTCAAGCTGACCAGCTATGATCGCTACTGCGCTAGTTTTTTTCTTTCTTAATGTCCACAAATGCATAAGTGTATATGTATGTATGTACAAAACAATACATAGAAAGCCAGATATGGTTATTATAGGGTGAGCAGGTCGTCTTTTTTGGGGGTAGGTTATTTCAAAAGCACATTTGGAGCACATAATTTCTTAGCCTAAAGCTAGCAGAACATCATTTTTTGACAAAAATAGAGGAGCACATTTTTTGGGATTAGGGCACTTAATTAGCACATTTGGAGCACATCATTGTCCATAAGTTAGTTTTTTGTTCTGCTAACTTTGCTCTGCTAGCTTTATGGACCTCGAGAATTGTTAAAAAGAAAAATCAAATAAACAAAAAAAAAAAATATAACAAAATAAAAGATTTTGAATAATCAAATAAACAAATACATGTATCATAGTATTTAATACCAATCAATTTCAAGCAGTACAAAAACAAAATACAACAACAACAAACGACGAACGAAACAAAAGAATTTTCACGTATACATATGTACGTTGCATGACATGAAAAATGACGCATTTTCAAAAGTGTAAAAATACAAAATTAAAACACAAACAACAAACACGAGAGTAAGAAGTTGTAGAGTCGTGTGAGCAGCAGTTGAGCAATGAAGCAATCAGCCAGTCAACCAGTCAACAGCATCACAGCTCAGTCAATAAACAATGAAGGAAAAATCTTGAAAAGTCAAATGAACGATTGATGTGTGAATAGTTGTGGAGCGCCAATGGAGGTGGCTTTGGTTTAATATTTAAAGGCGACGATGGATATTTGAATATTTGTACGAGTGTGTGTGTAGTGAATTTGGTAAACAAAATTTAGTTGCATAAATAAAAAAATTGTATTGCGCCCGTTGGGAGTAACCAAAAAACAGCAGGCAATATGGCAGCAGGAGCTGTATGTTTGGTGGTAGCTACAAGGGCTAGAGCAAGTAAATTGACGGGAGTGCATTCAAGTATTTCACATTCACCTTAATCAAGTGTAAAAAATTTCGATTTCTTGATTTTGTTGGTTTTAAATTCCAAGTACAGTATGTAAGAAGCAAATTGGTATAGCGGTTTTTCAGTTGTGCTAGGATTTGGTTGTATTTTAATTAGTATGCTCAAAGGATATATACAATTACAACGATAATCACAGCCATAACATGGGAAGAGTCATAATTTTTATGTATTTTTTTTTTTTAATTTCAAAAGCCAGACTTTTTAAACAAGTTCTGTGCCAAAGCATTTTGAAAACAATTTATCGAGAGTTTCTGTAGTATTAAATTTTCTGAACTCATATTTAGTAAAAATTTATTTATTATTTGAAAAAAATGTTTGAGATTATGAGGCACTCACACAAGAATCGTTTTATAGAAATGTTTTAAGAGTAGTTCTTTTAGACCAAACTCTCTTTTTCAGTCGACAATTTTAAAATATCCTATGTCAGAAGATTTTGTGAGATTTTATTTTTTCAAAAATTAACTTTCTCTAAAAATTTCTACAAATTAATACCATCAAACATGGTAAAAAAAATATCTTAAGTTTAAAAAAAAATTTTTAAGTTCAAAAAAAATTATTTTAAGTTAAAAAAAAATTATTTTTAGTGTAAAAAAAATATTTTAGTTTAAAAAAAAATATTTTAAGTTTAAAAAACATTTTTTTAAGTTTAAAAAAAAACTAATTTTAAGTTTGAAAAAAAATTTTCCAAAAAAATACTATCGGAAAATTGTGCAAAATCACCTTGTCCCATTTGCGCCACCGCCACACTGTACCCGTATGTGCACACTTATTTACGCTTATCATGTGTAACCAATGCAACAAATGAAGTTCGTGCACAAATGAATGAATTGTTGTATTACCAACTGCTTCTTTCACTGCCACTGCTGCTTCCATAGGTTTTACTCGTACTGCTCCTTTATTCAGCGCTCGCCTAAAATTCATTAATCATTCCTTAGTTATGAGCAAAAGCAGCCAAAAACGCCACACAAATGAAATGAAATGAAATGCTAAGAAATAATGTTGTTGCCAGCAAAAAAAAGTTTGAGCTATAAATTTTCACGAATGTGCATGCCATGCGTTAACTTTTTTTTATTTTTTTTTTGTTTATTAATTTCATGCGCAAAGCTTTTTGACTGCAAACCAAATTGGAATTAGCTTTCGAATTTTTCTTTAGCGATTTTTTGTTTGTTGTTTTGCTATTTTTTACTTTCTACTTCTGCTTTTCTTATCAAAAATTCATACATTGTTTGTGTATTTTCCATGACTGTGATATTATCCTTCATCTACACATATCCTTCATTTTTCCTACATCGTATCGTAATACCGTAGAGTAGCTTTTGTAAGCAGCATATTTGTTATGTCTACCATTACATTTTGTACGTAGTTATTTATTATGATTTTGTATTAAATTTGTTTGACTTAAATTTCATTCGAGTTGGTCGGCACATTGTTGCAAGTAGCTATTGTTTTGTGTGGCACGTATATGGCAGGTATATTTATGTGTGTGTGTGTTGCATTTCTTGCTTACTATGTACATTCTTGTTCTGTCCAAAAGATATCGATCTGAAAATTGGCTCAACTGATTGCCGCCCCAACGGGTTGTGGCACAATCTGTGTGGTGGCATGTTAGTTGGCTGGCTGACTGCATTTTGGATATGATTATGTTTGCTTACGAAGAGTAAGCTGGAGGGTTCATAGGTACATATATTCACTGTGGTGTCCAAGATATTGGGAGCTTTTGTAGTAAAAGAAAATCTTGGAGAGATCGTCATGAAAGAATAAGTTCTAGACCATGTCAGTGAGCATATTCTTTTCCAAACGAGAACGTGAAGCCAAAAAAAGAATAAAAAACATAGATGGCACACAAAAAGGACTACAACGTTTAAAGCTATCACAATTCGAAATAAAATTCACTGGAACAAGAAACATACATCAGAGAATAAACACGAAAAATTTCATAGGAACATTTCAACGAGATATACTACCAAAAACGAATGAATACAAGTCAAACACAAAATAACAATAAGAGCAACAAGCGAGGAAAGGAAGCGATCAGAAATCAATAGACAAAAGAACAAAGCGTAAAACTAAAAAAAAAACAAAAACAAACAAATATTCCATAACAAACACAACACAGCAAATGACAAAGCAAAATAAAAGAATAAAAACGAGGTAACATTGAAAAAAGATAGGAGAAAAAAAGGACTATCACAAAATGATTAGGGATAAGAAAAAAATATTGAATAATGAAGACTAGTGACATAACGCAATCAAAGATGAAATAATCAGTGACGAAATAATATAGAAGATACAAAGACCAACAACCAAAAAGTGCATAAAACTGAAAGAACTCAGTCATAAACGGCAAAAAAAGATAAAGATATAATTGACTAAGAAGAAAATTTCAAGATAAATCTTGAGAGTGAAACCAAATACAAAAAACAAGAGAACGTATCTAAACTGTGTAAATATTTATATTAAGAAGCAAGAACAACAGGGCCATAGCAAGGTGCTTCTCTAAGACTTCGAAAATTAAAGGTTCCTACGATAGACATTGTTGCAATAGATGAAGCACCAAAGACCTTTGGCGAACGTTTAAGCTGTTGAAAAATTAAAAGAACTATCCAGCCAAGAACCAAAAATGTGATAAAAATGTTGATATAGTACTTTGCTAAGACATTTGATTATGAACTCACAAGCTTTTATTATCACAAATCTAATTTTTCTTAAAGATTATTTCAAATCCACCGTTATAACTATTATTTCCTCAAACTTTCAACGCCAACACATTTCTTACCGCCACTGTTGAAACATAATTCATCCTCCATACTAACTTTTATAGTAGCAGGCAGCAATTGCATACTTCTTCCCCTCACATGCTCAACATTTTTATTTTTTTTTGTTTTTGTTATTTTTTTGTTATCCAAGTACTCTATGCAGTGCTTTGCGCTTTTCAGCATCACTTGCCACATACAAATATGCGCATAATGTTGCACATCGATACTTGTTTGAAATCATTTCAACTCACAACGTTTCATCTCGTATGGCTGCGTGCCCTTATACATGCACATCACACATCTTGTGTGTGTAGGTACCATCCATAGCTCATATATCCAACTCACAACGCTGCCATATCACACCTACCTAGTAGAGAGTAGACTACCACAAGCCACACTATGCATCAACAGTCATATTGTGTAGTACATCAAATAGTGTAGGATATTCAGAGTGACTAACATAGTTACTATGGCTCATAGTACCATAGTTAAGTTAGATGTATGGATGTATATATATTAGTATGCGTATGCTTGTAGTAAGCAAGTCTGAATCTACTGTAATGTACATATTTTATATATATCTATAAAAATTCATATATCCATCATATCACCATATATGTATATGTATGTGGCATCAGCATCGTCATTGCTATCTCTTAGGTATTCTTGTAAAAGCTTCATCACTTATCAGTAGAATTTGTATCTAATACGCGTAGTGCACGTCGATGTCAGCGAAGTCTATGGTACGTTTTTATTATACATAGCAGCGAAGTATATCTCTATGTACATATGTATATCGTTTTCATTGTAGACATTACTCTCCTTAAGGAAAAATACGAAATAGAGAAGTTTACTTGAAGCTCCTAACTACAGATTTTATATTTGGTCATATTGAATTCACATATACATATGTATGTATGAAGCTGCCAAAAAAATTTATACTTATCAGCAATTATGTTTCAAAGTAACAAAGTGAGGATCTATTTTGCTAGATCAGCGTTTGTTTGAAAGCATTCTGCTATGTTAAAGTAAACGATTTGGTTTTACAAAAATCTGACTTTCCTATCAATTTTGCGCTTTTAGCTCTAGACACTTGTATTTGTACTCTTTGTGTATTAAATTTTTTCTATGTTATGTATTTTTATGTTATCTTATGTTGTTTTATGCTCGTTATTGTTTTAATCTATTTTAATTTTTAATTTTTTTTTGGTTTTTTATTTGTTGTTTTATGTTCTATTATGTTCTGTTGTGCTATATTATGGTATGACAACACATAATATAAGCATGCTATGTTATGTTGGCTTATGTTATTTCATAAATTTTGTATGTCACATTTGTTTATCACATTCTGTTACGTTTTCTTTATAGCTTTATTCGATCGCCTATGGTTAAGTTGTTGTTCTGTTATACCATGTTAGGTTAGTGTCTATACCTATTCTTGTTATGTTTTGTTGTTAATTTCGTTTGTCGTTATATCACCTAGGTTCTACTCGGTTACTTCAAGCTATAGTGTTTCATTTTAGTTTGGTGTTCAGGATTTTCTTTACTTTTTTTTACGTTATGTTATTTTTATGATATTGTTATTGATTTTGTTGTTGTGTTATGTTTTCTTTCCTGTTTTTTTTTTGTGGCTGTTTAAATTACTTTGTTACTCTATATCTGTCTTCTTTTTTTAGTTATACCTGAAAATCTCTCAAGTTAAGCTTAATTTGAATCATCCTCTGCGTTTCCATAAATTTAATATTCTACACTTTTAATACCTAAAAAAAAAGTTTCATTTGTTTTGTGACAGCAATTTCCAAAACTGTCACCACCATATCACTCCGGCATTGAGTTGCTCTCCGCGCAAAATACCTACTCAACTCACAAAACTTTCAACTTGATGTAATTGTTTTCAAGATATGCGCATTAGAGAACTATTCAAAACTTTCTTAGCAGAAGAAGGAAGCTACATACATACATACATACGCCATTTTGGGTGGCAAAACAAAATTTCTACAAAAACTATGCTAAAAGTACAACGCAAAAAATGCGATTAGTCTGGGATCTATGCGACACGAATCGTAGAGGAGGATGCTACTTAAACCTGTTTTGTTCACTTTGTATGTGCTGAACTGTTCACATTTGTTTGGACATGTCTTATAGAGAGACTAATTGTTCCCGTTTTTTACCTGAAATCGCACTAATCCACTTTCCACCCAAATCTGTATTTTAACTCCTATAAGTATGCTACAAAAACTAAAATTGACTTACACCCCTATGATTATGCTACACAAATTGAATTGAAGCCAACTGTGGACTAAAGGAATCTATGCCGGATCGCTCTCTTCAGAGCTTAGTCACATGATTTTTTGCAGTGTATGTATATACAACCGTAATTACATACATATGTAAGTAAAATGGCGCTAAGATAACTAACACGCTATATGTAGATTTGGCATTTTGTGTTTTTTTTTAGGACATCATCTTCTTTAATTCATTAAAGCCACAAGTTTTTGGGAGACAAATTCTTTTGCTTCCTTTTTTTTTCTCTTTTATTGTTTTAGTTTGTTGCGTTGAAGTTGAAAGTTGCCTTTTCACTTTTTCAAACTGCTTAAGCACCGACAAACAAACATACATAGTTGCGCAAGTAAATAGATAAGTTTTCAACATACATACATACATACATATGTATATGACGACATATTTACATGCAGATTTACATAGAGCTTAACATACGCCTTTAACTTTGTATACTTTTGTTATTTATTGTTACTTAGTGTGTTTTTCGTCGAAAATGTGGCATGTGGCAAGTGCTCGTCAAAGTTACAAATTAGATATGCAAACACCGAAGCACATACATACATACAAACATATTTTGGGGTCTGCTGTCGATATACATACATACATATATACAAGTATGTATTAAAGTAGATAGCTGTCTGTATGTCACTTTTTAATTTAACACCGCCCTTCAACTTAAACGCCTATTTACGTACAACTCCGTTTTATCTCCCTTGCAACTCCTGTTGTAGTGTTTGAATTTGCTTGAAATACATTTTTTTTTTAGCTTTAAGCTGAGAATGGGCAGATGAATGAAATGTTTTTTTTTTTTGTTGTTTTTGCTATCGCATGTGCATTTGTATATTTTGGTTGCCTGTAATCTCTTAAGCCTACCCATTGGACAGGTTAGCACTCTGAAAATTTTACACTTGGGTTAATACTTATTGGAAATTGATTTAACACCAATTAAGCTCTTTGAAATGCTATTTTATACGTGAAGGGTAGAATCAAGATAAATTGGATTGCTTTAAAGGCCAATATAGAGACCTTTTCAAATTGGGCGCACGCAAAAATTTTTGGTCTGCTTTTGAGGTAACTTAATTGTTGAAGATAGTTCACCCTTAATTAAAATGGGCGCACAGTTTAACTGTTTAGCCAGTTTTTGTTGTTACGCCTAGTTATTTTCTAGTAAATCAATCAATTAGTAGGAAGTTGGGTAAAAGAAGAATAATGTTTGCAACTGCTAGCTTACATTGAGTTGGGTACTTCTAACAAAGAGAAGCTCACGTGGAGCTTTTACCTAACGAAACAATGCGCCCAAGTGTTTCTCATCTCAGCCCTCAAACAGTAATTTTAACACCTTGTATAATTTATCTGCTATTTTAAAACATTTTCATAACCAAATTTATTTTATTTTATTTTATTTTTTATGCCCGTTTCGTTTTAAGCTTTGACCATTTCTTGTCGCCAACCAACGCTTTCATCTGAACCAGCATGCATTTTCCGACACACCGGGTGTTCTGTGCTTTTATGTGTTCAGCTGTCTGCTTTTAGAACATTTCTATTACACAATTAAGCACAATAATATTTGCCTCAAAATTGCTAAATAAAAATGGACTTACCTTGAACCGAATTTATTGTGCCGTAAATTTTGTCCTTAATATGTTGAAAGAAAATAGCCGAAAAACCTTGCTATTAAATTGAAAGTTACAAGCGTAAATGCACACATACATACATACAAATACACAAGCACTTTCATGTAATTTATGTATATCTGTGTTAAGCTTACTTTTGTTATTTATCCTGGAAAAGCCGTAGGGCAGTGTAAATACTCATACTAATTCGCTTTGGGTATCCCTAGCGTGTCATTCACGAACATTTTTGTTGTTATTGTTGCTTATAAAAATTTGTCTTGAAACATTTTTTTCTTTTTGTTTTCGCTACTTACATTTGTATGTAGCTACTGTCGTACAGTGATACTTGCCATAAATTCAGTAGTTCCTGCTTTGTTTATCACATCCCCAACACCGCGGGCGCTCTGCTTTTGACAAACTTTAGACATTTCATTTTACTTTCATCTGGAGTGAAGTTTATTTGGAGCTTTTTTTTATACTCAGCTGTGCTAGTTCATCCGTCGCTCTCAACCGGTTCACTAGTTCTACATTTCCAATTTAATTTTTTAAAAAATGCGTTGGAACAATAATGTAGTTCCTTGAGCCTCAAAACTTATAACAGTCTGAGTTCGATTTTAGTCCATATATCTCCGGAACCAGGTGAGATATGGAACTAAATCAAATCACTTATTGCACTTTTCGTTTGTTGCCCCAATTTTACTAACAAATTTTGTTTTGAGTCACCCTGTTCCATAGAGCTATTGAGCGATAACTCCAGACTCGTTCAAGTAATCGCAAAAATAGATACCCCTTACTTTAAGTTATATATCTCGCAATACAACAGTGAAAGTTTCATTCAATTTCTTCAAGCGGATTTTGCGTGATGCGCGTTCAAAGTTGCAGACATACAAACAAAAAATTAAAAAAACGCTTGTTTTCGACGCTATTAACTCAATTGTGATTCCTCTTAACACTCGCTGTTCTATAAAGCAACAAAATCTATTTCCACCGCGCGCTCAGTCCACCTTACTTGTTTTTGGATTCTTTTGATTTTTCGTTCGTTCATTTGCCGTTTATGGATGTCACGACCTCTTGTCAAAGAAGCGTTAAAATACATTTTCTTCTTAATATCCTTGCAAGTGATACTACAAATATTTTTATAAAACACTTACATACATACAAACATAAACATGTGTGCGTGTTCCAACCAACCACTTGCCACTTCCATACAAATTTCGTATCTCCAAGGCATTCTCTGGCTGATGGTGCTGGATGCTGCTGCTGCTTCAATGCTGAGTTGTAATAAACATAATCGTAAATTTAGTACACAATTTCATACCAACTACCCGCAACACACAACACTACAAATTCAAGTTGTAAAAGTAATAATGACAAAAAAAAACAAAAACAAACAAAAAAAGTACTTTTTGCGCGTCTCGAATGCACATCGGTACTTGCGGCATAGCACCTTTGGGGCATTCAATGCATACAAACATACCAACAAACATATATCTACATAGCAATTCATTCGTTTTATGTGTTAAACATTGAGTAAAGAATATGGTAACTAAGTTTGTTGGCCACTGATCAACCAACCACCCAGCCTCCAAACTCCTCCTACCACTCACCCACTCAACCTAATTCAACTTGAATTGAGTTTTGTTTATTTGCGCAAATTTCTTCCATTCACACACGAACAAACAAATATTCATAGATTTTAGTTATTCTCATGCCTAAATCTTTTTTCATTACCGTAGTGTGGGCGGTTCTTTGTTGAGCAAACAATGATTACTTTTTCTCGTCACACCTACGGACATACAAATTCACATGTGAAGAATACTTAGAAGCTTCCATTTATACGGGTTTCCCTTTTTCTGAAAAAAATTGATGCAAAATTTGATAACATTTCCTCACTGATTTTGTAAGTTTTCAGTGGTTTTTCATTTGTAAAGGAAATAGAACATAAAAGCTCCTAACAAAAGCTTTCAAGTTCGTGGCAATATGCGTATACGGGAGCTACAAAAGTTTCTCAGAATTTTATTGTGGTCTGCAGATATCTTTCATGAAAAATACTTTGTTTGTAAACAGTGCTATCAAATTTTTTTTGAGAAAAGCTCTTTGAAAGCTTCACCGGAAACAAAGTTTCAAAGAAAATTCGAAAAAATTTTTATCTAGTATAAAGTAGCAGAGATTCCTTTTTTATGAGACAAACTCGTTTCAAGGAACAATTTTTTCTTGCACAAAATTGGAACGTTAACAATAATGTGTGAAGCTTTAATGACAAATTTAACTGCTCCAGAAGTCACTTTGAAAAAGCGAATACCTTAAATTTCTTTAAAGTCGGGGTCCCCTAGATTTCACGCAGGTACCATTTCAATTTCACGCTTTTTGCATTAATTTTTTTGCGCCTGAAAGTATGCCACGAGTTTAAAACAACTTTAAGTAAACCTTAAGCCAGGTAATCTTCATTTCATAGCAATTATGTGTATAAATTACCTTCATTTCGTCACGCAAATCAAAAGCATTAATACCGTCTGTATTTTTGTCTGAAGTTTGGCCTGAAGCAGGTGACAATGGTGTGAAAGTGCGTGAAGAGCTTTGAGTTTTAAAAATTGTATGCTTGTACATATACATATACAGTTTTATGAGAGCAGTTACGGACAAAAAAAAATGTTTACTCTTATTTGCGTGAGCTTACTTGCACCCAAAAGTATGCAACGTTTTTTGGAGTAAGTTTCAGTTCGAGAAGAAACCAGTTGTAGCTGGTCTCAAGCAACATGAAAGACGCGAGAGTATAAAAAAACAAGTAGACCCCTTTAAATATGCAACACATTTTTTAAGTGACTAAAAATCTAAAGTTGCTCCGCTTTAAAAGATTATCAAAAATAATTATAATTAATAATAACTAACTAAATTTAGTAAATACACTAAAGCAACATTCGCTTAAAATTTGAATTTAAAACGGCATAATAATAGTTGCATACTTAAAGGCGCTAAATTAATCTACAGTGCAAAAATATTTTATTGTAGAGTAAGTATGACTACTGAAATTTCTTGAAACATATTTTTTTTACAAAATAACCTTTTCATAAGAGAGCTTAATGCTTCTTCTTTCTTGTTCTATCCCAAAGACATACCACGCTCCATTTCAAAAAAAACTATTTCAGCATGCAAAAACCTTTTGTTTTTAAACATAAAAGTTCTCAGCATTTCACCCTGATTTGTAATTATTTCGACCCAAAAATGTTATTCAACAGTGGGATCAGCATAAAATTATGAAATTACTCAAGTGCGTGCCAGCTACATAAATCATTTATGTTGTTGTAACTCACTCTTGTTATTTCTGTAAGACGTCTCTGTAGTGTATTTAAAACCAAAATTTATGAGCCAAAAAAAATGTCACTTTGTTATTTCTATTAATGCTATTTGCATTTAATTAAATAAAAATCAAGAAGAAGACAAAGGTTTACACTCTTAGTGAATTATATTAATAATATGTTTGGTTGTTAAAAAAGCATTAATTCAAAAAGAATGCGAGTCAAAGTAATTTAATAGTCTAGGCTATATGGTGAAATGTGGCGTTGACATTCACACACACACACGCACACACACACACACAGTTAGTGGGTACGCCTCCTCACACCCATAACACACACCTGACAAGGATGATCATAAACAACGGCAAAGTAAATTTTTAAAATGCAAATGACAGGCATATCCTCTTACAGCAACAAAAGTATGTACTATATACTAGCATTATGGTATTCAGTCAGAGCAGTTAGTAGGCGGATGTGTATGAGTGTGTAAAACATACGGAAATGGAATGTCAGGAGTGGAGTAACACACACACACACACACACGCACACCTTCAGAGTTTAACTTGAGATAGAAATACGGGCATGTGACGTACATACATACATACATTATGAGCACGACTTTATAAGCATAAATAAATTTTAAACGCTTTCTTAATAAAATAACTTTGACATGCTCGTGTACTACACATGTACTACACATACATACATACATATATCCTTATAAACATATTCATTCATATGTACATACATAAATACAGACGTAAACGCTGAGTGCTATTTGATATGACACGCACACGTTGCGATCGACCAACAGCAAAACAAAAACAAAACCAAAAATGAAACCCTCGTAAATATGAAAATACCTTTTTATACAAAAGTTCATACAAACACACATACGTACATACATACATACATTGATTTGTATGATGGTAGAAAGGTACGCCAAAAACAAAAATGCGTTTGCTCAGTGAAATATTTTGTTGCTCACATGACTTACACTCGCGTTTTTCGTGCTTGCCACATTATGTGGCATGCGTGTGTTGTATGTATTTATGTACATATGCACGTACGTATTTAACTCAATTTAAAATAAACCCTAAATTGCTTATCCTTGCGGGTAGCAAAAACGAACGCGTGTAGGCATTGTTGTGCACTAATCTTATAGGCTTTCGCTTTCGTTATGGTCGTTTCCACTTTTAATTTTTCATTTTTGTTTGTTTTCACGTTTATTTTTTGTAATGTCAAATACGAGGGATGGCAGTTAGGTTTTGGGACGCAGCAGACATCCGAATTATTGTACTATCTTCCCTCTTAATCTCTCGCTCCTTGAGCACTGGCTTCTCCACTATATTTTCTCCTGTTCTGGTCCTCTCCCTTTTCCTCTTCATTTTTCTGTTCTATTACACTGCATCAATCTAGTTCTCTCCCCTTCAACTGTAGCTGTTTCCCTGGAGGCATGACACCACCCACTTTTTGTAAAATCCAATTAATTCCTTCTCTTTTTGTTTGGGCCAGAATACACTCAACTCTTTTCTATCAAAATTAATTCGCTACAATGCGGTCATTTTTCTTTCGTTTATTTAACTAAAAATTCGCAACCAGCTTATAAAGTATTCTCTATACATAGCTTATGTTTCCCATCTCACCAGCCATGTGTAGGGTGTTTGGCTATCTACGCTGAGTAAGAAGATCAAATTAGGTACTCTGAACTTTACTTTTCCCACACTAAAGAGTACCCAAACAAAGGCTGCTGTTAACTTCATCATCATCCTTCACATTTCGCATCGTAATGGCCACACCTCGTATGCGACAAATAAATTGCTTTTAGCTAACTGCATGCTATTTCCTTATTACCGTCGCTCACTAGCCATGCAGATGCCATGCAGTAATACCAGTTTAACCCCTCTACGATCTATTGGCGGTCAGTTGTGCTAGACAGACATGTCCCTGCCATATTCATCCACCACATCATCCTGCCACAACCCAATCAAGCAACTAGGCAAAGTGGCATGCCAATAAATGCGTCGTTGGGAACTAAAATGTGTATGTGTGTGTGTGTGCATCCCTGCATGTTTATGTTTTGCTGTTTTTCGATTCGTTTTGCGTTTTGCTTGTGCGGTTTTTAGTTTATTCCTTTTTTTTCCGCAAGTTCCTGACGCTCCTTGACACACGCCTTTGATGAAAATTCTTCGTTTAGTTTTGGTTGTCTTACTTCAAAATTTCTTGTTCTTGGATTATATGCAGAGCGTGTAGTTTAGTAGTACCAACAAAGAAGCATCAGTACAACCGACAACCGACAACCAACAGCAACACTAACGCTTGTACAACTCGCACAAGTTTTTTGTTGGTCACATGTGGTGGTGTCGGGTTTCAGGCTTGTCAACACTTGCTTTCAACTATACACTAACTGCCAACTCCGATCAAAACCAAAAACCCTAAAATACAAAAAAACAAAAAGAACAAAACTAAAATTCATAAAGTAATACAAAACTTGAGAAAAGGGGTGTGAGTGCGCCGAAAATTTAGTCATCTTTTTGTGTACCACAAATGGGCATATGGATTCACTTATTTTTCTGATAATCCCGGTTTTTTCGAGATCGGATGTATGTTACTGAAATAGCAATAAATAAAAAACCTTAAAATAAAATAAAATAAAATAAAATAAAATAAAATAAAATAAAATAAAATAAAATAAAATAAAATAAAATAAAATAAAATAAAATAAAATAAAATAAAATAAAATAAAATAAAATAAAATAAAATAAAATAAAATAAAATAAAATAAAATAAAATAAAATAAAATAAAATAAAATAAAATAAAATAAAATAAAATAAAATAAAAAATAAAAAAATTAAAAAAACTAAAATAAAATAAAAAAAATAAAATTACATTAAAAAAAATAAAATAAAGAAATAAAATAATATAAAATCAAATAAAATAAAATAAAATACAATAAAAGAATATAAAATAAAATAAAATAAAATAAAATAAAATAAAATAAAATAAAATAAAATAAAATAAAATAAAATAAAATAAAATAAAATAAAATAAAATAACATAAAATAAAGTACAATTAAATATAATTAAATTAAATAAAATAAAATAAAATAAAATAAAGTAAAATAAAATAAAATAAAATAAAATAAAATAATATAAAAACAAATAAAATAAAATAAAATTAAATTAAATTAACAGAAATAGAACAAAAAATTTATTGAAAAAAAATTGTTTAATATTTTAAGAGGAGATAATTTCTGAAAGAATTTTTTTCAGTTTTTTCAATCTAACCAAGATAGCATAGTGCATTTTAAAATCCCAATAAATGGTATCAGGTAATTATAAAATCCCGAAATTATACAAATCCCAAAAATTCCCATCCCTAGTCCATTTGTATGTTTGTATGTTGACACATGTTTGTTTGGCTGGTGTGAGAAGCGTGAAAATTATATTCCAATGAATTTGAAACCTCACAAAAAAAAACAAATTTGTCTGTAAGACAATACGCGCACTAAAAAACAAAAACAAAACTTAAACATGCATTCATATAATTTACATATTCACATACAAATACAATTACATACATATTTCACACATATCATGTGCTTTGTCTCATTGCGCCTTATTACTTATGTTTGTTTGTTTGTTTGTCTTTTATGTTTTTGTCTTTGCATATCGAATTATAACTACGCATTGTTGTATAGAACAATTATAAATGCGACATATTTATGCCTAAAGCAGCTGCAAAACGTGTTTTAGAGTTTACAAAACTTTTGAACATCTGCATGTTTCAAGAACTTTTATTAGTGTGCTTTTAGGCGTATAAGCTTTGTGCGTTAATAGTTTGGCAGAAAGTGTCAGTGGTTTTGCATGTGAGCGACGTGTGTAAAAACATTTGGAAGTTTAAGGTTGGAGGAGGTGAATTGCTAAAGAGATACATTTACTCGGAGAGCTTCGAAGGGCGGACCCAAATGGACGAGGGACTTTGATTCAGACTGAAATAATGTTCTCTAAAAATTAAGATAATTAAGATGCAGGAAGAAAGTGACTAATTTTTAGAAATAGCTATTCACTCCATACCGACTAAACTCACACAGTAATGCCGCTTAAAGCACACAGTCCCCATTGCTGACCAATGCTGCCAGACTACGGCGGCTATTATGCATATCAACAATTTTAGGCAGCGTGTTGAGCAAACAATCAACATTACGCTTAAATACCAGCAAGAACAACAAAAAATTGCAATTAAGCATGTAGCTACACAGACATCATACCACACATACCACATGCCTCATGCCACATGCCACATGCCACTTGCAACAGCAACAGAGGTTTTCCAACTACTGCTGCTTTGCTAATTCTGCGCAACTATGCAACATATCTGTTTGTTGTTGTAAAATTTTGTTATTTTATTGTTGTTGATGTGGCGCTCTATGCCTTGGCTGGGACGTTTTCGATAGATATGTTAGACTTGCTGGCAGGTGAAGTATGCCGCGCCTAATGGACGCTGGCAGCATAGCGAAATGTAGCCAAAGTAACCGCAATGGACTCCACTGTTTGGCACTGCAATGGCGCATGCGGTGTGCCGCACAAACACACTGCCACACATACAAACACACATACAGCTGACCAAACAGCGCGCGCAACGGTATGTGAAAGTCGAAAAAGTGCGCAGAATTTTTTTTCAAGCAATTTACAAATTTTTAGTTTTTTTTTTGTTTTTTTTTTTTTTTTTGGGTTTTGCATATTTTTATTTGCTTTGTTGCTTTGCAGAAAACTAGGAGTGTTTTTGATTTTAGTTGAGAGTGTGGCTGCTTTGTGGACTGCTTTGTTCGGAGGGGAAGACTGTGATATTAAAGGGTGTATCCCAGCAGGGCAACACTTCAGTATTGAGAAGGAACATACTGACTTTAAGCATTTAATTAAAATCGAACTAGTCCAAACAAAACTATTCCAGAGCTCACGAATAACAAAACTAGTTAGAATGAGGACATAACCGATTTTGACCAGAAAAAATATTTATTTTTTTGGTTTTTCCTAAACTAGAACTAGTCCAAAAAATACCAGTTCAGAAGCAAATAAATTAATTTTTCTAGAGATAGTAGAAAATTTTACATTAGGTTGGGTTGGAAAAATAATATTTTTTTTTAGGTTCAATTTGTACTGTATAATTTTTTTTTAAATAGCTCTACATTTTTGTCTACCCTAATAATTAAATTGATAATAGTATGTATTTAGAAAATTCATTTAATTTTTTACTTAAATTACACAAATATCTAATACGAATTTATTAATGAATACAATTTTTTTTTGAGCTATCAGAAAAGTTTACTATATTTTGGCTGATATATTTGTGCTCTCTGTGTGAATTTGTGCACATTAGAGTGGGTTGGAAAATTTTTTTTCTTTGTGTAATTTGTACTCTATAATGTTTTAATCAGACTTGTCATATTTGAGTGGCCCACCCTAATAATTAAATTAATCATTTTTACAAAAATAATACAAATTTTTTCTTCATACTCCATCCCGCAATGACTTTCGCATCAAAATATTGAGTAATTTATTTAAAAATTTTTTCACACATGTTTTCAGCTCACCCTAATTTATGTACATATCATTACTGTTATTTTAATACTGTTACCTGCTGTCAAATAACATTAGACTATTAATTTACCAAACTAAAACTCTACATAGCCGTCTTGTATGTAGTTTCGTGTTCAGAAAATCGAGGCTAGTTGTGAAGTAGCTTGCAACTAGTTCGCTTGACTGCAGGGAATGCAAATTAGTTGGTGTGTTTAAATATTCATACATATGTAATAGGTATCACATACGTATCTACGCAATTTATTTAAAGTTTTTGTTTGTTTTGCCTCGCTGCGCGTTTGAGCATTGCATGACTCACTTGCAGGAGCCATAACAAATACAACGACTTGCCACTCGCCGTTCAACATTCATAGTCCGTTCAACATTTTCTACTTGCAACATGCCACTTGCCATTTACTAATGTGTCACGCTAGTAATTAAATCAGTCTGGAATTTTAATTTTTAATGGCATTCAAAAAGAAATTACAGCTAATGTTGTGTGACATGCTAAAGGCGGAAAAGAATGTATACACTTTGTTAAATTAAAAATAATAAGAAGAAGAATAAGAAGTAGAAGAGAAGGTATACATTAAAATACGCATAAACTATTAAAATAAAATTTCTGCTAGAATATAATTTCATAAAATGCTTTTAATTTTAACCTAGTAAACTTAAGTGGGTATGTAATAATAATAAATAATAAAATTTACAAACAATTTAAGCCCGCGACAGCAATCCAATAGTGGCACTGAAATAAACAAAACAAAAATAAGAAACTCCAAATGAGTAAAGCCTAGTCCACCACACTTTTCTTATAAGCAAAAAGTGCATGGCTGCTTCAAAAAAAAAAAGAAAAAACGCACCAAAACAGGCACGAGAACTGCGAAAGACATGAAAAAGCTTTTATCTGCAAGATGTCTGTATTAAGTAGAACTTAACTAACTACCGTGGGCCAAATGCAGCAAATGCAGAGAGGCGGCAGAGAAGCTAATACATACTACTATATATAAATGTATATGGATTATGCCGTATGTATGTATGTACAAAAGCGTCTATCCATATGCATGAGCCAAAATAAGCGCGCCTAAAAACTTGAGATAGTTGCACGCTGGCACGCTGGCACCCTGCAGCACCCAGTTTCTGTAGCTAGCAAACATTTTTTTTAGCCTCTTACTATATAGTCAAGACTCGAGTGGCAAGCGTGGTCTGCAACATATGTATGTATATTAGGGTGTGTCGATTTGTATTCACGAAAGTTAAACAATATTGCGGCATCGATTTTTCGATAGGTTTTGTGCTCAGGAAAAAAAAATGTCCACTGCGCATACCCAAAAAAGTAATTTTTGGGGCTTGCGAATTTTAATTTTTTTTTTTATTTGTTTCGACTTTGGTTTTTTTCATGAAATGCTAAAAAACTTTTTATTTGATTTTAAAATTTTCGAGCCAAAAATGTCTGCGAAAAACGTCGGCGATTACAGTTTTATGAAATAAAATTTTATTTTCGGTTTTTGGGACTTGTTTTGGTCGAAAAATCGACTTGTTTGATTTATGGGGATTTTGTTTTTAATTTTCAAGACTTCAACTCATTTTTATGTGTGTTTTGCTGGCATGGAGCATTTTTGAATTATTTTGAAAATTCTTTCAGTTTTCTCTTTTAAATTACAAACAAACCGATTCCGACGTTGTGCCATCTTCAGAGTTGTTTTTCGTTCCGAGCATTGTTATATGTTATTTTTTTTTATTGGCAAGAGTCATGCCTATTCGTATTAAGTTAGTTAGGAAGCTCTGGTTAAAAAGTAGAAATTTATTAAATTGCAGAAATTAGGAGAGGGGTTGACACATCTTTTTCACTTAACCTGCTTCTTGACCTAGCAAAATCTAAAAAAAATAAAAAAATTGCATTTCGTCACCACTAAGTTCATTTTTCGGGGTAACTAAGCGATTTATTTTGAATTCTGGAAATTTAAAAATCGCAATCCTCTCCTATTGCAGTAAACCTATGCCTCAAACCAATATTTTTTATATAAATAAAATTCAAATTAAGTCAGTATAGACAGACTTTAGGAGTCAAGCCGATTCTACCTTTAGAAGTCAAGCCGATTCTAACTGGATATCTTCCAGGGATGGCCATCCGCTAAACATAATTTTTATATATAAAAATGGGGGCGTGGCACCGCACATAATAATGGAATTTTTCATAGTCCATATCTCTAAAAGTATTTGAGTTAGACCACTGAAATTTGGTTAGGGGTTATATAAGATTAATCCCTAACACCTGCATGAAAACTGAGGATAATGAAAAAGGGGGCGTGGTACCTCAAATGCGAACAAAATTATTTATAGTCCATATCTCTAGAAGTATTTAGACTAGATCACTGAAATTCGGTTAGGGGTTATATAAGGTGAAACAAATTTAATTTGTTGTATTTACATTGCATATTTTTTATAGAAATGTGAGATGAAACCCACGGTATAGGCTAGTAGTCTATTAATTTGAGTTTTCTTACCATAAGTTTGCAAAATATCTACTGAGAAATATCTGAGATCAACTTTTTCTTAATTCAAAAATATAACTAAAATTTACTTTGCATGAAACCCTCAACAAGTTTGACGTATAAACGCTTCATTTTAAACACCAGCACACACACATACCTTTTCTTATTAGGGTAATAGTCTTAGATATTAGCTATTTTCTTTTTTGTTTTTGTTTTTATTGCTATTTCTGACTCTGTGTTGCTGTTAATGCAACTAATGTTTGTTACTAATATTAAAGCTGTTCAAGTGGTTGTTACCTTTTTTTATTGCTATCGCCATTGTAAATACACATCTAACAACATCATCACACATTTGTATGCAATTTGCTTTGCGTGTGTGTGTGTGTGTGTGTCTAAAGTTGATGACTACTAATTAGTTTTAAGTTCTTTAGTGCCTCGCTAACAAAGAACCTGTAGAAAACATTTGCTAACTGCAACAGCTGTTGTTGTTTCTTGCTGTTGAAAAATAACGTTAAAACGAATGAGTGCTTTCAAGTTGTATGGTATGGCTAGATAAACGGAAGCAAATGGGGCATTCGTTGTCAAAAAAAAAAAAAAAAAAAATTATAGAATGGAATTTTTAAAGTTTTTATGAAAGCAACAATGCGCCGCAATGAAATTGTTTTCCCAATATCTAAGTTTAGAGTATTCAACAACAAGCGTCTACGAAGTTTTTAAAACTCTCCTGCGCACTAGCAAAATTCCCTTGAGGTTGTAGAATCTTGCGTTTTTAACAAGGAATGCCTCATATATATGTTTGTCTATTAATTGGTATCTGTGCAGCGTATGTCGTTACATTTTTTCGTCTCTCGTTGTTGTTGTTTTTTTCATTGTTTTTATTATTATTATGTTAGCTGTTATAATTGTTGCCTCCCCATAAAAGAAAATCTCTTGATTGTAACCCAAAACAGGTTTTCTAAGCGCTTGCCTTTTCACTTTTTTGTTAAAAATAAAACAACAGACAACATTTGGGAGCGACATATAAATGCACACAAAGGCAGTAAAAAAAAATTTAAAAAAAAAATCAGAAAAACTCGCCATAACAATAAGACATTAGGAAGAGGCCGAAAAATTCGAAAAAAAGAGAAGAAAAAAAAACAACTAAAAAACTGTCTGCTAAACAAAAACAAACCTTTGATTATCAGCAGTAAAATCTAATGCTGCGGCCGTTAGTTCCGTAAGAGTGAAGACCAGTATAGCAACAACAATCTGCTTCGCCTGCAACAACAACAAATAGCTAGCTATAAAAACATATCCTAAACACCGAAAAGGCAAGCAATTCTTTTGGTTTGGTGCCGTTTTAGTTCATGCCTTTGTTGTTGGTGGACCACTAAGTAGCTGTGTTTGTGTACCAAAGTTGTTGTTTTATTTTTTTTTCATACATGTTACTTAATATGTGTTCTGTTGTCTTCATTTCACAGGTATTGATGTGACCGCATTTTTAGACTGTGAAAATTGTTTGAAATTATTTTTGGGCGTAAAGCTAATATGTTGGCAGTTAAGTTGATGCGCTCGACAACTTAACTTGTTATTCGACTAAGTATTTTTGTTTTTTGTTTTTGTTGTTGCTAATAGTCAAAACTTTTTGGGAATCGCATGAGGCATGCAGCGGCTTCTTCTTATTCCTCATTTTGGTTTCATCTTTTGCCCTGTGTTGAAGGTTAAATTTTAGGTTTAATTGAGTTGAACATTGGAGGTCAGAAATAAAAAATTTTTTTTGGCTACCAACAGCAAAATATATGTTCTACTTAAATCTCATAAAATATTTATACGTGTGTGTATGTATGTATGTATATCTTAGCATATGTAGGCCGTACATTTTTGCACGTTTTGGGTTTGAAAAAAATAGCTTCTTTCAAGCATAAAACAAGCGCAATTAATATCCATTTTTTTTTTTTTTGTTTTATTTTGGGTTAGAACAAAATAAATTTATCTCATTTATATTAATAGCGAAACTCTTGATTCAGGATTTTTTTTCATTTTACAGCTAAAGTTCGCAAAGCATCAAAAAGAGAGGTTCGAGAGAGTAGTGAAATGTTTTTACGGAACAAAATCTCCATTTTGTTTCTAAGCTGAGATTATTTTTAGGCTAATCTAAAATGAAGGAAGTCTCTCAAATTGCTTGTTATTGTTATTGTGGTCGTTGGTTGGAGTGAATGCATTTTTGGATGTTCCGTCAAGTCGATTCGAATGATTTTATTTCACCACTTCGAATCGTCTAGGTCTTCTAGATGTTTCCTCATGGGACGGAGAACTATGTGTACCCTCCATTGGCAACAATTGCGACATTGTTTCTAATTTTCGTTAAGCGCCAATTAAAAAGGAATGAAAAAAAAATATATAAATGTTCGGCTTAACTCATTTGAAGTACAACTTTATTGTTACAATTTCAACGCTCCAATAACAATGTTAGCCCACAAAAATCACTGAAGTTTAAATATCAACCGATTAAATGCAATTTTCTGCTGATCAGAGTTTTAGCAACTAAAATTTCCCAGCCATTAAATGTGCCCTTAAACCAAATGTGCGCAAAAATTTGTAAATAGGCAGAGCGCGCATGCGTCTAACCCGCTGGTCCTTTAATCGTTTCTAACCAAAAATTTACGATGTTAATAGCTGTAAAATTGTTACGACTCAACTTAAAATTTCCAATTTCCTGTGAAAATCAAATGTTCATGAACAGCCACCAAAGCCACCACACATATTTGTTGGCTATAACGCACTTTGAGCTCCAAAAATTGTGCAGGGCATTAGGAGGAGCTCGAGTGTAGAGTAAAAGCGAATTTGGTTGATAATACTAAAACTGCTGCTGCGACTGCTGTTAGCGCATTAAAAACAGTTCTCTGTGTGTTCTATTTTTGTTACGGTCCATTGTACATAGCTTGCGGAACTATTAGAATTGATGACGATTTTGTTGTTGCAATGCTTGTTGTTGTTGGCATTGTTGCTATTGTTGATGTTACCGCCGATAGCTTATTGTCAATATAACTGCATATAAAGTAAAGTAAATTGCTTTGGAGAATTCCCTCCGCCCATAAAACCCTTGGGAATGCCCCGCCCCAAAATAGCAACATCAACTGTAAATACATGCTAAGTATATATGTATGTATGTGTGTCGCTATTGTGTATTTGTTATTATTGTGTATTCGAGTGTGAATGTGAGTGTTGAAGCGCGCATTAGCCGCATTAGAGCATTGTCTGTCTGTGTGTGTTTTTGTTGTTTTAAAAGTAGAGTGGCTGTGGGACGACTCATCAAGTGGGGGGATTACACATTTGAACATCTTTACTCCACTACCACGCCCAGGGGTACCTTCATATAATATTTGTTGTGCTTATTGTCGACCAGCGCGACAGGAATTTATCTTTATTACCAGCGTGCTGAATGGCTGGCTTAAGGATGAAAGAGATTTTATTGATGTGCTTTTGGTAGCCCTACGGGAAATTTTAAAGACTTCTACATATTTGCAGAATAGAATAAAATTAAAATAAAATAAAATGAAATAAAATAAAATAAAATAAAATAAAATAAAATAAAATAAAATAAAATGAAATAAAATAAAATGAAATAAAATAAAATAAAATAAAATAAAATAAAATAAAATAAAATAAAATAAAATAAAATAAAATAAAATAAAATAAAATAAAATAAAATAAAATAAAATAAAATAAAATAAAATAAAATAAAATAAAATAAAATAAAATAAAATAAAATAAAATAAAATAAAATAAAATAAATGAAATAAAATAAATAAAATAAAATAAAATAAAATAAAATAAAATAAAGTAAAATAAAATGAAATAAAATAAAATAAAATAAAATAAAATAAAATAAAATAAAATAAAATAAAATAAAATAAAATAAAATAAAATAAAATAAAATAAAATAAAATAAAATAAAATAAAATAAAACAGAATAAAACAAAATAAAATAAAATAAAGTAAAATAAAATAAAATAAAATAAAATAAAATAAAATAAAATAAAATAAAATAAAATAAAATAAAATAAAATAAAATAAAATAAAATAAAATAAAATAAAATAAAATAAAATAAAATAAAATAAAATAAAATAAAACAAAATAAAATAAAATAAAATAAAATAAAATAAAATAAAATAAAATAAAATAAAATAAAATAAAATAAAATAAAATAAAATAAAATAAAATAAAATAAAATAAAATAAAATAAAATAAAATAAAATAAAATAAAATAAAATAAAATAAAATAAAATAAAATAAAATAAAATAAAATAAAATAAAATAAAATAAAATAAAATAAAATAAAATAAAATAAAATAAAATAAAATAAAATAAATGAAATAAAATAAATAAAATAAAATAAAATAAAATAAAATAAAATAAAGTAAAATAAAATGAAATAAAATAAAATAAAATAAAATAAAATAAAATAAAATAAAATAAAATAAAATAAAATAAAATAAAATAAAACAGAATAAAACAAAATAAAATAAAATAAAGTAAAATAAAATAAAATAAAATAAAATAAAATAAAATAAAATAAAATAAAATAAAATAAAATAAAATAAAATAAAATAAAATAAAATAAAATAAAATAAAATAAAATAAAATAAAATAAAATAAAATAAAATAAAATAAAATAAAATAAAATAAAATAAAATAAAATAAAATAAAATGAAATGAAATGAAATGAAATGAAATCAAATAAAATAAAATAAAACAAAAAAAAATTGAATAAAATACCAACAATAACTCAAAATTTACAATTAAAAATTCAAAAATGAAGTATCCTGGTTCGAAACGAGCTATAGACCTATTAATAATTTTTTTTTCTGCAGCGAAAAATTATTGTTGTTTTTGGGTTTCTTAATAATTTTAATTAATTATTAAAAGTTTTTTGTTGAGTTGAACAGGAAACAGGAAAAATGCTGGCTTATTCCTGCAGGGTGCCGTGATTAGAAATTTTAAATAAGAAAATTATGGATATTTGCGTTTCAATTTTACAGCAAACTGTGGTGATTTTAGAACAAATGTCAGCAGATGGCCCCACAAGTATTTAACCTGTCGTCAATTTAACTCAAATATGCATAATCTATGTTTGGTAAATGCCCACTGCGATGAACATTTTTTCTTTTTAAACTAATACATACATACATATATCTTCAATGATTGATGCGTCTTGTCAACGCCCAATGTTTAACTTCAAATATTTATGTATGTCCACAAGTAGACTACGAACTCGCAGACAAAAAGCAGGCTTCCCCAAAAATAACACACAACTCACTTTAACTAGCGCATTTCTCTTTAATATCTTCACTTTTGTTTCGTTTATTTATTTTTTTTCTTAAGATGCATCCATTTTTTTGTTTTTGTTTGTGCAGAACGCATATTTTCCAGCTCAAATGACAAAAAATTAAATGACAAAAAAAAAAAAAAACAAACAAACACCGATAATAATAAAACAATTCTTTCTATACTGTGAATAATGGGCGCACATGTTGACAGCCACAAAAAAAACGACGAACACCATCCGTTTTTGCTATCTGCTGCTGTTTCTAAATGCAGTACATTGCTGGTAGTAGGTTGGTGTGTGCGTTTCCCAGGATTTCAAGGCACTGTGGGTGTCCTCTTTTTTTTTTGCTGGTGGTGGTGTAGGGCACAGTTGTCGCTCGCTGATCGATCTGTCAGCGTTGTTATTGAATACTTGAAGTTGATATTTTATTTTATTTTATTTGTTCTGTGTTTTTTTATTTTCTTCGCTTAGATTTTGTTTACAACTTTTTTTTTTTAAATTGTAAGTATGTATATATCAGCATTGGGGTGTACCAAAATTCATTATTTATTTTATGAAGTAGTGGCAAAAACGAATTTCCTTGACAAAAATTTCATTGGCAACATCATTTCAGTGAGCTGCCAATATTTGAAGCCACCCTAATGTATATTAGTACAAATGTACATCAGCACTGATGACATCCAATCGAATTTTTTTTTTGGTTTTTTTCTTCTGTTCATTCCTCGCCATCAATGCAGTTGCTTGGCAATTTATTTGTTTTATTTTTGTGCAGGAGAATTTTTTTCTTGTTGTTTTTTTCTTCTTTCATTATTATCTACTTCCAAATAATTTTCATGAATAATAATTCATTTCATTTTGTTCTTGCAAATTACTTTTAAATTCATTTTTCCTACATTGCTTTCTCGTTTTATTTGTTTTTATTTCAATAACCAACAGATAGCGCATAAATCGTTTCCAACACCAACAGAGATATGAGTTCATACAGAGGAGATATGTGGTGTGTTTACTGAAAAAGTGATATAAGTCGACTTTGAGAATTATGACGATAAAATGTTATTATTCATCACTTTCATCACACTACCTAAAAAAGCTTGAAAAATGAAAATTTCAGAACTTCAACTTGTGCCATTTTCAAAAATAACAATTATTGTTAGCTGCATGCTTTGCCAATTTGCTTTGCACTCACTTATGTATATTTCTTCAATAACTTCCAGCTTGATTGCTTTGTTGTCATTGCCGTTGCTTTGGCTGTTTTTTTTTTTGTTTTTGTTGCTTGCTATGTTTCAAAAGCTACTTAATATCTTATTTGCACCTGATTTCACACAAATTCCACGTGAATCTCATTTGGTTGCCTTGAAGCACATTTTACATTTCCATGCATATATTGATTTAAATTATGTAAATTCGCAAAGCAGAGCAACAACTCCTCCAATCACCTTAACCTAACTAAAAGGCGCTACGTTGTGTGTGAATACTTAATTTTCTTTTGTCTGCGCCTTGGCTGTACGATAACTTGTAAGTGATAGGCAAATCTCTACTTCTCTTTTCTTATCTACTTTTTTTCATACGTCATTTAGATTCCTTTTTTCGATCTACTTTACTCTACTTTGATGTGATATACCTACTCGCACTTGTGCTTTAAGCTTCAGCTTATTATGAGGGAGTGGCAGTTTTGCTTAGAAGCTCTCTGCTTTATCACTCACAAAGCGTACTCCCTACGGTATTTTTCCATTAATTTCTGTTCTAATTCACTTTATTGTTCGTAAAAGTACTTTAGTCAATTTGAATGTTTTATGAAAATTATGCAAAATATTTCCAACAAAAGCAGGTAGTAGATGATGTGAGTGGATGAAGCGCGAAATTGTAAATTAATTGAAGAGTGGAGTCATGATACAGCAGCAACTTTCAAATAAATTGTGCATCAGTTGGATAAGAAGAGAGAAGAACAGTTTGGGAACCTGAGATTGTACGTTTAGCGCACTTCATAGTCTGAGATTTTTTTAATATCTAATAATTTTTTTTAACTAATACAAGTTTTTGTAAGATAGCTTTTTTAATATATACATTTAAATCGCTGCTATACTTCATCGTCAGCGAAATTTTTTCACGTTCTTTAAAGCATTAGGCTATCAGAATGTGGGATTGTTTTTTACGTTGGCAAATCCCCTTTCGTTCCAATACAAAAGATAGTGAATATACGTAATTTTCAAATTTTTGACTTTAATAAAAATAAAATTTTTTTCAAGTTCTCGTGTTCCATTGGCCTTAGAACAACTTTCAAAAACTCATTTTCAAACTTATTTTTTTTCATAAATTATTTGTTTAGAGGTCAATTTGACTAGCTCAAAAAGCTGAGTAAACATTTTTTTAAGATAAATCAAAATTTTCTTTTTTTTTATAACGCACTACAAATTCTAAAAAATCGGGAGTTAATTGTTGTTATTACAAAAAAATCGCATTTTATAAAAAAAATTTAAGCTAGAGAGTTGAATTATTTGCACGAAACTCAAGTAATGACACTTACTGATATTATAAAATTTTCAACTTTTTTTTATTAAATTTAAAATTTTTAATTTTATTTAAAAAATTAAATTTTTTAGGAATTAATTTAAATTAAAAGTTGTTTTTTGTAATTTTTATTTAAATAAAATTTTTTTTTGATAAAAATTTTCACTTTTTTTTATTAAATTTAAAATTTTTAATTTTATTTAATTAATTTTTTTTTTTTAAATATGTTTAAATACATTTTTTTTTCCAAATTAATTTTTTTTTTTAAACATTTTTAACTTTTTTTATTAAGTTTAAAATTTTTAATTTAATTTAAAATAAATACTTTTTTCGGAATTTATTTAAATTTAATTTTTTTTTTGTAATTTTTTTTTTTTTTTCTAATTTTTTTAATTTTATATTTCTACAATAATAATGTTTTTTACAAATATCTTAACCAACAATGCTAGTATCGAAAGCTTTCGGCTAATATTATAAAAAGTATACTTCCCACTTATCATAAAATCAAACTCAGTCATCTACCACACCAACACTCAATTTCTAAAATTTCACAGAAATGTAAAAAATGAAATAAAAATGTCACAAAAGTGATTAACTTTTACTACTAAAATATAATTTAAAAAAAATTGTAACTTCACGTGCTTACAAGTACATAACTTTTCTATGTAGATTCCTTTCTTTTATTTTTTATTCACCCATATTTATACCACACCACCAACAAAGTCCTGTCAAACATCAAAATTTATTATTATTGTGTTTCGTATATACATTAATGTCTTAACAAAATAAACATAAAAATAGTAAAACCTTTTGCACAAATAAAAGGTAATAAAATTATTCATAGTCAAGAATGAAAATAAAAACAAACAAACAAACAGAAAGTCGTATGTGAATGTTATTTATTTACGTATTTTTATTGATATTTGTTTGTCGGTTGCTGTCTCTCGGCCACACAAAACACTTGTTGTAAAAGTAAATAAACATAAATAAATAAGCGAACAAAAAGATGAATAAGAAAATGTAAAAGCGGCGCACATAAAAAGCTCCAAAAGCAAGTAATAAAATAATAAGAAAACCAAACACTTGAGGATGTGAAGTATCACAATGGGATGCTAAGTTGGGCGGCTTAAGTTTTGTATGGAGCGGTCAAGCAAATCACAGTTTTCATAAGAAAAACACTTTTATATTGACATAGGAAGGTTGTTAAGTTTGCTTAAAGATTATGCAGCGCTCAGGAAATTTTAAAAATAAAAAAAAAATAAAAATTGACATTAATTCTGGGGTTTTTCTTAAAAAAAGATACATATATATCACAGGTATTCTTCGTTAAATAGCTTTGTAGATTTCTGTCAGCAGCCTCTGTGGACCCTTCATTCTAAACTATAATATATGTATATGTTATATTTGTACATGACATGACGACATTTTTTGAAATAACATTTGTTTGAAATAACATTTTTTTGAAAAATCGGTGTTGTAGAGGTTAGATGGAAGCGATATGCCAAACTAATATTTTTATGATCTTTTTTGGCACCGCAAAGATCTTCTTCATTGTATATAGCGCCATTCAATAAATTCTTAAATATTTCTACTTAGCATTAAATTTCTCAATACCGCAAAGAACCCCCGCATCAAAATAATTAAATCTTTCTTGCAAAACTAACAAAATAGGATTTTCATCTTTACTACACCTCTACGACATGACGCCAGAAAAATATATTTGCTTAGCAGACGAATCACCATAACACTGCGGTCGCTTAGCAAACAAAAGCCAAATAGAAGAAAGAATATCAAACAAAAGAAAAATAAAGCAAACAAATATGATAATACAATCTGTGAAATGTGTTGAAATTACTTGAGTTATAATGCTTAATATCCTACAACGATAGCAAAACATAATGAACTTGAGAGCAAAAGTTGTAATAAAAACGACAGCACGACGTACCGTAACTCCACAACAGCACACAAACAACAAAACACACACACGACCCGTCGTAATTTGATCCTTTGCAATGCACTGCTGTTTATCCCTGCCAAAGTAAAATTTGTATCTGTCTGTTGTGCGCTTAGATATTTAGAAGTGGATTTTTTTTTACGAGCTATATTATCTAGCTTTACAAATATACAAATGTACAAACACTTGGGCTACATTTCGAGAGGAAAAAAAATAAAAATTGTGTATGGTTCTTGTTACTTTTTGCTCTCACGCACAATTCTATATACTATGATAGTTCAAGTCTTATAAGGATAATAATGATTGATATTTGACAGCTCATGATTTGAGTTTCTTGTTGTTTTTTTGCTTTCCACATATCAACCCAGCAACAAACATGAGTACTTTATTTGTTAATTTATTTATTTTCTATTCTTTTCTTATACTTACAGAATCTTATCAAATTGGATTCATTTTACAAACGCACAGTATGTGGTAAGTAAATATGTAGGTATGTATATTTGTGTATACTTGACGCAGTATCTAACAATATACCAACATAAATTTGTTAACACTTTAATAGGCTTGCATTGTAATCTTTAACATGAGTATAAAGTCATTATCGGATTTTCACTAACGAGTGTATGTATGTCTGTATCGATTGTAGAGAGCATGAAGAAGGGTCTTTGTAATATTCATGAAGCACAAGGCATACGTAGATCTCGCGTTAACAATGTGCGTGTCTTATTTTTGGGGGCACAATATGCTGTATATAGTTAGTAGCAATTCAAATAGTGAAAGAAGCTGCTAATTTTCGAGATTATTAAAGAACGTATGAATGCGAGTGTAGCACGTTTTCTTTTTGGACGAAAAATATTATTTTTAAAAACCAACTGCGTGATATTTCTATATTTTAATTTCATTACTAAAAGAATTTGAAGTAGTTAAAAATCGGTACTAAATATTGTTGTAAAGAAATTGTAGTTTTCTTTGTACATATGTAGCTTATATCACATCATATTCAGGAAATATCACACTCATATCATATGACATCATTATCACATCTTAAAGCAAGTAGACTTTCGATTTTTTTGTTTAGAAATAAAAGGCAAAGTTGCTAAAAAAATTTAGATTTTAAAAATATGTTTTATCATGCATATGCAATTACTCATCATCAAATTGCCAAAAAACTAAAAATTCGATGGTCATGTTTTAAAAAAAATTGATTTCCAAACATTAGTGATCCACCTCACTTGAAAAGCACCCATTTTGCTGTTTTTAGCTATAAACTACCTTAAGTTTCTCAAATTTAATTAAAATTTACTATCCACTCAATTATATTGGGCCCTATTGTAAATTTCATGGGAACAAATCACCCAAAAATTTTTAATGGGAAAACAAAGACAAAGTGGGAAAATTGTTAGTGTTTCCCATTAAAAATTTTTGGGAGATTTGTTCCCATGAAATTTACAATAACGCTGATTAGTTATAAAATTGTTTGCAACAATTATAACGTGCATTCTTTGAATAATGTATTTGTGTACCGTAAATTAAGTATTTCCAAACTCTACTAAACCGTTGTTTGCAGCATGGAAACAAAAAAAGTTTAATGAAATCCTATTAAAATCTAATTAAATTAGTAAATAAATGAAAAATTTATTTATGCATTAGATGAAATATGAATTACTACCTAAAATTGCAGCCAATATTTATCAATTTACTAAATTATGCGAATAATTAAATAGTGTTAGTAATAGAGATGTGCAAAATTGTGACTATAAGGCGGAACTGTGATTTTTTAACGTTAGAGTGACTAAAGCGGCGTCCAATAAATTAAGCAAGCATTCGTTTTTTTTTTATAAGTTTTAAAGAGCTTAATCACAGCTTAGAACAGTTGTTCAACTTAGCACAAATCGCTTTGCCGTAGAAAAAAAATGTAACCCACAAACTCAGCTTAAAAAATATAAAAAAAAAAATCCGCCACTAAATAGAGCAAACTTCACAAACTGATCGAGATACATGCATAATTACTTACATGTATTATTATAGATTTAAAAAAAAAAATTTCTGTATACATATATAAATTTTTAATTTGAACAACAAAGAGATATTTGTATAAATGTTCAAACATGACACTTGATTACAGCTAAAATAAATAATTGCAAAATAATCAGCAAAAAAAATATGTTTATAGTTAAATTGCAATTGTAGAATAAATCGTGCAACGATATAATGCGAATTAATTATTCCGCCTCAAAAATGAAAAAATTTATTTAGCAATAATAATAATATTAAAATCGCAACAATCACAACACATGACCTCAATTACAAAGGATGAGATAAATTTGCATAATATTTACATAACGAAATTTTATTTATTCAAAGACTCGAAAGTTATTACATACATATGTACATATGTACATATGTATCAAAATAAATACAAGAATTAAAAAAAAAAATAGTAAACATATTGAAAATACAAAAATAAATAGTAATTTAAAACTGAAGTGAGTAAAAATGAAATGAGTCAAGTGACAATCTGTTGGCAGTGCTGTCAAACAATTATCGGTTTTTAAATTGCTGAGCATAAATAGAGCGGAGTTTAGAGCGCAATGGGGTTTGGCGCTCTTTAAGCTTGAACACTTGAGTTATTGAAAAACTAAATAACTAAATTGTTACTAATTTTTCTTTAAAAAAATATTCGCGTATTGTTTTGTGACATGAGTGTGATATTTTGTAATTTGAGTTAATGACTACACACTAGTTATTTATAAATTCACTACAAACTAGTTATTTATAAACTGTTATGTAGCTAGTTAGTTGAAAGCTATTGGATGGATTTTAAAGCTTTTGGCCTTAATAAGCTCATTTATAGACATACAAATATTTTATTTTTCTTTTTTAATTTTTTCCTCTGAAAGCTGAGAAATGCGAATCTAATAATTTTCAACTGCTCTGTGAGCTTAAAAATGTAACAAGAGTAAAGACATAGAACAAAGGTTAAACAGAGGTTAAATCATTGCTTCTTTTTTCTAAATGTACTCAGTTATAGTGTGAGAGAAACAACTGATGCTTTTTATTGAACGCTGTGAAAACCTACTGAGAGTTTAAGCGATAATTAAAAAACGAAAAGAATTTAGCTCAGCCATTTCAAGCAGGATGCAATTCTATACACCAACACGTTTAAACATTAAATATTTATAATACCGTCTATTTGCAGAGTTTGTATTTAGTAAGTAGAATTAAAACAAAATGCTATGTTGATGCCAATAATGCTGTTGATAGAGAGCGAAGACAACGACGTCGGTTGTTTTGCTTTGCTTTGCTAATGGTGATGACTGTAATTGTGGCAAGCAGTCTACTACACATTAATGCTTATGCTTATGCTTATGTGGAGCACAAAAGTTTAATTGAAAATAATATGCCAGCTGCTGTTTGGGGCCACTCCAGCTGCGCCTGATTGAGCCAAGTGATGTAGAGAGAAAGTTGAGCGAAACAAAAAAAAAACAAATTAGAAAAATTAATTCTAGGTAGCCAGCTAAAAGTTTCTCTTTCTAAAATTACTTTACCGTTATTACCCCATGTAGCCCAAGTAGTTGAAATAATGGCTTGAAAAGTGGAGTTAAGAAATATTGTATGTTTTTATTAAAGTGTATTAAAAAAGCTATTTAAGCATTAAAATTAGCGAAACTAATTATTTTTAAAAGGTTAAGGTGTGTAGTTGTTGTCCAAAAAAGCCTTTAGTAAAAGTAAATTTTTGTATGAGGGAGAGTAAAGTGTGTGAATTATTTAAAAATAGTTAGCTTAGACAAGTTTAATGTGCTCCTCGATTTTTTCAAACAAAAAGTTTGGCCTAAAAATAAAATAAAATAAATAAAAAATTAAATTGAGCATCACTTTTACCAACGCATAACTGTCAATAAAGAGGAGTAGGTAAACATAAATAATAATTCAAAACTCAGTTTCTACCCCAATTAACAGTTAGTAGTAACTTTTCCATACCGATAAAAGTACTTATCAACAACATTTAGCCAAACTCATGCCCATCACTCGCCAAAATTAAAATATTTTTGTTTGCTTTAAATAAGTAATTAATTACCTAACTACTATAATGATTACAACGTTCGTTCGGTAACCCATTAACATAAAGTGAAGATACTTACTCAAGCCAGCACACATGCAGTACTCTATCTAATAAATGTTTGGTGAAAAATGTCTAATTAATTCAACGTAACATTATTTTTAAGCGCAAAACGAATTGTTAACAACTTGTAAATGTTGTGGCTTACGAAATAAGCTGAGATGTACAGTGCGCACTAGGCAAGGCTGGATTTGGTTTAAGCCAGTGGGTTCCATTCGGCTCCTCCGCTAATCATACATAATTATATTTGTTGCTGTAATAACTAAAACTCTTTGCGTTTTCTCATATTAACTATTATTTGCAGATATCAAACTAATAAAATTTTATAATATGTAGAAAAAATTCCCCACATATTTTTATGACCACCACTGTAGTATGAAAAAATAATAATTTTTGACTTTAAAAAGGACTGCAAACTTTAAGTTAGACTTCTAGCAGTATGCCAGTGTAAATTTCATACAATTAAATGCAACCGTTTGCGAGTGATGCGCGCACAAACATGCAGACAAACAGACAAAAATACTGAAAACTTTTGTGTTGACTTGCTGCTACTCTGCCTTGTGCATTTTTCTAAAATTGTTATACTTTAATTTTATAATATTATTTAAAAATTAGAGACTATGTGACGAGCTCCCCAAATTGTTATTCCCACTGTCGAAAAAACTAAATGCGACCCTGTAAATATATATTTATGTATGTAAGCATCAATAAAAGATCGTAAACTTTATACTGCCACATCATGGTGCTCCATTGGCTCAGCATGCGTCCAATGCGAGCTTACTTTGAGATTCTCTACGCTCACTACAATCAATCAACATATATCTTGTATGTATGTATATATCTTCAAAGTTGTAGGATATATATTCATACATTCACATATCACATATTTTACATATCTACACGCCTGCTGTGCAGCTTGACTCTGCATATAAATCTATACATATGTATGTATGTATGTATGTGCCTGTGATTATTATTGGCATGCATAAATCGGCTGTTGGCTAACCGATAATACATACATACATACAAACATAACTGAATTACGAACACTTTATACTTGGCCACTTTTACTTTAACTACCAACACGACTGCCAATGCTTCAACCAGCTTCCGCAGTTATTTCACTACTGCGCTGTTCATTTATGGCTATTGATTGGAATTTTTGTTAATTCACCTTACACACATATATGGAAATTATGGATGCCGACTTTGAGTTGTGTTCTGTCAATACCGAAATTTTCGGGATTTATTTTAACAACACTGGGAACAAGAAAATTGAGAATTTTTTTCAAACAATTTAACTGATGGTGAATCAAGTTTATATTGTTTTAGAAAAAAAGGAAAAATTTGGGAATATTTGTATTTTGCAGGATTTAATATTTTCCATAGAACAAATACGGGATTGACCCTTCTAATGTGCAGCAAAATATAGCTTGAAGCGTCCGTATTATTCTGTATTCAAACAAATACTCGTATTCCAGAAACAAGTAGCTCTGCTTCCTCGCTAAAAAGGTTTTATGAAAACAAAATTTGAATATTCAAAAAGCGAGTTTTCGGGATTCGCCATCAGTTTTCAAATGTGCTTTGTTTCCTGCTATATAAATCACGCCTTCTCCTGGCTAGGGATTTACAATTGCTGTTATTTTTCTAACAATCAAGCCACTCTTCGCAACTCATTCCTTGCTTACCACAACTTATCTACAGTTCGGGATTCACAACGCTACCATGGCCCACATACACAGCGTTTGCTTGTTTGTCGATTATTTCATTTTCTTATTAACTCCCACTTTGCTCTCGAACTTTTGCCAAAGTGCAAGTAATGAATTCGTAATTAATCTTTGTTTTTCCGCATTTTATTTATAGAGCATATTACTTGGGGTTTAATTTTCTTTCACGACAAGCCTTGAATGTAACTCGGCCAAAGTACATAAATATTAAATCTGACATTTTCCGTAATAAGGACGCGCACATATTGAAGTTTCATAAATATGTGTTAAACAAGAAATTCTGCTCATATTGACAGACTTAATGAAAAACTTCTATTTAATTAACTTTAACATGCAAAACAAGATTGCTTTTAGTTATGATAAATTCCAAGACATTTAATTACACATTTTCGTGGAACTAGACTATTTATTAAGGCTGTCCAGGTATTCATGGAAAAATATAAATATTTTGTTTTCATTACTTTTCTTAGATAAAGGTTTATTGTGTTTTAGAGATGTGAGCTCGTAAGCGAAAAATCGACTACTAAAAAAATTTAGATAAATCGATTAGTGAAAAATCGATGTCTAAAAAATCGATTTTTGCTGAAATCGGTTCATAACAATCAATGTTTAACTGTAAAAAAATCTAAAAAAATCGATAGCAAAAAAATCGACACAAAAATCGATAACAGAAAAAATCGATAAAAATCGATTAAAATGAAATGAGTCGACTTTTCGAACACTTTTCATCTCAATCTTAACTTTTAAAGCTCGAATAAAATTTAAAGCAAAAACCAAAATTCAAAAGTGTATCCATTAGTTGGCAACGCTTGCGTTTTCACTGCTAAAGAAGCTGTATAAAAATTACAACAGAAGCCATTAAAAAATTGCGCTACTCACCGAAAAGGCACTAAGCCTATAATTAGCAATGAAACTAGCGATAAAATTGGCAATTTGCCAACACAACTTAGGGTTAAGGTGATGACCGCACAGACGATGATGATACTTGGTACGTGGCATGGCAAAATTTAATTAAAATTTTCTTAGTATTTTAAATTGTATACATATGTACATAGCTATAAAAAGGTTTTTGGTTTTACCTGTTTGTATTTATATAATTGCTAGAACAACGCCTGGAAGGGAAAATGTTTAGGTCAACGCACTAATAAGCTTTGAGCGGCAAGAACCTACTATTATTCAGTTATGCGCATATATTTAATTCCAACTAATAATAGATTTAAAATAGAATATAATTACTTAGTCATAGCACAAGCACGCCTACATACATACTAATTAAGTACCTGCCCACTGGCTTCAATGATGACACCGTGAAAGATATGTCCCTTTCGCTTACGCTTTTCTACGCTCCAATTAATGCATTCATCAAAAGGCCTTGGCTATGTACATATGTATGTGTGTGAACTTGATAAAATACATATATACATACATGCATATTTACTTATAGCTTGTGCGGTAGTAATTGAGCTTTAATATAATTTAAAGCTGAAGATATATATTAAATATGGAATTGTTTCAGAAGCTGGTGAAGACGTTAACTTTTGCTAGATTTGCTTTTTTTTTTTTTTTAAATACCCTTATAGATCAGTATTCAATTAGAAGAACCACGAGAATTAACCATGGATTTTGAGGCTGTGTGAAATTGAGTTCAAATTTTCAACTAAATTCGAGCAATATCTTGCCTATTGAGACCTCGAATTTTCCGCTATCGCAAAAGCAGTTCTATGTTGCATGTTTTAGCTGACTTATCTAACGCTTATCCTGGTTGAATCTTAACATATCAAATATGCTCTGAGTCACGTACAATGACCACTAACTCTATCCCTTGCCTTTTGTCACAATCTTGTTCAACCGTTCTTTTCCTAGGCATGCAGTAAGCTGAACACAAATTAGTGTTTCATCCCAAAGTGGGTATCTAACTCTATTTAGATTTTCTACATTAATTTCATCAGTGATTCTCTTTACCTAAATGTGTGCACATATCCATCAAGATGCTCAAAACTACCCTGCAAAAAATGCGATTAGTCCAGAATGAAGCTGACATGAGTCGCAATAGAGCTGATGAAAGTTTTGATCTCTTTTGAATTTAGAGACTATTTGGGAATTGACACTTTGTTGGCCTCTTAACTTACACCAACTTACTGCCGACGAAAAGGATAGTAACCGCTCCACTTTCTTCCGTAGTAACCGGTCCACTTTCTTCAAAGGTTAGTCGCTCGATTTTGTCCTCTACATGCATACCCACTTATACATATTTATCTGCAACACATTACAAAATTTGATCCACCTGCTTGAAGCACGTTTGGCACTTTTGCATATACATACATATGTACCTACAAATGATAAATGTGTTATACTTCCATACGTAAGTTAGTTATACAATATACTCACATACATAACTTGTAGATACGGTAGCTTCATATTTCGTAAATTTATGCTCATCACGTTTTCTCATTTTGAAAATGAGTAAATATCGTTTACGTTCTTAATGTGAGCCAATATTTTGTCTTCTATGTCACATAAAGATTTCTGAAGACTCTACACACATACATACTCGTATGTATGTTATAAATATCTATGTTTATGTGTATTCTGCATTCAGCTAGTGCAGTTGAGCTTCCTACCACCTGTCGTTCAAATAAGCAACATTACTAAGTTGCAACAGTGGAGTACTGGTAATATCCACCAAGCTGCATTTATTACTTCCGTATGTTGCAAGTAGCTTAAATTTTAATGTTAGCTCTCTATGGCATATATAATGAGGCTGTGTAAATGAGTATGAGAGCATTATATCTGCACATTAAATACAGTTACTCACAGTCCAAATGAGACAGCTGAGTTTAGAATCAAGGAGTGGACATAAACAAATTAGAACAGCGAAATCGGAGAATATGAAAAAGAGGTCAGTAAACGGAATTGGGTCGGAAATGAAAAGGAAAAAGTGAAAATATAACAGGTAAAGAAAAATGAAATAGAAAAGGAAATGGGTCAAGGAGAGTAAAAGAAGCGGAAACAAGAGTACGGAATACTTATAGTCGTGATGGTGACGTAAACCATAGCAACGCTTACAGTTATTGTTGCGGTAATGGTTATGGTTAAGGTCACTGTTACGGCTATGGTTATGGTCACAGTCACTGTTGCGGCTATGGTTACGGTTACGGTTATGGTTGCACTTACGGTTATGGTTATAATCACTGTTATGGTTATGGTTACAGTCATTGTTACGGTTAAGGTTACGGTTATGGTTACAGTCACTGTTACGGTTAAGGTTACGGTTATGGTTACAGCCACTGTTACGGTTATGGTTACGGTTAAGGTTATGGTTACAGTCACTGTTACGGTTATGGTTACGGTTAAGGTTATGGTTACGTTTTCTGTTGAAGTTTTTGGTACACCTCTGTGACTTTGACTTTTGGAATTGCTTAAGAGTTTGCCTAGCTTTAAGTACTAGAAATTCTACGTTTAGTATATGTAGTACATTAAGCTAACATATCTTTAAAAATAAAAGTCAGCTATGATATTCTCTCGTATAAATATGTATGTACTCGTATATATGCCACTCGCGTAAAAAATCTTGAATAACGACATGATTATACTTAGCTAATTTTAAAGCAGCACGCACATTGATATCTACACGTATGTGAACACTCTAATGCAACTAAAAATATGTGAGGCGCAAGTGATTTAAGGTCAGCATAGCTTATTGGATGGTCTTTTTGCAATATTCATAGCTCTAGCTCGCCTTAGTAGGTTTTCGCTGCTAATTCATCACAGAGCAACGTAAATAGCATACAACAGTAATGTTCATGTATAAATACACAAACAGCAACAACAACAAGCGCAAATAAAATAATGAAAAAAACACCCTATTGAGTTTGCCCATCACTTTTCTTCCTACTTGCAACATGTTGCATGCACAGCATCGTCGCCATCATCATCATCCCTCTTCTACACCCAGGCACACCCCAACACTCCAGAATAAATGTTCTTTGTTAACGAAGCAGGAAAAAAAATATGTTTCTAATGCGTGCGTTGAGGCTTCACCTGCAGTTTATTATTATCTGTGTCAGTCCAGCCATGAGAAATGGGGAGATGGATGAAAATGCCAGGGGAAAGCGTTTCTTTTGCCACACTAATGTTAGAAACGTGCGCCAACACTTTGTTACTTTGTGTGTGGTTTTTGTGTTTTTCGTTGTTGTTGTTGTTGCCCACTTGCCTAGCACACACACACACATACACAGTCGGAGACAGGGGTGGTAGTTTTACCGCCTGGCGCTTAAGGCACACTTGTGTGCTTTCAGAAACATGTGGCGTGCTGCATAGCGTGCAGGGAGAGCCACAAAGAGATCTAACTGTTGTGATGTAAACTGGCTTTAAATATGTTTATGTGTGTGTGTGTATGTGTCTACAACGTATAGCGGTGGTTTTTGTTATATTATGGTCTGCGAAAGTTCTCTGGTTTAATCAAGCAAGAAGTTTTTGCTTTTAATAAATAACAGCAGCAGGCGTGTGCCGGTGAAATTTTGCGGGGGGCCGGATAACTTTGTACAATTTTATTAATTCTTTAATTAAATGGGTGCCACAAGCACAAAGGCCTCTGTGTTTTTATCAAAAATTGAATACGTTTAATTAGTTTATAAATATTAATTTATAAAGCGTTCTTTTGAAAATCTTTTAATCGGATTTTTTCGGTAGCAATAAAAAACAACAAAATTGAATAGGATTTTTAAGTATACAACAACTGAGTTTGAAGTTAAATTGTGTTGAAGTGTAGGAACAATGATTGAAGAAATATATATAGATAAAGAAATCGGTCAGATATTTAGCTGTAGACGAAAAAAGCCTGAGATTAAAATTAAAAAAAATAAAACTACAACAAAGATAAACAGAAGTAAAATTATTTATGAAAGAAACAGATAATAAAACAAATACAAAATGTAACCATAAAAACAAATTCAACAATAAAAACTAATACTTAAATGAAGTTAGATAACAAAACAACAACTAGTTAAAGGAAAGAAGCTGATAAACAAAAATGATAACTGAATTAGAAAAAACCAATGTTATATAGGACATTTTGAGAAAAAATTTATCAAAATAAAAAATAAAAAAATTAACTAAAACATACAAAAAAAACAACCCAAAACTTAAACACAAAGATAAACAAAAACTGACACAAGGTAAAAAAATCTATTAACAAAAACAGAAAACAGTCAATGGAAACTACTAAAAGAAAGTACAAAAAATACAACAACAAAAATAGAAACGAAAAGAGAAACTACTGCCAGAACTACTACACAAAAAACATCAAAAACAGAAACTAAAATTGAAAAGAATAACAACTAAAACTACAACAATAACAAGAAGCACTTAGTTAGAAGAAAATAAAGAAGAATGTCCACTACAATACAAAATACAAGAACCAAACTAACAACAGCAGAATAAGACTAGCACAACAACAGGAACAAAAACAACAACTGTGAATACAACAATATCCAGAAACACGTGGATAGCGGAAGAAAACCAGAAACAAAAATAACAATAAATTTGCTAACAAAATAAACAACACTAATTACAACAAGAACAATATTAACCAAATAGATAAAGGAACTAAACAATTAACAGTAACAAATAGTAACGTACAGATTTAATGGGACTAAAGAAAACTTTCTTTTTTTGGAAAATGAGATCTATATTATTTTTCAGATTTACAAAAAAAAAAGGCAGATCTTAATTTCAATTTCCAGAGATCTATGCTTTGTCAGACTGAAATCATGTGCATCGTTCCAGAGTAATCATGCCTTAAACATTGGTATAGCTTTTTGATTTCATGTTTTTACTTGGGGAACTTGGGTGAATAACAATAAAAAAAATTTTTTTTGGTTCTATAGTAAAAAAAATTTTGAAAAACAACCTCGTAGTACATTTTTTGACAATTATTTTTAGATAATAGCACCCTCTTTCAGAATTTTGGTTTATCTCATTTTCAAAATAATTTTTTTTTTTGTTTTTGAGAAATTTCTAAAAAAAAAAGAGACAACCATTTCAATGTTCAAAGCTGAGAACGTTTTGTGGAGAATTCTAAAATTATTTTTGCCAGTTTCAAAGCAAAACTTTGACCAGTACTACAAAATCTAGACAAGCAATAATGTATATGTTGAAGCTGATAAAAATATTTAAACCTATCTTCAATATCAATATAAATCGTTCTCAAAATAACATTTTTTTACATTTTTGTGCCAATAAGGAAAATATATCCGCATATCTACAACTTTTCCAACATATTCGTGCCACATTCACTCACTCAGCGCAGCGCCTACTTGTCCACGACTCACTTACTCATTCAAAAACACACTTGTCAACTAACTACATGAATGTTGCTGAGTTATTTAGCGAACCGCGCTTGTCCCCGCAAGCCACGCTGCCCCACCGCCCCACCTAAACATGCTATCCTGAATTTTTAACATTGCTGACAAGTTTCAACAACAACAAAACTACAACAAGACAAACGTTAAAACAAGCTATGATTGCGTGGCTGTATGTATGTGTGTGTGTGTCGCTGTGGTTCGCAAACTGACATAAAAATCACGGCAACAATAAAGCGAAAAAATTGATAGACATGCAACCAAGACATATGACACCTTCAACATGCAACATATAACTGAGTTGAGGCCGTGACAAGAATTGGCGTGTAAGCGTTACAAACTCCCCCTTCTTCCAACAAAAACAATAATATTTATGTATGTACGAAAACAAAAAAAAAAAATCACAAAAACATTAGCAAAACGATTTTGTTTGCCCCCACTCACCTTCTCCTGCCACGTTTGCTACTGCTTTTCGCTGCTGTTGTTGCAACAACAACAATATGGTCGTAATACTCGAGGACATTATACGGCAACCGCAGCGGCGTTTGGTGACAGCAATAACAACTATGCTTTGCACGTTCAACATTTTGTGGCAGGTGTGTTGCATGCCACAAAAATATTGGTAGGTGTGTCGTTGCGCTGCTTTTTCCACATTTTCATGTGAATTTATTTGAGTGTGTGTGTACATGTGTTTGTGCTTAATGCTTATAAACGCTGTCACAGTCTTCATATTTCCTTTGTTTGTTGCAATTTCGATTTGTTGTTTGATTTAAAAACGCCGCCATTGGCGTAATCGCTACACACACACACACACACGATCATACCAATCAATCGTTTGGCTGCAAAAAAAAAGTCAATTTCAGTTATCATTGCGCTGACAGTTCCATTTATTGTTGAATAGTTGAGTACATGATTTTTATTTTGTACAAAAAATTTTGATTTGATTGCAAGACACGTGAACCCGGCGGGTGCTGGTACGCGGAATTGTTGACAAGAAAAGCTCAAGAAATGAGTGGGTGCGCAAATTGTATGCGATAATAGAAATGGAAATATGACATATTAGCTGACACTTTCTGTATCGCTGGAATTAGGTGGTGTTGGTTTAGAAATGATTTTCTTTACAATGAATTTTTTTATGTTTTTTTTTTGGAATAAAGGTGGCGGGGTGTTTTTTTGTTGATAATGGATTTTTCGTTTCAGCATGAACTAATTTTTAAAAGCTTATATGTTGGTGGATAAAAAAGTATTTTATTTGTGATTTAGTGAAAATTTCCACCGAAGTCGAAATAAACATTTTTTTTAAGGACCAAATATGCCTATTAATAGTGTTTCATCTTTAGCCCTGGAAAGTTTATAAAATAATCTTAAAGAAACTAGCCTTCAGTAAACGGCCGAAGCGTTCTCAAATAAATTTTGGTGACTAAGAAAAATTCACTGTTCGAAGTTCTTGTCAATTATCTAAACGTGGGGGAAATGATTGGTATCACAAAAAATTTTTTTTTTGTTTGAACTTCGGTTGATTTGCAAAAAAATATTTTCATAAATCAAACTTTCATACCAAAAATTTCTATTCGAACATTTCGTACAAATATATTACGATATTCGCATACAAATTAAAACAGAAGAAGAAGGGCGCAAGGGGCACCAGAAACAAGTATACATCGCTTGAAATGCTAACTACCGCCAGATGGCGTTCCAATGTTCTGATAGCATAACAGTTCTCTGATGTGGAATCAAGCAGATTCCAAAATGGATTTGTAACAAAAAATTTCTTCTACATATATTCGAATACAACTTTTAATAACTAACTACCTACTACTTAGTAAAAAAAAATTATTTAAAAATAACTTTCATACAAATTAATTAAATCATATTCCAATTATTCACATTCTAACTTTAAAACTCTTACTTAAAATGTCTAATGCTTGTAATCGATTTCTTAATAATAGTGTTGCAAAATTTATAAAAATTGAACGAAAAAAATAGTTTTTTAAAAAAATCGTTTAGGTATCGATTATTTTTACGTAACTCAAACTCTGTTCGCTCCTGCGAATGTCAATTGTAATCTTACTCACTTGACATTTAAGTTCATTCAATAAACTGCGCGCTTGTTCGAAGAAAAATTATATTCTATTGTGAAATTCTTGTACGATTTAAAAACTGTCACGTCTTTCTTTGTGCAAGTTCACCCATAAAATGTACTCGAAATTACCTTCCCTTATTTGCACGCTTTCATATATACATACAACTTGACATACTATATAACCAATTTCGATAACACAAAAAAGCACCAATACTATATTTGATACAAAACCACACTCTCCGATATATATTATTCCATATGAACCTTCGTTTCTGTCAAACTGTCAAAATATCAATTGGATTGAAGTGTATACGCTACTCAAACATTTATATGCTCGTTGTATACCTTTGAACATTTAGAGATACATACATACATACATGAGAGTATATTTCACGCTGACATGCGACATTTCGAACAGTTAGGACGACTATAATAGGATCCTGATATGTACATGTTCAGTCATATGTTGATTTTAAAAATCGATAGAATTGTTACAAAACAATACAACAACAACAACTAATATAAAACTGCATTTTTAGCCCAGGTGATTGACATACGAAATTCTGTCAAAAAATAAATGTTAAACATTTTAGTTTACGCTTTATTTGCTAATCGGGCATTCAATTTGAAATTTGTGTACATTCGTATTTATTGGAAAATCCTTAAATATATGCATATGTATGTACATATGTATGTATTTACAATAGAATGTTGTTCAGTCACATTTGATTTTTGAAATGCTTTCATTTGATTGTTTAGTTCTTTTTGTGGTTGCACACAGTAAACGTGTTTATTCATGCATGGCAGTATATTGAAATGAGTATTTTATTTTCAATTTCGTAAAAGCCAATGATGCTGTAGCAGTTTTGCTTTCGGTGAGGTTTTAAGCAGGATTAGCTTAAGTAAGACGTGCATAAAGACGAAAAGTGACAATTGATTGACAGATTCTTTACGTGCGTGCGGGCTTTAGTGTGAACAAATAGGGTGGCTGAGAGGCATGTTTATGGCGCAAAATAAAAAGAAATAAGAAATAGTTAAATTTTTGGTTTAATTCTGACAACATTTAAATGTTATTGTATGAATGTATGAATTGAAATGTCATTTGCAAAAATGTCTAATCAAATCGAACTTTTTCCACTCGCTTGGAAAATATGCCCAAAATCACATAAAAGGCAAGCCTAAAATTTGTATCCAGAACTATGGGAAAAATATAAATCAGCTTAACCAAAAAACTTGCAGGATGTACCCACTAATGACACTATCACTGTCACTTTTACTATCACTATCGCTATCACTATCACTACCACTATCACTATCCCAATCACTATCACTTCCACTATCACTATCACCAGGCGCGTATTCAGGGGGGAGTTTCGTGGGTTCAAACCCCCCCCGAAATTTCCGAAAATTAAAATATATACGTCTGTACTAGAATAATTACTCTATTTACCTTTAAAACCCCTGTTAAGAAATTAGCATTAATAGCAATAATGAAAATACCAAAGAATAAAATTAAATAATATTTCACACTGAGAGAAGTTATTGGTAGTCGCTAATCAATTGTCAGAGCAAGTCTGAGAGGTCACAACTCATTTGGCCCTTTAAGAAATTCGCGCCAAACTAACTGCTTTTCGAGCTATGAATACAGCGGGCAAAAATGGTAAAAATGAGTGTCCCTCGTTATTATAGTCACGGTTGCCAAAGGTTTAACCAAAAAAATGAACAAGAAGTTAAAAAAAATTTCCAAAAATTACTAAGCTGTACACAACGCAGTCGTATTGAATTATCAGAGAAAGTAACAATTACATTGTACTTATACTTGCGAGGTGATACTAAAAGGTGACGCAAAAAAAGATTGAAAACGTTTAAAAGAAAGCCCGGTATGCTGTTGAAAAGAAAATGATTAAGAAATATTTTCAAGTTGTTGTCAAATGTTGACATTCCGTTTTGCATGTTGAATAATTGCAATTTTCCGCTTTTTATATGAATTTCAATGTTATTTCATTTTTTGTTTTTATTTTTCCGAAGCTTCAGTTTTTCTTCAAGAAATAAAGCGACAACTATTTACTTCTTGCCAAAGCCTGAAGAAATCCTACACAAAATTTGAAAACAAACAATAAAAATAAATATTGTTTTGTACACGGCTAAAATATTTAGCCTAGATTTAAAACTTTTTGGGGCTACATATTCAAAGTGTTGTTTGGAATTTTCAGTAAGATTGACTTCCGTTGACTAATTTCATTATTTTTGTATGAAAGAATGTGCAAAAAACAAGAAAAATACTGCAACTCAAGGTTAAGAATTTTGTGGAAAATTCATGAAAATTCAAGAAAACTCGAAAAATTTTCATAAAAATTTCTAACTTTTTAGTAAAAATATTTAAATTTTTTCGAGTTTTCAGTTTTGTAGCCCGTTCAATTAAAGTGAACAAAGATAGCAATCTTAAGCCGCTAGAAGAATTACTCGATTTTTGGCCATTTTTGTCCTAGCCAAGTGCATTATCTTCCATACAAATTTATAAGGGTAATATTTTTATATTGAAGAAAATGCTCTTGGTCGGCTTTTGACAATTGAACGAGCAGCAAAACTGCATACTCGAAAAAAATCAAAAAAAATTTACGAGAAAGTTAGAAATTTCGATGAAATTTTTTCGAGATTTCTTAAATTTTCATGAATTTTCCACAAACTTTTGAACTTTGATTTGCAGAAGTTTCATTATGTATTTGCCCATACTTTCATTCAAAATAATTAAATTAGCCTAAAGAAGTTAATTTTACTGGATATTCCAAAAAAACCCTTTGAACGCAGACATACTGATCTAGGTGTATAACCAAATTTTTTTAGAATTAAATTTACGACGGTTGTCATAGAAATGCGCCTAATAAAAATTATTTAAATTTTATATCGAAAATGTTAACAATTTTTTATGTTTTTTTAAAAAATGTTAGGTCTCGAACCGACGTGCCCCAAATCAGTGCGCAATGCTCTACCTACTGAGCTACGGCGCACTCATGAATTTTGTGCGAAAAGTACCGTGTTTGCTTATCCCGGTGAAGTTTTAAATCTAAACCGCAAAAAATTGAGAAAGGTTTGGAATTTATTACCAAAAAGTTTTAAAAATTGTGTAAACAAATGAATGGTTTAAAATTTAGGCTCAAATTTTTAGCCGTGTAGAAAGAGGAAAATTTCAAATAAATAAAAGTATAAATATGTAATATGTGAAAATATAAATATATGTGTATTTATAGGTAATTCTTATTTACTGACACTTTGGCCAAAACCCCCCCCGAAATTTTTTTCTGGCTACGCGCCTGACTATCACTGTTACCATCACTATCACTATCACTCTCACTACCACTTTCACTATAACAATCACTATCACTATCACTACCACTATCACTATTCACTATCCCTAGCACTATCACTACCACCATCACTATCACTTCCACTATCACTATAACTAGGTATTACTATTACTATCACTATCACTATCACTATAACTATCACTATCACTATCACTATCACTATAACTATCACTATCACTATCACCATCACTATCACTATCACTATCACCATCACTATCACTATCACTACCACTATCACTATCACTAAACTCGTCACTATTCAATTTTCATTTCGAAATTTTTCCTTCCTGTACACGTAATGACCTGTCAACTTTTTTCTCACATCTCAAATCTCATATTTCATTCTGTGCTGTGGAAATACTCTCAGTACTAATTCAAGGCTAAATTACGCTTTGCAAGCTTTTATGTCCACTTCCTTTCATGCAGTGAGTTTCAATTAAGGAAAGTACTTTCAATTGGCTTATTTAACAGATTGCATCAAGTTTCACAAACACACACGAGCACAGAAAAATTTCACACCTAGTCGGACATGAAGTTCACAAGGTCTGTCCTTCCGAAGCAATAATATCTGTAGACACCCAAAAAACAAAAAAAAATAAAAAGCAAAATGAAAACACAATATTATGCACATTTTTAATCTCTTTTACTCATTCATTGCTTATATTTGCTTTTCTTTTTTTCGTTACAGCTAAAGTTTAGTTACTGCAATTGACTTCAATCACATGTGACAACAGCAGATAAGAGAGCGTAAAAAATAAAAGGTTTAATCGAAACAGAAAAAAAAAAGAGTGACGACGAAGGATAAAGCATTGAGCAAGGGAAATTGGAGCAAAAAATAAAAAATGTGCCGGGTATATTAGATTGTGCTGAAAAATTGCTGCACACATAGAGAAAGTGGTAATCGTATAAAAGATTGCTTAGTGAAAATAACAAAGCGATAGTGAAAAAGATTGCAGGAAAAAAGCTAAAGCGCATGAGGGAAGGAGCGCGCAGAAGGAGATGTGCTATGTCAAATTGGTAAAAACGATTTGAAGCTGAACATACTAAGAGCAGAAAAGGCAGAGCAGGCAGAGCAGGCAGACCTAAGCATACGCTACACAAACGAATGTTAACTAATCCTCTGATAAGCAATAAAAAACTGAGAAAGAAAAGTAAAAGCAAATAAAAAACATAGCAAGTAGGTAAAAGAGAGAAGAAGTGCAAATAAAAATTCGAAATAAAATGCCTGCCATAACAAGTGAAATATCAACAAAGCCTAGCACGGCTGCCACCACTACCACACGCAGCCTACGGCCAATCAAAGCGGCAATGCTGGCAACAGCAACAGCGACAGTCTCAATGTTTGCTACCGCAGCGGCAGCAGCGACCACAGTTGCGACAGCAGGCCTAAAAATTACAACAACCACAACTAAGGAAATACCATCCAACTACTATCAACACAAAAACTACAATAGCATATCAACACAACAGCCGGATACATTAGAACGACGACTGCAACCAGATGTTGTCGAAACGGATACCGGAGGTGGAAGTCGAATAGGCGTAATACCCAGTAATAGTAATATTGGTAGCACCACCACCACCACCACCAGCGCAACATTATCCAACCGCCTCGCCAATATGTTACTAAACAATTTGCTGCCTGCCAACAACACAATTTCAGACGCCTACACAAGCCCCACAGCTACAAGCGGCAACATTAGTCGACTCAACGGTAGCAACAATCTCAGACACAGCAGCAGCAGTAGCATTAGCAGTATTAGTAGTAGCAGCAGTCATAGTGATAGTAGTATTAGTAACGTTGCTCCACACACATATCCAACATTTCGTCCGCCAAGCATAGAAAATCTTGTCGCTAGCTCAGCTGAGGATTTAAGCAATTTTCATGATGTGTCCTTCGATATATTTGATGACAATGACGATTTGTTTGGTTCACCAATGGCATTTGATGCTAGCGAAAATGGTTTATGGAATGGACGTTTTGTACCACCACCACCACGTCCACCCTTCTTTGTCGATGAACCAGTACTGAGTGATGGACTGACAACGTGTGATTTGTGCACATGGGCTATGCCAACAAAAAGTACATTCATGTTTGAAGGGACAATAGGTGAGTAAAATGTTATGCCAAAGGGGGAGGAGGTTGTGTGGGTGTGACTGATTGTGCTTTAAGTTCAATGTATGTATGTAGAGTGTAAGGTATACTATCATTAAATGTAATTGTATGTGTATATGTGTTTGTGTGTGTGTTGCATTTTGTAGGATTGTCAAGTGTTCAATGAAGTGCTGAATGTTGTCCTGTGAGAGAGAGCTGTGGGGGATTTGCCTATTAGTATGCATGGCCCTGTGTGATTGAGGACAATGTTTGCTCGTTACACACATATGTGTGTGTGTGTGTGTGTTTGTGTGACTGAGTGTATGAATTTTGCAAACCTTCATTACCTATGCAAATGTATTCAGGTGTGAGAGCATAACAAAAAAAGGATTTTCTCGCTGACAGCGCATCACTTATGTTGTGGAATGAGCCAAAGGATTTATTTTTATGTAAGCGACACTTTTCCGGAACTTGGCGAAAGGCATATACTTTAAAAAATATATATATATCATTGATTGGCTTGCTTATGCTATTTGTCTATTATACCCAGTTGTCTGTTGAATTTTTTAACATGAATAATTTATTAATGATAAAGTAAAAAAGCTGTCTGTCTGTTAAACTTTTTTTTATCCCACTGGATAAACATCGCCTCGGTCTCTACAAGCCCCTTTGAAGCCCTCTCCTTCTACTCAGAGTTATGTTCAACTTTTTCAGTCTCAAAACTTGTTGATCAGTCTCCTATTGCTACTCCTTCTACGGGTATTTAATCAACGGTCCGTCAGATGTTTTTATGTTCTTCTATTTAGGTGCGTGTCCCTCATAGTCTTCTCTTTCTCCTTCCAGGTTTGTGCTGCTCAGTCTGTGTTTCTCTGCTCATATTCAAAGAAAATTATTCTTTGCTGTCCAAAACCATCTGCTCTATCCATGCTCTTTCATCCAAGCTCTTAGTTCGATCATCTTATTGCAAGTTCACTTTGTTTCTTCAGCTTTTTTTTTTTTGTTCAAAAACTACCCAAACCTTATTCAAATAGAATTGAAGTCACAAAAAGCTTTCTTCAAAAACACCATTTTCCTTTGTTATCGTTATCGACAACTCGACGGATGTAATATTCACATATTTGTATGCCAACAACTGTCTATATAATAAGAGTATTCACCTACAACCGAACACGTGCCACCTTTTCATTTTTACCTATTTTATGTATGGCTGTGTAGGGCTCAGTTTAATCTCCGTATGTTTGGTTTGGTTGGGCAACCCTTTGACGTGGTTTTGAATTTGGCATGAATGTCGCAGTAAAAGGATTTTGCTATCTCTTCTTTCCGCCGGATATGGTATGCCATAACTAATTTCCGTTTATATTTTTGTTTTCTACTCTTTTTTTTTCACCTACACAGAAAAAGCATCCGAATTGGGTTGGCCCTTGACGCTGATTATCGTTTCGGCGCTTTCAGCACTGTTGGGTGCGATTATAATGGTGACGGTTGTACGTTGTAGAAGGTAAGTGAAATAAAATATATTTATACCCAGCGTACTAGTACTAGTACAAGGGTATTATAACTTTGTTGGGATAACGGTTGGTTGTACAGGTATAAAGGAATCGAGATAGATATAGACTTCCATATATCAAAATGATCAGGATCGAAAAAAAATTTGATTGAGCCATGTCCGTCCGTCTGTCCGTCCGTCCGTCCGTCCGTCCGTCCGTCCGTCTGTCCGTTAACACGATAACTTGAGCAAATAAAAAGATATCTTCACCAAATTCGGCATGCGTACTTATTTGGGTTCAGAATAGATTGGTATTGAAAATGGGTAAAATCGGACCATAACCACGCCCCTTTTTCGATATCGAAAATTTCGAAAAACGTATAAAACGGGTTAATTCAATATTAGAAGCAGCTACAATGATAAAATTTGCAATATGTATTGATTTAGATGTCCTAAGGCCGATTTTATCAAATTTTTTGAAAAGGGGCGTGACACCGCCCACATATATTTGAAGAAATTTTCAAATTTTGACTCTTAATAACTTCAGAACAGTTTATGCTAGTATAACGAAATTTTGTAGAGGGCATACTACTGTTGTGTTAAATTCATATATAGAAAATAAACGAAATCCCTTGGCTACCACGCCTACTTTTTCATAAAAGTTATATTGAAAGGAGGTGGAAATATTGAAAAGTCCATATCTAATTAACTGATACCGCTATAATAATATAATTTGGTACGTACATCAATTTTCATATTCTTTACATTATTTTTGCAAAATTTTGGAAAGTGGGCGTGGCACCGCCCACTTATGAGTCAAGCAATTTTTAAATTCGACTGCTAATAACTTCAGAAAGGTGTGAGATAGGTTTACGAAACTAGGTACCAGGCATGTTATGTTTATGTAGAGTACTACCACAGAAAATAAGAAAAATCGGTGAACGACCACGCCCCTTTTTGGACTAAAGTTCTCTAAACGAGAGTTAGGAAACCGGAATATGCAATATCTGTTTAACTGATAAAGATATAATGCTAAAATTTAGTACACTCATTCACCTGATGATGTTATTAGTGATGTTTAAAGGTTTTTTGGTAATATTTTGGAAAATGGGCGTGGCACCGCCCACAAGTGAATAAACAAAATATCAACATTTCACTATTAACAAGCCACTGTGAAAGTATCATAAAGATCTGCAATGAAAACTGATCTTCAAATAGGGACAAACAACATAATAAAATCCGTGGGCGTGCCACCACCCACTTTTTTAAAATTAGGTAAATATTGATCAATGGACACATATATCCTTACATCGAAAAATTTCACAAAATACGTTAAAAGTTATGGGCATGGCACGCCTTCTTTTCCAAAGTTATATATAGGACATGGTATAACCCTTGAAAAGATCGATTCAGTACTTTTGGCTCATGTAAGCGGTTAAAGCTTTATAAGCAAGGAGCGTGGCCGCGCCCACAAAATTCGCTATTGTTTACGCTCGGAATAGATTGGTTTTTAAAATGGGCGAAATCGGATGAAAACTACGCCCCCTTTTTGTGAAAACTAACGCTGGGTATTTAATGTTCGGTTCACCCGAACTTAGACTTCCTTACTTGTTTTGAAGTATTTTTGTAACTAAAGCTTCTTATGTAGGTATTTTTTGTAAACTTGTTGTCTATAACTGGGCTTTAGTTTTGTGGGAGTGTATAAATATTAATCTAGACATGCAAATGAAATCATTAAAAAAGGACACACGAGGTGTTTAGGAAAAAATTAGATAGCACTATTTGGCAGCACTGTTCCTTCAATTTCAGATAAATAGATATTTGTTTAAGAAGTAGAGCATATTAAAGATCTTACATGGTTGGCTGGAAAGGGATGATAAAACAGTTTGCTAAAAGTCGGTTAAATAGTTTAAATCGTAAAACTTGGCAGCACTGCTTTTATCTGCCACTATTTAGTACCAGCTCCGGGAGTCAACTGGCCTATAGACTATTAATGAGCTTAGAAGTTCTCGTCACTAATTTTTAGAACAAGTAAAAGGGACTCGAAAAATTTTATTTTCTTTTCATACAAAACATTTTTGAAGTTGGGTAACAAAAAATAAGTTTTCCCCATCACCGTAGAGCTCAGTTTTTAGTTTTTTATATACAATACTTCTGATGAAGTGCCTTTTCAAAAATTTTAATTCACACCTCCCTCTCTCTCTTTCTCTTCTTATCTTGCAGAAAAAAACCAACGAACAATCGAAATGGTAAGTGTGCTAAAATTGCAGATAGCAATGCAACAACCTATCACCAACACCACCAACAACTACAATATAACCAACACCTAAACCACCACTATCCACACCAACACCAAAATCTTCACCACCACCACCACAACCACAATCAAAACCAATATGTACACGAACATCACCAACACTTATATCCCAATGCCTATCGCAATTTACACGTGCAATATCCGTTGCCAAGCCACCATAATGCCACTGTTACAACAATGCAAAAACAACAACAACAACAACAACAGCAACAACAAAATAAACGTCTACCACAACCGTTACCATTACATTATGTCAGCAATAGTTGTTCCTCATCATCGTTAACAAACGATAGCCAAAGTACGCAACGCACCACTTTATCGACCATTTATCGACCGCCAAGTTATTATAGTAGTGCCACAGTATTTGGCAGCACTGGTGGCGGTTTCGGTGGCGTATTAACAAAAGCAGCACAAAGACAAAAATTACTTAATCAACGCATTGATATGTTTACGCGTTCGCTACCACCACCACCATCACCTCCATCGCTAGCACCAATGAAGCGTGGCGCACCGGCTGTTAGTAGCAGTTGCATAAGCACCAGTGCCAGTAGTCGTAGTACGAGTAGTTGTGGAAGTCGTAGGGGTGATGATGATGTGAGCATATGCAGTGAAGCATACGACACGTCATCGGTGGCATATGAGGAGCCAACCACATTGGAGATGGGCGCGACACCAAGCGATGAGGAAGAGGGCGTGCGTGTGGGAGATGATGATGATGTGACGGCAACGCCCACAGTTGTAGAGGCGGCGATTATGGTGGCTGGGCGCAACGGTGCTGAAAACACATGAATGCTTCTCCCTCCTCTCCACATATGCACATGAAATTCCAAAAAAAAAAAAACAATAAATTAAAATTTGAAAATTGAAATTGAAATTGAAAAAAAAACAAAAAGAAAAACACATTTTTGAAAAATGAAAATTATGCATTATTGCTTTCTCTCTCTATCTCTCTCGCTTGTGCAACGCAGAAACACACGTGCAATGGTGGTCACGTCACAAGCGTACCAATGGCAATAACAACAATCATTTGCGACGCAGCAATATATATACCGCACATCCAGCGGATAGCATACGTGGACTACAACAACCATCACTATCGGCAGCCTCATCGCTAACCACAATGACCGCCATGGGCGCATCAGCGGCACCGTTGCACTCCGCTGCGGTGACACCGAATGCAGCACAGCTACCACAATTGCCACATCAGCTACAACAACAGCAGCAGCAACAAGAGCACGAGTCACAGCAACAACAACAACAGCAGCAGCAGCAGCAATATTATCATCATCCATATCCGCAACACGCGTATCAACCATCCTTACATCGCAGCCATAGCGGTGGTCAACAACGTACACCCGATTATGAATATGAACATGAATATCATCAACCACAAGAATTACAATTACAATTACAACACGAACGTCAACATAGCTCATCTATGTCATCCGTTTCGGATTCACCAACCTTACCGATGACGAATAGTTTGAATACAAGAACGTTGCAACAAATGCATCAGCAACATCAACCACAACAACAGCAACAACAACAACCACTTGGTACGGTATCAGATGGTATGACCGTTGGCTTTGTTGGTGGTGGTGGAGTCGGGGGTGGCGTTGGTATAATTGGTGGCATTGGTACTGGTGTGAGCACACTCGGTATGCCTAGACGCGGTACAAACAATGAATTGTGTGATGATTCCACATGCCGATGGCCGAATGCGACAATCGTGGTGGCCAGCTGAGTGGAAGCGCATAAATGTAATCGACCATCAGCACGACCAACAGCGGCAACAACAATGCGTGGCACGATGACATTATTACCGGTGAATGCATATCGTGATTATCAAAAGAGGCGACAAAAGCAGCAGCAACAAAAATTGCAAAAACAAAAGCAACAACAACGCGTCGTTGAAGCTACAGAATTTATTTGGACAAAATCTTGCAGTTCCGAACAATTGAAGAATGATTGGATATGGCATTGAAGTCAGGCACAAACGAGCGACGGCAGTCAATGCAATGAACGCATTCCAATTTGGTCAGCTAAGTGAGCGGAGATTATATACATATACAAGTATATAGATAGTATGTACATACATATGTATTGTTCATGAAAATGCGCGAAAAGTGTATTGGCATAAATTTTCGGTTTTAAATAGTCCTTTTGGGAGTTTGCCTTATGGCTTTCATAATTGCACAAAATCAACCATAAAACAAAAGCAATACAGACAACAAAATACAATTTGACAATACACAAACAAATATACTTATATACATGCATCTGTCATCAAACAAATGAGGACAAATGAGGGGTTAGAAGTGAGTGTCCCTGCAGTGTGCTTGTCAACAGCTCGCTGGTTATTTTTTTTTTGTATCATTCACTCTAAAGGTTGTGGAAAATTTCCCAGATCACTAAATATTTGTTCAGATAAGAAATTAGTTTAACAAAATGCAGTTCTTACTGCTCTCATATTGGTACCTTGCATAATCATGGAGACCTTTTAAGACAAAGTGTTTGAAAATTAAAATTCGGTTTTTATTAATACTGTCTTTATTCAATCCAATGAAGTTAGATGGTATATTTTTTTGAAAAATTCACCAAACGGTAGTTTCCATTGAACATTTCACAAAAAAATCATAATTTCGGGAGTTACAAAGTCAAAAATATGCTATTACCATGCCCAAATAAATCTGTATGAACATCAGAAGTCCATCAGTAAACGTGTTATAAATATTCTCAAGTGGTACATAGAGTTAACTGTTTATTAAAATACAGTGCTGGCAGTATTTTCTCGGAAACACCATAGACTCAGCATAATTTTGTGAAAAGTATATCATATAGAAGTATTTTCGAATCCTCTACAAACGAGCTGTAAAGATAACTTTTTGAGAACATTGAATTCGTAAATTGGTTATAAGTTTATTATAAAACAACAGAAATAATGAAATTCGCTCAAAATTTAAATTCCATTTAAGTAGTTTCTTTTGGAACAAGGGACCGAAATTTTTGACTGTTTCAAAAGATGCTGAGCTTTACACTCTATTAAAATTTTTCTAACGTTCTATTCTAAAAACATTTTTTAATTTCATATATCGACGGCTAAGTGGAAGATCACGCCATTTTAAAAATATTTTTCAGAAACGCTCTATCTCAGAATATTTTTCTACAACGTTCCGAATGTTTGTGGTTCCATAAAAGCATATGCCATGGAAACATAACAAAATAAAATATTAAGCCCTTCATCGAAATTATCACTAAATTTCGACACTGCTAAAATAAGAAATTGCTTTCAAGTGGATTTTAAAACACATTCCATTAATTCTTGCAGAAAATCAAAAATATCACGAGAGTAACCTTGTGACATTACAAAGAAATTTTATCTGTTTTAAGAGTTATAACATCTCTTGCCTGACTATTTCTAGTGAACATTAGTAATTTAAAGTGTAATGAAATTTTTCACTAAATTAATACAAATTTGTTTCAAGGATTCAGCTGCCACTCGCTAAAACTCCCTCAAATAACAACAGCCACTAGAAATCTCTATTATAAATCTGCAGCTGTCAGCTAGAGGCGCCTTAAAGTGGTAGCGCCTACAATTTGTTTTCAGTCTATAATCGTTACAAACAGAGTGCTAAGTAGGGCAAAAACAAAAAAAAAAAAAACAAAAAAAAACATTTTCCACTTTTCACTCTCCACTAGCTGCTATCTACTAACAACAATCGATCCTTTTTTAATGAAGTCATTTTCCCTTAGAAACCGAGTTATTTAATCTCATTAATTTCATTTTCCTTGCGCGTTATTAAATTCTTAGAACTAACAATTTTTGTTGTTCTACAAAAATGTTTGTGCGTTCGTTTGTAAGGATCACAAAATGCTTCTTGGAATCTCTTATTACAAATAAGGCATTAAAAATATAAATACTCATTGGTTTCGAAGTCACTCACTTGAAATGGACACGACGTACACTTCTTTGGAAACGAAAACAGTTGGCTTGCCTTATGCCATATGAATGATCGTGTGTTTATTTAGCAATGGAATTGTATGAAATTGTTGGATATTTTTTATTTCGATTTTTTTTGTTTTTGTTTTTTTTTTTTTGCTTTTTTGAATCAACTTTAATTCCTGCAGTGCACAAAAATCCACTTTAAATTGCACCCATAAGAGCCTTAAAATCTCTCACAATCTCCACTTTGTACATATGTATGTGTGTGTGTGTGTTGTTTTTCTTGCAACTCCGCAGTCGAACGAAGTATGAACCCACGGACTCACTAATCACCAAACTGACTTTTCTTGTTTAGAGTTTTTTAAGTGGGATATGGACCTCCTTTGTTGGTACTGTCCGTACTGTATTTATATATGAAACTGCTCTTTGTCTCCCGCACTCAGCTGTTCCACCTTCATTGTGCTTTAATACTTGCAGAGAATTCCTTTCATCAAAATATTCTAGTACTGAAGTAGTATCTATTGCACTAGTTACTCTGACCTTACAGCTACCCACATCATTTCATATCAAACGAACAACAACAAATATGAGCAATCAAAAATTCTAAGCACACGTTCACAGTCGCAATTTAACGATGGTATCATAGCCAAGACATAATCCTTAAAAATACTCAAGTAGAAAAACAACAAATGCTACTTCGCTACGTTTATGGCTATGTTTAATAGTGTGCGTGCACGAGTGTGTGTGTGTGTCGTATGAGTATGTGTTTACACGGCATACCAATTGTCCTGCAGACAGCAAAGTAATAACCGATGGCCAACTGGCGGCGACACACGCTGATTTTAAGTCGAGCACGCACACAAACAACGAGACGGACCTTTCCGGTGCAAGTGCACCATGATGATGATGTTGATGATGTTGATTGAAGAGAACATGTTCAAGCATAGGAACGATAAAAAATGAGTATCGTTACGACAAACAACAAAAAAAGCGAAAAGCAAAAAAAAAAACAAAAGAAGTAACAAATAAAATCAAAAATGTGGAAAAATAATATAAAATGATGCAACAGCATTCCGTTTGCAATGCACACACACACATGCATATGCGTATGTGTTTGTGAATTTATATTACAGCAATAACATCAATATGCCAGTCACGTTTCGTCCTTTTTGAGCGGCAGCTTGTTGTACACTCAAACATTTTTATTTTTTTTTTTTTTTCAAAAAGTCACTCACTCACTCACACGCGCTTCACTGAAACCGTTTGCTGATTGTCTTCCACTGACTTTTGGAATGGTTGTAGCTGTGCCTTCTCACTTTTTTTTGTGCTACGACTAACTGGCTTTGTAGTTTCGAAGCCTTTGATACTTTCCTACAAGTAAATTGGCCACATTTCCGTTAGGTTCTTTTGCTAAATTTAAAAAAAGGAAAAGGGTGCACTAGATAAAAGGAACTACGTACTTCATTAGTTTGTTGTTTTTTTTGACAGCTTTCCGTTTTTTGAGCGAGATTAATACTACTCAAATGGATTGGATTTCCTGTGAAGCTTATTTTCAGATATTTTGGAAATTCATGCCAGTTTTAAAAAAGTATTTTTCTTATGTGATATACCAGCAAGCTAATAAGGTATTGAGTGTAAAGTTTTTTAAGGTAACCAAAGCTTTGAAGAGCATTTAGGAAGAGCTTTAGCGAATTCCAGTTGTCGTGGAGCATAACCAGGATCATGATCCGTAAAACTTCATTTACTGCAAGCATAGACCGGCTTATTAAATTTTGATCGCTTACTTGTAGTTTTAGCTGCCATTTCGACCCTTGATAACTGGATTTCTCTAAAAGTAAAGAAGATCGTATATTCATTCACAGAATACTCACTCTAGGAATATTTTTTTAATGAGACTAGAATTTTTAGTTTTTCAACCATCGTTATTATTATTAGTTTTTTGTGATATGGTTTACTGGGTAATCTTAATCCCTCATACCTCATACACCACACACGCACACAGCTACGTTTTAAACCCAAAAATGCTGAGTGAGTGAAAATCTTAATCAACTGATAAAAAAAGGGTCGTTTATTACAAAAATTACTACTCGTGCAGGGAGACAAATTATGTTTGCGATTTTATATTTATGTATGTCGGTACATACAATGTATGAATTTTTATTAGAGACTCGTGTACATACATGCAAGCATACAAACATACATATGTCCATACACCCACACAAGCTGGGTGTTACTAAGTACTACTGTACGAGTAGGTCAAAAGTCATATCATGGCAACACACGTAACAAAGTGAAAAATGCTTAGAGCAGTAAACTATAAATTTAGATGCTTAGAAAGATAATAAAATGAAATACTTATCATAAAACAAAAACAACATGGGTAACAATAAATAATGCATGGCAATCGTAAAGGTTGAGAAGAAAAAAGAAAGTTAAGTGTAAAAAATAAAAAAAAATAAAAATTTAGAAATATACGAGATTATTGCTATAGCTAGTATTTTGCATTAAAAAATTTAAAAGAAAAAGAAAAAAAAAATTTAATAAAAATTTAAATTACGAAAATAAACTTAACGAAAAAAAGTATTTAATATTTATATGTACCTCTGCGAAATTCTAAACAAAAGCATTAGATTTCATTTAAAAATTTTTTTTTTTTCAATTTTTTTTTTATTAACATTTTTTTATTTGATTTTTGTTTTTTTTTTTATTAAATTTTTTTATTTGATTTTTGTTTTTTCTATTATTAATTTTTTTTATTTATTTGTTTTGTTCTTTTCGAGACTCAGAAAACCAGCTAATTAACCGACTCGTAGTCTGCAATGTTCAAATTGTATTTTTGTTGTTGTTTTAAGCTGAAAGCTCTTTTGGGTTTATTTGTTGTTTTAAAAAGCAAAGCTTGGCGTTAAGTATTGCAATTATAAATTATGATACATGATTATAAATTAAATGAAAAGTATTTTCTTAATTAATTATAAAAAGCTTTTGAATCGAAAAAAAAATTTCGAAACGATAGTTCGGCTTTTTTTACAGTTCGGAAGCTTTAAGCTGCGTTATCAGAGATACGTTCTGTTAATCATAAGGTTTTTAGAACGTTAGTTCTTGAAGTTCTGAAATACTCTTTCTAACCATTTTAGCAGAACATTGCACAAGTAGCGACTTCTGGCGGCATAAGTTATGATGGATTTTCTGATTTTTATTCATTTTTGACACTCCAACTGTGCTTTTCAGTTTTGTTCATTTATTTGAAGCCCAGTTTTCAAAATCTATTATTTTCTCGTTATTTTTTTAAATTTTTAATTGAAACCATGAAAATTCTTTGTTCCTCTGACTAATGTAAATATCTGATATTATTGATTTCTTGTAAGTAGCTAACTATTTTTTGTAAATATTAAAGAATTTTAAAAATTAATTAATTTAAATTAAACAAAGCTAATTATTCAATAAGAATTTAACAAAATAGCTTATAAATCATTGTATATCAACTAGAAATAGAAACATATATACATATAAGTAAATAAGTAGCAATAAGAAAGTTCAAATGCATGCCATCAAAAATTTTGAAAACTATGCTTTGTCAGCAAAAACAATGTCCATAATTAATTTAATTCAATATTTGTACTTGTATATATGTATGTAGTGTAACTAGCAATTTAGTAAGTAAGTAATAATAATGTATGTATGTATGTGTGTATATGTACTTCTAGCGACTTATATTAAAATATTAAATGAATAATTGTGAAACTATTATTATTAGCAAACTAAATCATGTTAGTTCACTAAGTATGTACTACAACAACAGAGTGATATTTACTAAGCTTGTCTCGTCATGAAGAGTTTGCCTAACAAAATTTAATAAGAGCCATGACAAAACAGAATATTTAGTAGATAAGTAATTGCTAACTAAGTGAAGATACATATTTCAACAAAACTATTTATGACTACAAAAACAACAACACCAAACATTCCTTCAACCAGAGTTCAACATAACTAACATAAACTAAAGCTAATTCTATTTGTTTTCCAAGTAGCACACAAACACACACACATCCATGCTCTCACACACACACACTCAACTACATACATATAAATTCAATTAAGTTACCCACCAGGAATTTTCGTTAGGTCCTACTTGTGTTATTCATTCCAGCATTCATGATTTTGTTAGGTTCATCGCAGGTGCTGCTAAAATGTGTTAGCTGGTCATGACATTTTTGAGTATCTCATTTTCCACCTTACTATAGCAGCTTAAAGTAGGAGAAGCCGAAGTTATCAGATGACAAAGTAAGGCTGTGAGCAGCTACGAATTCAGGATCTTTAGGAAGATGTCGGATACAAAAGCAGTAACAAATATGATTGCGAAAAATGATTTTTTTAAACCTGATTTCAGTGATAAAAAGGGTCGTAAGCGCTAATGTTATAAAAAAAAAATTACGCGTGTGGTCAGAGCTTTTGACGAGTACATGAAACTGGCAGCTGTGAAGTGAGGTCTGCTGCTATTTTCAGGTATGAAGGAGTTATATACTGAGCTGGTTCGTATACTCACTATCTTACCTTCCTTCCACCTAACGTATGTATCATAACAACCAAATGAAAAAGGCAGCTATATTAGCATGTACGCACGATTATTTCCGAACGATCACTCTTCATTCCTTTTTGTACTATACAAAGTCATTCATGCGAAGGCGGCCATCGCCGTGCGTTAGTCATGGGGAAAAGTCATGGAAGTTGTTATGCTCCGCTGGTGAAGAGTAAGGCTGAAAGTATTCATGATTTCCACCTTCGGTGGCCTACTGGGTACGAGTAGTTTGTGTAAGTGTGCTGGTCTGAGATATTTTCAAGTACAATATGCTTCCACATAAGTTGCATTAACGTTAATTTTGTATTTGTAATTAGTTGAAAATACATACATATGTTAGTTCAACAACAACAACTAAATACTACCTTATACTACTACTGTTTACAATAACACCAATATTAACACTAAACACATAACTGAAGTAATACTTCAACTAACAACAACAACAACTACAACTGCAAACTGTTGCAACCAAAGACTAGTCCTAATAAATGTAAGAAATGTTTGTGCTCAGCTTAATTGTCAAATAAATAATAAATTAAATGGAAAAGCCTCTTTAAATGCGTAATAATTCCATAAAAGTGAAGAATGCAAGCAAATAAATAAATAAATAGACAAAAACACACAGGTGTATGGAAAAACATGCATATATGTATGTACAGTGTTGTGCAAAACAATAGCAGCACCGGATTAATAGATATATAGCTCGGTTATTGAACTAAATTTAATTTTCCTGACAGAATGAATAATTCTCTATTCTTAAAATTCGTAGAAGGTATTCTGGAATTTTAAATATTTCTATAAGCATATAGCCGAAACTCACTAATTTAACATACAAATATATATTCTTCTTTCATAAAAATCTTTTGAATCGGTATTTCGAAGCTAATAAAAAAATTCTCGGGCGTAAAACTTTTGAGACTCTTAAAATCTAGTCTCACAAATTGTAAGTATCAAGGCTCTCAAAAATTACGTTGATTTTTAAAAAAATTTTTTTTTACATGGAGTTTGTTGTTTTCTCCCACAAGAGCTTGTCATAGTAATTTTATTGTGGGGAGTTTCAGTTCATTGATCTCTACTACTGCATGGCCCATCTTCTTTTCACATGTGTTAAAAAAAAAAATTTAAATAAAAATCGTTTTTACCAAATTTTTTTTAAACTTCTTTTCTATATAAAATTTTCAAAACCAATACTAGGCAACGCTACCAGTTATTTAAGCAGTCATATAACCACAGCATGTAAAGCTAGCGTGCATTAGCTATCCCAGTTAAATTTTCAAACAAATCAAGCATGTGCTGCTATTGTATTGCACAAAACTGTACAACTATAACAGGGCTTAAAAGCCAGTGCAGTGCAGGCAGCTACTTAAGTGAAAATCACATAGTTACAAAATACATTTAGTTTACCTTTGTAATGTAAATAGTAAATACCCATAAAACACATGTAAACATACCTAAATAGATAAGCGTTAGTGTGTAAAATGTAAATATGTAGATTTTAAATGAATTGAACTAATTGCAATAATAAATATTTTAAATATGATTAATATCACATGAATATCAAAGAGAGTCTTACGTCAATAATTCCGAGTACTACCAATGCGTTTCAAACTAAACACATACAAACAAAATAAACACAAACACATGCACACAAATACAAATACAAATACAAACACGTGGAAAAAGAGAACACATTATACAAAAAATCTGAGAAAAAAAAAATCGCTTTTATGGTTTGCAGATATTGCAGGTAAATAAATTCCAATAAATAAAACCAGACAACACACACACACACACGCATACACACATATACAAACCGCAAACCATTTTACAAATCTAACTATATTAGCAACTTTGCTTTTCAATAAATTCCAATCAATTAAAATTCTAATTGAAATAATAAATCTCAAAAACTCAATACTCAATTTACAAATCGCATGCGATATTAATAGTTCAACTAAACTAAATAAGTATGTAAATTGAAAAGGGCGTTGAAAGTGTAATTGTGTGTGTATAATTATAGCTAATCAATCAAGCTACAAACATACATACATAGATATATTCACATACATATAGCATATATACATATTAGTAAAACAAAAAGCAACAACAAAATTGAAAAACCGATAATACAAATATGAAAAAGCAATCTAATGTTTCAACTAAAACTGCAAACTCAACAAAAACTCGAAAACTATCAGCAACTGAAAATGTTTCCTTTTTATTGTGTGACAGTTATCTAATTACATACCATACCATACTAATACTAATACTAATAAATTCAGTATATATGTATACAACATAAATAAATAATTAACTAACTAAGTAGATACATATAATAAATCAAATTTAATTCGATATTTAAAATGAATATTTGAAAAGCAGCAAAATAAACAAAAAAAAAACAAACAAAAAATACGAAAAGCAAAAATAAAAATTAAAAAACTATCAAAATCCAAATAATTAAAATAAAGAGTGAAAAAAATGAGAAAATCTTAAATAATTAAATTAAATTTTGCGTTTTATTTCATCTTTTGGTTTGTGGAAATTTGGCGCTGGAATTTTGATTAAAACAGGTTTGTATTGGCTACACGTTTTGCAGCTTACTTGGTTAGTGATGAAGATGGAATCACGCTTGGATTATTCGAGAAAAAAGTTTGCGAAAGATTTAGGGTTCATCACTTTATGCCGACAGATTCGCTGGAAAGCAAAATCCTTTCCTCATAGGCAATGCATGTTATCTGGATAATAAAACCCATGTGGAACTCAGCTACGTTACGACTCCTGAGTAGAAAAGTTTATAGAAAGAATATCACTTGGAGAACCAAAGTTATTTCCTCGATGAAATAAACAAGCTGATGCTCTGTAGGAGCTGAGTATGATGCAAAGTTCTCCAAATTGTTACTGACACCTATATGCTTTTTAAGCTGGGAAGACTAGATAGCGAGCTATATCACAGGTACCAAAAACTTTTGAAATCATCCTGACCTCAGACCTCAAAAAAGCATTGGATTTGAAGTTTAGAGAATAGATTTGAAACGTGATTTAGATGTTCTCCATAAGAGCTGAGTTCAAGAGAAAACCATAGCAAAATATATAAATCAAAAAGAATGAAGCAAGGAATCACATTGGTGGTGACGTTTCAAAGAGAAATTTATCTTTCTGATCCTAGCTAGGTATATTTGTATTTTCAATCTGAAAACCTTTGTTAACCTTTCTGCCACCTGAACGAAAAAGCGTAAATGAATTTAGACTGGAAGAGTCATCGCGATAGCTAACTACCTCAATGGACGGCGGCAAGAAGTAATTTCAGAGCCTGAGCATCAAAATCAATAAATTATATAGAGGTTCCAGATGGTGTCCTTTCCCCGTTGGGTTTAATTCCTATAGATAGAGGCTTCCTCATCCACTCGAAAGCGTCTGAAAAATCTCCTACGCTGACGACTGTACTATTACGGTCTCAGAGAAGGGGCACTCCTCTGAATTATTCTGTACTAGGATTAATATTTATCTCCCCGACCTTTTAAGCTCCTTAACCGAGCGGAACCTAATTTGTTTATAAGGGATATGTACATATGTATATGAGTTGTGAAAAAATTCTTAATTTCCTTAAGTATTCAAAAAAGTCTCACTTGGTTCTTATCAGTTGGCACTAAGGACTATCAAGCTTTCTTAGACGTGCGTAATTTTCTGCAGTTGGGTAATCACCATTCAAGTGGAAAAACAATGAATCCAAAAAAAACTGTTTAGCAAATTAATTCCAATCCGAACTTGTGCCTCGATACAAATGCTTCCTTGATGCTATTCAATCTCTTCCCTTAACCAAACAATTTCAGTTATCAACAATTGCCAATCTTCCGGCATTCTAGTCGCTGTGCATAAAGAGATGAGGACATAAATCATGGAACACGTGTGAAACAGGAAATGAATTGCATGAAATTGTGCTGTCATTGCTTTTCAATTTGAAAGCAAATAAAAAAAAAAAAATAATTTAATTCCATTTGCAATTATAAAAGTTTAACATCAACTGATCTTTTGGCACGTTCATAGAGATTCAAAAACGATAAGCGCTAGTGGTGCTGGCATTCACATTGCAAAATCGTTGACACTTTACTGCCCACTCTCTCTCACTAAAAATAAAAAAATATAAATTTCTTTAAACATACTCAGATACTCACATATGTACATATGTCCATGCTTAGATGGTGCATTTAATTTCAAGTTAACTTTGTCTAAGTAAATGTGATTGAGCCAGTTTTAGCTTTCGTGCAACGCCAACCTATCACACGCTTCAATTGATCACGCAATGTGGTGCAGCAAGCAACAAAAACTGTCATTCATGTGCACTCAAGTAGCTTGGGAGTAAGGAGCCCAGCGAATAGCAGCAGCAGCAGCAATTAATTAGCGCACAACCAAGTTGCAAACCATTAGCAACTGCACAAACCAATGATCGTGAGTAAGTTCTGCGAAATGAGACATCATGATTTCAGCACGTCAAAAAGTGTTACAAATGAATGAGTAGTCAGTTACAGTCACTCACAGTGTAAATGGAACAGTGAGAACTTTTGAAAAAGTTCAGGATTTTTTTTATGACTAAAAAGCTTTCTTACTCTTTTTGCTGAAATTATTGCTGAGGGAGATCTTTTTTTACGACATAAATATTAAGGTGAAATTTAAAAAAAATGAACTCTTTTAGGATGCCAAACTGAGGAGTCCATAAGATGCTCTGTTAGGTCTCACTGTGCGATGCGCTCATCCTTTTAAGGGCCTCCTTAAACCTCCGCGGAGTATTCGTAAACCAATGGACCGCTTCCCAGGGACATACGCAGACATCTTAGAGAGCACTATGAGGAGATCCGACATCATATTATAATACTCAGTTTACTTAGGAGTGAAGCCATAGGCGAACGAGTCAGAATCAGTGAGAAATACAAGAGGCCATAGGAAATCAATGCAGTAATCGGTATCCGAACTAATGAGAACACAAAAAGGAAAGTAAATAAAGTCCCCTCTCAGTCGAAAGTTGCAAGTTTTGGTCCGAACAATTTGTTCTGACTGCTTCTGGTAAAACTGTCAAACGATCAGCTGTTCTGAATTTGACAAAAAAATGTAAACAGAATGAAATTTATGAAAATGAAATCTTGCCGCCAATGAATGGATAGCTTTTCGGTTGGCATAAGCATTTTCGTAAAGCTATTCTTAATTGTTAGTCAAAAAAAAAAAAAATCTTTATAAAACATTACCACTGTTCCATTTGAACTTTTACCCACTGTGCGGTAAGCCATTAGACTGACAGCGACGGTAACAACAAATGACGATTTGTCAACAAAATTTTTACCATTAAATCAGACTGCTGTCACTTTTAGTATTCAACTTTGCCCAAGCTTTTATATTGTTTTTATTTATTTTTTTTTTTTGCACAAAGTCATTTTGTGTGGCTAAGCAAATCAGTTGGTTAAGCAAATGAGCGAGTCGCACTGATACGCTGATCCCACTGAACTGTTAAGTATTAAAGACAAAATTAAATGGCATGCCTTGGGCTGTGTGTCATGACGACATGGCAACTTACTAATTCATTGTTGTTGCAATTTTCGTTGGCTATGTTGGGCACCGTATTCGAAGTCAACTTTCCACTACTCAGTTGACTCCTTCCGTGGCATGCAACCAAACATACATACATACATACATGCGGGGTACATGAGTAGACATCACCTGGTTTGCTTGATGGCCCGTTGGCTTGTCTGACAATTGAGTTGCATGCAGAGAGATGCACAACTGCTGATGTGTGTAGGACGTCTTCATCATTAGCAGCCAGAGTCGCAGTCACAGTCGCAGCCGAATCATCATCATCATTGCGAGTTTAGCTGCGGTGATGTTTGGAGATCAATGTGGTTTGTGGTGCTTGCTCCTGCAGTAGTCAGCAATAATCCGCAACAGCGAGCAGCCATCAACACAACTTCATGCACATCAGTGATATGTTGTTTTTGGGGGGCTTTAGGCTACACCTCAGGCACCAACTAATGTTTGTCGTGGTCTCCGCTGCTACCTTGGCTGAATGCTACCAACATTTTCGTTGTTGATCATCGTTTTTCGTTGCAGTCAAATTGTCATTGTCGTGAATGGTTTGAGTTTTTTTCGGCCGCTTTCTTTGCATTTGTTGTTATTGTTTTTGGCATCTAATTCAATTTCACGTTTAGCCCACAATTCAAAATTGACTTTCGTTTACCGATCTGCACTTAACAATGTGTGCCAAAGATTTTCGTCAAGCAGCCGTACTGCGGGTGTGTATGTGTTGTAGCTTTTTTGTTGGCTTGGCGTTGCCACTGATTTTCTATTTTTAAACACAAAGAGCTAAATAGATTTTGAGGTTAGATATGGAGATTCTATGGATCGAAAATTTCAGCCCTCTTTCTTGTTTTAAATCACTTAGACATGCCTTATGGAAGTTTGATTGCAGGAAAATTTTCATGAGGGATCACTACTAGGCCAATGAAGCCCTAATCAACCGCTTTAAGAGCTTTTGTCTTTTTGTCTAGTTGTTTGTTCGCGCATCACTCGAAAACTGCTGAATAGAAATGTATGCACTGTTGTATTACTAGTTGTCTAACGTAAAATTTAGGATACGCCCCATATCGATAGCTTGACCGGTTTTGGAGTTATTGGCCAATATGTGAACCAAGGTGAACCAAGGTGAACCAAAATTTTTTTGTTCAATATGGATATCAAATGAAAGGTGTTTATGAGTGCTTCGATAAGTAATATGATTAACTCTCACATCTCAACTGGTTTCGGAGATATGTTGATTAGTTTAATTTTATAAAAAGGAAAAAGAAGGAAGCCCATTAACGAGCGGAGTTCTCCAAATATTTTTATCCCACCAAAATATTAGGTTTGAGCTGTTTTTGTATGTTGCCCTAGCCATATGTTCAATGCATTCTGAGATTCCATACCAGTGATTGTGTCACTATGGCATGTCTTACAAATCGTGCAGATTTTGAAAGTATTTTAGCGCTAATAATTATGGCGGCTGAAAAAGCATTGGTCGCACAGATTGCCTTAAGGCAGCATGTATGTTAATCACAGCTAAAATTTGTAAATCCACAACCTACTTACAACCATGCATATTTTGCTAAACACACTCAAACACAACACACAAACACACATACATACACCCATACATATGTCCATAAATCCTTTTGCATATTCCCTTAGGTATTTATTATTGGAGTTGAGCTTGATTTATATGTATATGAAATATGTTTTCGTAAAATTAGTCCATTCTAATTTAAATAAATTATGATGCAAAGCGAATGTGCCATCAACAACAACACGAACAACAACACCAACACCAAATTGCCTCCCTATGCGCCTACCTACACTGGTGGGTGTATGCAAATTGCTTTAAGAGCGCCCTCTTAATGTCAACGGTGCTAATGAAGTCATAAAACCACACGACATTTTACCTGCTGCCGTCGACAACTGGCGTGACTGACTACCCCCTTATGCCACCATACCTTTGTATGTAGATACTATTCAATAAGTATGAGAGCTACATATGTACACAATTGAGTGCTGGCAGCTTTCGCGCTGATTTGCTTGACAATCAGTCTCCTTAGTTATAGCCTTTGGTTAGGCCCCCGCCACCGCAACTCTACCCCGCTGTGGTTCACGCTTCGAACAGCGATCTTTGTTATCGACACTCTGTTGGAGTTTGCATCCTTATTGTTTGGCTCGGTCAGCGTTTGTAATCATATGTGTGTGCATATAAGAGCTTTAATTTAAATGCTTACAGAGGTAAAGGGTGTTCATTTTGGAGGTATACTTACATACATTAGATGACAAGCCGTATCAGCACGCTTTCGCAAACCATTTTCGGATTTCATAAAAGCACACAGCGCTTTATATAATTAAGTTATCTCTGGCAACGCTGTTTTTAAAATTTTTGTCTGTATGTCTGTATGTTTGCAAGCGCATCACCATTAAACTGCTAAATTTAATTTAATCCAATGTTAACAGTTGCATTACTAAACGTCTACCTTAAAGTTTAAGATATCCCTCATTTCGATAACTTAACAACTTTCGGGGTTATCGATCGCTGTGTGAACGCTCAATATGGGTATCAAACGAAACATGTGACCTACATCAGAAATGTTATTAATTTCAATATATCAGCTGATTTCGGAGAGATCATTATTGAAATCAAAATCAGGGTATTATAAGTTCTGAGTTGCAGGGAAGCGTTTCCGAAGTTTCTAATTTAAGAAATAAAATTTGTCTAAATTTGGTTCCTATGCAGTTCTTAGAGGACTAGATATTATAGATGATCTTTCAATCAACCTACGATATAATATTTAACATGGCCATATTTCAGAGTTCAATTAACCTTACATCTTCAAAGCTAGTCACTTATTTCAAGGCCCCTGCTTCAACCCTTAGGTAGACACGACTAGCGTAAATTTTTTTGAAAAGTCCCCGAATTATGTTTGTTTTTTTAGGGATGCTCACATGATTTTCAACACTTTGATTCAACCCTAAATTTACACCCTTGATTTTGGAGTTATGTACTATGTATGTATGTATATCCTTAGTAGTGGGTGCGCTCCTTTGTTGCCAATCTGACTGTCAGTCCTGAGCCATTGTTTGTTTATTTGTTTGCCGGTTCCTCTGTTGCGGTATTCATTCGCTTATGAATAATTTCCAATGGAAATTACATACATACATACATCGATTGTGAGCTTATATACCCTGTAGGAAATTGAACTAACTCAGAATTAGCGTATACCTAAATATATTAATGAATACAACTAGTTCTAGCTCAATCCCTGAGCAAGGCTTTCAACCGTCTACTTTAACATGACTATGTCATGGGCCATGGGAATTGTGGCCTACCTGCATTAATTGTTAACTCGCTCTTAACCGGATCATATTCTGGCAGTTCTACAGTATTTTTGCTTTGGTTAGCTCTCAACCGATTCCATTTAGTAATAGTTCTGGTTTCGAATGAGTATTTATCGATATTTCAAACTTCAAATTGTCTTCTAACCATCACTTTTGGAGCCACCATAGAACTACTCGAGTAGTGTTTAGCTCAAGACTGTCTTTTTTGAGACTAATTCGCAATTTTACTGCAAGCTATGTATGTTTACATTACACTCCTACTTATGCATATTTTACATATTATATATATATATACATACATATATCGATGTACATACATATATATGTATGTATGTTTGTTGCTATGCATGAACTTAAGTGCAATTGGCATTTTGCCTGTGGCTGTTTGTGTTGTTGTTTTTTACTGCTTATACTTATGATGTAGTTGTTGCACCTACTTATGCTTTGGTTGTTGTTGTTATTATTTTAGTTGTTGTTGCCAGTGGTGGCATGTTAACTAGCACTGTTTTGATTTCGATCTGTTTTATTTGTTGTCATGTTCGCCAATTGTGTCGTGAGTTGTGTGACATACTCGCGCATTGTCATCAGCAATAACAACAACTACAACAGCAATATCTGTCCTTAACTATTTTCTTTTATTTTCATACCCATATGTGTCATTTCTTACAGCCTACCATTTGGTTTTGCTTACCTTGATTGTATGGCACCAACACACTCACACGTATCTATACCAATACCCAACAAAAAAAATTGCAACAAAAGGCGTACAACGTCCCAGTTAAAGCTTCAATAACCTTAAAGTCTTAGCAAATCTCATTATACCATACCTACTTTGATCTCTAACTAAGTTACAGCATTATCCCCTCTAATAGTCGATCTAAAGTAAAACTGCGATTAATCTAGGATGAATCCCGGATGAGTAGCAAAAAAGGCCTCTTTATACAGGTAGAAGTGATCCCTCTTGTTTCAGCATATCCACGGTTCTTGGGTGTTACGAATAGGGGCAGTGCTTTTCCGAACGACTCCAGTAAGCACTTCCTTTTCCTAGAACAATTGGGTATTTATTATACCTTATAATTGCCTACACAATTTTTCGCTGGCTACTTCAAAGCACATGTGCTTGGTGACAAAAGTTTTTTTGATATTTATTTTTGCAGTCTTTTTTTTTTTGTAGTTTTTTGTTTGATTACCATAAAGCTTCCCAATCATCAAAGATTTCCTGTTCACTCAAGTACCACACGAATTCTCATTAAATTCGTTAAACGAATGACAAAATACGGAGTACGAGTACAAGTTTATCAGGCTGCGACGAGCTGACCGCAAAACCCACATAGATTAGTCATGGAATTGATTAAAAAAAAATGTGTACAGCTCACTTGTAAGTAGAGAGAGCTGAGGGTGCTTGCTTAAGCTTTCATGCCCTCAGTGAAAAATTAGAGAAAAATCTGAAGATAGATGATAGAACAATCATTTGGTGTTTCTTGAATTAGGTTAAAGATCTCCATTTCCTTGTACACGGCCACATTGAGAGGTTTCATGCCAAAACATTTTTACAAATTTGGATTACATGAAAAAAAGCTAAGACATTCCATCACTGAAGGAACTATATCATATAGTGAAACCGGTTTCTGGTTGGAACACAACTCAGTGATCACTAAACACCAAGTCTTCCTCAAAAAAGGTAATCCATAGTAATATATATCGATACTTAGCCCTAACAGCAGTAAACTGAGCTCAATAACATTGGATCTACCCCTAAAAATATCACATTTAATTTTACTTGAATTTGAATCTATTCCATGAATGTAATTTAATTTTGATTGCCACCTGAATTTCAAATATTGTAGCAGAAAGGGTTGATACTGCCACAATTACATACATTCTCTGGAATTTAACAATTGTCTGGTTTACAAAATACCTAATTAAATTTAGAGATAATATCAAATTTTACATAGCTTTCTGCAGTTTTGAACATATAGTAAATTAGAAAAAAACGCAGCATAAACACATTAGAAAATTAGTATGAATTCCATATGTTAAGCGATGTAAAATAAATTATCTAAACAAATATTTAAATACACGAGGGGACTTAAAAAAGTTCGTTGCATTGGAAAAGGGATTAAATTTTTATGGTTTTGTAACTTTTGTGATAGGAAAGTAGTAGAAGAAGGGATGGACGTTCGTCTGGTTCACTTGTAGGTATTTCTCGTTAAAATATTCTGAGCAGATCCTTTGAAAGGGATCCGATCACTATTGCATACATATTCCATATAACAAAGATCAGTAATATACAATGAGTGCCACTAGAAATGGGACTATTGGTTATGCTAATATATTTTGTAAACTTCTTCAAAAAAAATTCATATAAATATATAAAAATTTTTGTCATAGAATGACTTTTTCCAAGCGCATGCGACAATTCTGAAAATTTTGTGATATTCAAAAAAGTGGGGAAAAATTTCAGTCAAGAATTTAAAAATGATTTCTGAGTATGCAGTTCTGTAGTACACCAAATTTCAGTCTCACAAAGTGCAAGTCTCAAGGCTCTTAAAAATACGAGCGATTTTTGTAAATTTTTTTTCAACATAGTGTTTGGTTTTTCCTTCCATACAAATTGAATTGAAAATTCCAAACACTTTATGGAAAAAGAACTGCCAAAAATTCACACAATTTTTAAGAGTTTAAAGCATAGTTTTAATGAAATTAAAATTAAATCAGCTACAAAACTGCGTACTCAGAATTCAAAATTGAAATTCTTAACGCTCTTTGAATTTTACTCGAGTTTTGGGTTTTACCTACTAAGCCCTTGATCATATCGAACTTTTGTTAATACCCTGGTACTAAATTTTGATAGCATAAAAAATTGCATTAAAAACCCACCTAACATCCTCGTGCCTACATACTTACCTAGTAATGCTTAGCTACAAATAACTCCTTTCCCAATTCATGCCTAATACATACATACGTGTAATACACACACACTCAATTTGCATGTTGATTTAATTGGTAAATTAATTAATAAATTCTAAATAAAAGTATTCAATACATGGCATATTTTATTATAATTCCAGGCTTAAATTCCTTGACGCGACTTTAGCGTAGCCACAGAAAGTGGGAGCGGGTAGTTTGGTTGTTGGATGATTGGATGAATAACTTTGCCGTTGGCGACCACGGTTAATTAAGTTCGTTTATGATAGACCAAATAGCGCTTTTATATATGTACATATATATGTACATACACTTACCTTGTACATATTAATGTTTTCTAGATAAACGTGAAGTTAACAACGGGGTTTATTATTAATTGAAGAATGTTTGGAATTTGTTTTATTTACTAGGGTGGAGTAGCAACTATTTGAACTTGGGAAATAATTGGGTTATTAAAATTGTTGAAAAGAAAATCCTGAAATTACATTAATCTACTAGCTGAGGAAATTAACTAAGCATTGACTTTGAGGGACTTCTATATTTTTTATAAAAAAATATAATGAACTTGAAAGAATTTTTGAACAAAACCTCGATCGGCCTTCCAGTGCTCAAAGTCTAAAACAGTCGAGCTTCTGAATCCACAAATTTCGTCTTCTTAGAAAATAAATTAATTTCATTCACAATCATATAAATCGGCTAGTAGGTGAACTAAATTTTTTCATCCAATTTAAAAATTTCTATGCCCACCCTGGTAACTAGGTTGTGTTAATATTTTTCTTAACAATTTTGCCTGCTCATTTGCGTATTAGTAATAAACGCTAGTCAACCACAACTATTTAAGGTAAACGCACAAACACACAACGCAGAATATGGAAAATTTGCTGGCATCAGCGAAGTTATTCAGGCATGCGTACCTGCCACCAAACTCGACAATGCAAACAAATATTTTTAGCATATCGCAGCCACTTCAATGCCTTTTCATTCGAACTAAAAATTTTTGTAAGGCATTGTGGTGGTGTAATTAATTTATTAATTAGTTTCAGTAAATATCGTAAATAAAAGGATTGGTTTAACAGCTACCACAAACAAATAAACACTACGTCAACGTTGCCAGATGGTTTGGTGGAAAAATATTTTATGTGCTGTGCTGCTTCTAATTTTTTCGCTGTTTTGAAATTATTTTTCAAACATTTCGGTTGAACATTTTTTTTGAGGTTCAAATTTGTCCCGCTTTCTAGGGTGGGTTCCAGACTCGGTTTAGTTTCCGGTTTCTGCTTTGTTCCAATGTTTCGTTCAGCTTCCAGTTCCAATTCCGCCTTTTGTTCCGGTTCCATTATCGTTTCTAGTAAAAGTTCTAGTTATGTTTCTGGGTCCCAGTTTCAATTCCGCCTTTTGTTCCAGTTCCAATTCCCCCTTTTGTTCCGGTTCCATTATCGTTTCTGGTAAAAGTTCTAGTTACGTTTCTAGGTTCCAGTTTCAATTCCGCTTTCAGTTCTTATTCGAATACCGTTTCAGTTTAAAATTTCCTGTTCCACTTTCGGTTCGTTTCAATTTCCGGTTTCAGTTCCAGTTTCAATTCCGCCTTTGTTTACAAATTCAATTCGTCATCTAATTACCACACTAGTTCCATATCCTATACTACTAACTCCTTTTCGAAAATTTTAAAAACCTTAATTTTACTAAAAAATATTTCTCTCTGGCAACACCGAAAATAGCAGGGGACTATACATATGCAATGCATGTGTGCATTTATCGAGAAGGGGTTGCATTTGCTATGTAATAAATTAATTTGATATTTAAATAGTTCCCTGGCTCCGGCTTGCCTTCATGCCTCTGGCTGTCAGTTTCTGTTTACATTCATGTCGTTGCGGCTATTTATCTGCGCTGGCAGCACTTTTCCGCTGACATATCGCTGCATAGCGCGTTTGCACCTTGCAACGAAGAAAACTACAAAAACAACAATAACATACAAACTATTTGTATGTTGAAAAAGCTAATGAACCACGTCACAGCGTCAACAAATGCGATCGTTTGCATTTTTGGTTTTTGTATTTTCTGGCAGCAAATGCCAAACATGACGTACACAGAGAGATTTTAAATAAAAAACAAAGGAGTAGCAAGAGGGGAGTTGGGAGGGGGGCGTATAGCCAAATTTCTGTACTTTTCAGATATTTCAGTGGAGCTGTGAGTTATTGGTCTCGAAAAAAAAAATTCTAAAAATTTGTTTTATCGACTGCTGAGTGGAAGATCACCCTATTTCAAAATATTTTTAAAATAGGCCCGGTACCAGATTTTTTTTCAATAACTCCCAATTACAAAATTTCATTCAAAAACGCCTTATCTCAGATGAAATTCTATGAAATTTTCGTTCAGATAGGGCGTTTTTTGAAATTCATTTTGAAAAATGGCATTCTTCAAAGAATTTTGAAACAGGATGTTATTGAAAAAAATTCTTCAGACAAATTCTGAGATAGGTCGCCTTTTGAAAATATTTTGAAATAGGGTGATCTTCTAATAAGCAGTTGATATCATCGAAAAATGTTTATTTAATTTATTATTTTTGAATTTTTTTTTTTTTTTTTCCTTTATAGAGTCAAGTTGAACTAAACCAGTTCCAACACGAATATTCCTAAAATCTCTCCCTTTCCTACTTTCATTCATTGTGTATCTAATAGCTCCCCTCCTCATCAATAAATATACTACGCCTTTGGCTACAATAACAATTGTCTGCATTGCCTGCTATTTACTTAATACGCTGCATTTGTTCGAACATTTAATTAATTCGTATTGATTTGATCAACATTTTAGAAAACGTCTACATATTTACTTACTTATATTTGAATTTAACACGATTTGCTTGCATTTAGTTTAGCAGCAATTAGTGGGGTTTAATGAGAAGTTTTATCTTTTAATTAAGTGCATACATACATACATATTTACACACACACATGGGTATGTCAGTGCAAATATAGAAGCGTATATAAAATTAAATGAACTTAGTATCTGCATACATACATACATTTCTATTTACATATATATGTATGTACCAATGTGCATAATATTTCAATAATTTATCGATCTAAAATGAAAATTAATTGGAAATCTCAAATACAAATTAGTGGATGCACTTCTGTGTTCATTGGTTCAATAAGCTAAAAATTTTGGGTACCGAAAAAAATCAAAATATTTTAAATTTTACTATGGCACTATCTATTTCTATGGCATCAAAACGGCTTCTAAAAGCTACTCGGGCGACCTGGATCGCAGCCATTCCACCTACCTACCTATCTATTTTTTGTTAATGTGCTTGCGAGGTTACTGTTAGTCGACTATTATTATTTTTTTTTTAAATCACCGCCTTATCTTTAACCAAGTGTCAGTTAGGTGGCAGCTCTGTTAAAACCTCCCTAGCCACTCTAATAAAAAATTTGGTTGTAAGAGATCATCTATACCAAAACTTGCATAGAAATGTTAAGCAAACAAATAAATATAATGGTTTGAGCTTATAATCCTAGGTGGCAACACTGGCTGGAAATTTTTTTTACTAAAATACGACACACAAATGTCTTTTCTTTGTTAACCATACAAGCATATTACAGACAATTTAAAAAAATTTAAATTAGGTGGCAACTCTGTAAAATTCTCCTAGTGGCACCCGTTAAACAGGGCCCTTGAATTGCAGCATGTATTAAAAATTTCCTTGCACGAGCGTAAGCCCGGTGTTTTCTGGTTTCGGAGACAAGTTAAAAAATAATTATAACGGGATTAAGTGGCAACCCTATGTGGTAAATTTAACTTAAACTATCTTGTTTCAAAAGCGATGTGAAATGCCTCTGCCTTGATGGAATTACTCATGCCAATTGTCTAATTTCATAACAAAACAAAACAAAAAAGCACAGTTAGGTGGCAACCACATAAAATTATATTCAGTGGCAACACTTACAGTCAAGTTCGCTATCTACATACTACCGCATCCAAATCACATACGCGCCTTCCGAAATAATGTGGATATAAGAATTTATAAGAATAGTTTGTTCAGGGCCAAAGGGAGATACATAGACCCTCTCTGCCTTGAGAGTTATCATTCGTAAGCATAATATGGTCTACCCAGCGGATCCAAAGGAAATGTATTTGACCGCTTAATACCCTATGTTGAATAAAAAGTCGATACTTCTGTAATGAGCTCTCAGTAAGACCACTCAGTTTAGCTCTTATGGTCGAGACGTTTTCTCAAGAATAACCCTGGTCTAACTATATTTTGTTGTTGTTGCTGTATTAAACATGTGGTTCGGGTCATGTGGGACACACCAACTATATATTGGGTGATATAATAAAGCCTTAAAACAAGATTGAAGCAGCAGCTTCGAGTGCATATTCATTCATGACAAACCCATTGGTGGCTGCTGAGGGGAAGGCATTTTCATACGCTGAAAAGAAAAAAAAGTGGGTTGGGTTTTTGGTGGCGTTGTCAGTATTTTATAAATTTTTTTTTTTGTTTTTAAAAATATTTCTATATGAATTTTGATAAAAGTATGTACTTCAGTATGAAATATGGCTGGCTTTGTCTTTTGCCATTATTCAGCTTGCCATACTAATCTATACCAAAAAATCACTTTCTACTGCGCTTAACCAGACGCTGCACAACAACAACAATAACAATAATAATAGAACAAAAACAATGCAAAAAAAAAAAAAAATAAATGAAAATTACAATGCATTTCTTTACGATCATAAATTATGACCCTCGTAACATTGACCATGGCCTCAGCCGTCGCATAGTAACGTCCACTCTTGCATAGGAAGCACAAATGGAAATGACCAAAAAAACCATCGCATAGCCAGGGGATTGACATTGGGCTATAATACGAGAACGCGGCTTATTGTTTGCCATTGCACAAAATTTGTTGTTTTTGTTGCTTTGGTCATTGTTCATATGTACGATACATATTATATACGCATAGTTGTTTTTGTAGTATTTCACAATGACCAAGCTTTGGCTGCACTGAGACCAAAGTAGTTGATGGTTAACGCTAAAGGCGAAGATTACAAGGAAAATACAAAAGAGTTCTGTGCAAATTGGGTAAAGCATGATGATGTTGATATTGATGATAATGTTAGAGATAATGATGAGGAAAAAAAAGCGGTGAGTAAATTGTTGTAAAGTGTGCTGAGCATGGTAGGTGGAAGCGTTGCGACGACGCAAGTTAATGTTGAATTTCAGCGATTTAAGGTATGCAGCAGAAGTCATTGAGGCAGTTGCAGTAAATTAAAACTATCGTGGAGGTCGCTAAAAATTTCCATGTGCACACATGTATGTATCTATGTGTGTGTGTGTTTATAAGGATGTGAAGGAAGATAACACATTCACACGTCTGTATTAATGTTGATTCAATGGTTGTGGTGGCATTGAGATGCTGCTGGCAACAAGTTGTGCTGGCTGTGAATGCTGCACCGACGACAGTGTTGACTATAGTCACAACAAATAGTTATGCAAACAGCAACAACAACATTAAAATTGTTTCCAATAACAACGTTGATACGGCGGCATTCTTAAGAGAGTCTCACAGTTGCAAAAATTGTCGCCAACAATTCGCAAGTTGTTGTTGACTTTTTTAATAATACACTTAATGCATATGTGTGTATATTTGTATATTAGGGTGGGTCGATTTTTCGATAGCTAGGTTTTGGGCTCAAGAAAAAAAAGTTCCACTATGCATACCCAAAAAAATTATTTTCGAGCCTGCGAAATTTCATTTGTTTGCCTTTTTTCCAATTTGATTTTTAAGGTTTTTGTGATGAACGTCTAAAAAAAATTTTCATTTGATTTTAAAATTTTTATGTATACCCTATTCGACCCAAAAATGTACGCTAAAAACGTTGGCGATAACAGTTATTACAAAAATATATGTATTTTTTGGGTTTTGGGACTTTTTTTGGTCGACCAAATGAAAATTTTAAAATCATATTAAAAAAAATTAAAATATTAATACAGAAAAATTATTAGAGGCCTCGAGCTCGTACCGAACTGTGATACTTAAATTTTTTTAGTAGGTCATAAAAAAAAAAAAAACGGAAAATGTAAAAAAAAAAATTTCGAAAATAATTTTTTTTTTAATTTTTTTTTTAGCAAATTTGGAGCAGAAATATCAAATGGGCGTAGAAACTGGAAGCGCATTTAGTCTATTAGAATTGTACCAGGCCAACCCACATAATTAAATTTTGAAAAAATTCGTGAAAATGTGGCAGCCTAATGTAGACATATGCAAGATTTCTAGATATACAGTGGTGGACAATGAAATAGTTACTGTATTGTTTTTAGGGTGGAGCTTCGATGTATATTTTTTTTGAATTCCTTACGAAAGTGAGTGTTCTTCAATATACATACGCAGAGAAAAGTCTGGAAGAATACTTTTGACTTTTCACCTGAGAGATCGCATAACTTCGATTGGACTGATTCATAAGCTACATAAGCAAAAGAGAGGTTCAGTCAAAAAAACTTGTAAGACTCTATAGCGTCTAAAATGCCTAAGGTGTTAGCTTTTGCGTTCTATCTGAAGACCACAACCCCGCGCGTTTCCATATCGTGCCTTCACGAGCGTGATTCCACATTCATGCACAACACTGTCTACTCATTGTAGTATTTAGGTGGCAGTTGTTGTAATTGCGGTTTTAACAGTAAGTACAATTGCAATTGTTATTAAGTTGCGTGCGTGATGAGCCAAGTGGACGCTGTTGCCTGCGCCACCTTGCGGTTTGTGACGAGGGGGCGGAATCAAAGCCGCATGAAAGCAAACCTTCGACAAAGGAAATGAAACGTAATGAAATTTATTTTACAACGAAAAGGCTCAAATAGTATAAAGAAAACAAAAAAATTAAATCGAAATCAATGAATGCCAAATAAAGCCCAAAAAAAAAAAAAAAGAACAAATCGGCCCTCAGATCACCTAAAAGTAGTAGTCGGTATTATCCGCAAGAATTGCTGCAGCTTCTGTAAGTTCAACGATTTTACCTGCAATGCATAGTAATGACAATCATCATTGCAGTTTGCGGCTCGTGTTGGCTACGAAATACGAAATACCAGCGGTTCATGCCACAAATTGTTTAAGCGAATTTAAAATGTTCAATTGTCTACAGTTGGTTGAGTACGAGTTGAGTAGAGCCAAGTGTGTAACATACGAAGGGAAGATTAAAAATAAAATGTCCATTGAATACTTTGCAATTATTTGGTTGTGGGCTATTTGGTGTATTCTCATCGTATGTTGGAACCAATTGAATGTATACTCGGCTTTTCCCTACAGTAAACAAACAAAAGCGAACGAACGTATCCAATGAGGCATAAATTAGTATGCTCTGCAGACCATCGGTTTAACCAACGGCATTCTCTGTTGAGAATAGTTGGCGCTCATCAAAAAGGCGGATAAAGTTGCACATAGCAGTAGTTGTTGCAAAACTCTAGAGGAAGCGTGGAGTACTCAGACTGAACTGGAAGTTTTTGGCGGGAATGAATCGTCAGCGCCTCGGAAACGTCCATATCGGGGTCAGCTTTAACCAGTTTGTCTAAAAACACTGCAGATACAACCCCGCATTTTATTTCAAACCCTTCGGTTTAAAAACAGAAACACATTTTTTCAGAAATCTTTTTTCAAAAAGTAAAAATTCAGAAAGTGAAATTCAGATCTAAAAATTCAGAAAGTAATGAGACGGCAGAAAAAAGTCAAATTTTGCGCAAAAATCGACTACTTTGCCGAAGAACCTTACAAATATTTATAGCAACTCCTATTTAAAGAATTTTATTTTAAATTCTAAAGAAAAAAAATTGGTCACCAAAGGGTTAATGCATGATTATTTGTGTTGTAACGCTAAACATACCGGCAAAAAAATTTAATTAGAAATTATCAAAATAAAAATTTAGGTCACCAATGGGTTAAGGCATGGCGTTTAAAGGGTTAATACGCTTAAAATCAACTACTTAAGCCTATGTAAAACTATTTTAATGTGAAAAAATTTGATTTCAGAGTTAAAAGAAAATTGAGGTCGTCAATGGGTTAACGTATCCCTGCTCATATGTTATAATTTTAAATATTTACCAATTAATTTCTGAATTTTTGATTCTGAATTTTTGGTTTCTGAAAAATGATTTCTCAAAAAATTTTTCCGCAAAATCTGAAAATTTTCTGTCTGAATTTATGGGGGGCACCGTAAGACGACAGTGATTCGTCATCCTATATTCTGTCTTTCCGAAAGTCTTTACTTGAGCGAAACTTCACCTTGAATCTTGTGACGTAGATGTGCGAAATATTTTCACTGGATCGCAAATGACATTCTATGACCTTCTTGGAATCGTTTCAAGATGAACTCACTTAAGTGTAGATAATCCGTGTCATTCAACAAAGGACAATTTGATTAGCTTAGCCTGCCTGATTAGTTGAGCCTGATTAGCCAAGCTGTTAGGGAACTCGTTTAACGCCAATAGTTAGTACAGCACAACTTGTCGCCCGTGGTGATGCCATAGCTAATTGTTGCTTGAGGTTACGCGCAATTTTACTATCCCTGACCACTTAATCATCTCAATTGCGTAGCAAGTTGCTAAGTCACCATTGAATGTTTTTGAGTTATTCATGGAATTTAGACAAATTATTTACAGTTTGCTCATTGCCAAAGTAACCAACCGAGTAACCAACTAATCAAACAATCAACTGACCGCCAGATACTCGTACATAAATACCCAAAGCAATTGGAATTCTGAATGACTGCATGCGGGAAGCAAAAAGGAAATTTTTTTTTTTTTTTTCAGGAAACAATAAAATGAAAAATTTTGCGCTAAAGAAGAATTGCAATTGTGTGTGTGCTGGTGCATGTGTGTGTACTCGTATGTGGGTGTGTGTTGGTGTGTTAGTGAGTATTTTTTTCGTTAAGGAATAAATGAGCGCTTGGCAAATGCGTGAGTTGGTTGAAAATTCAATTGCTCGGCACCGCATACAGAGCTCAGACAGGCGTGTACTACATATGTACGTACTCACATGGGAAAATAAGGAAGCACTCAGCAAACGTTATCATACAACTCCTAGATACGTATTTATGTATTCGTGCATGAGACTGTGGAACAGTGTACTCTGTGGGTTCCTTGAGTGCTCACTGGGCGGTAACACCTTGGCCTTCGATTTATTCTGCTTTATCGTGTCCCACAGGATATTCTCGGTTTATTTAAACTATTAGTTCTGGTTGCTTGATGTGGCGAGTTTCCACCGAGTCCTATTAGCACTTTTGCAACGCGCTGTCAAAGAAATCTGGTTGCTGAGTTTTTATACTTCGGTTGAAAGATTTTGCAAAATTTCAATTAGCTGACAAGGAATCTATGCTAACCACCTACTCAGCTCTGTGGACTGTAGTAAATGTCAGCACACAGCACGTTATCACTTTGGTTAGATGAACACCACATGAAGAAATCGTAGGCTTCCATTTCTATGTCGGTTGTTTGAAATGAGTAAAAAAAATATTTCAGTGAGATTTAATAGCCAGAGAATCAGCTTTGGAATATGTCCAAGGTAGGTAAAAGGCAGAAGCGGGAGTTGTGCCGGCCTAGAATTTTTCACTAGTCATACCGAATTGCTCCCGCTATGGTTGTGCATGTTCCACAAGGAAGATTTTCGACATGTATGGGGATCTCTCACTCAACTTTCTGTCAAGAAACAATAGTCAATTTCACTTGGAACATACGAGCTGAATATGGTAGACGATCTGAGAGCGCGACCTCAATTTTTGGCACGTCGTTGTAGATTGAATGTGATTCACCATCGCATGCGCCGTCTGTCCGCCAGTTCTATCTTGATGGAATCTTCACGTTAAATTCTGATATTCAGCATGGTCACAACTGGCACCCAGGCGTATGGTATGGAAGGGTGCTTTTGACGCCCTAAGTCCAACTTTTGAGCATGTAGATGCCGTCTGTTTGACTATTCCTACAATATACCTCATTCTATTCTATGTTCAATTTTTCTTCATTATACTGAAATTTAAAAAATAATACGCAATTCAAGCATTCTTAAAAAAACTTCATTTTTTAAGCAAACAAAATCTAAAAAAGTCCCACTGTGCTTTGTTGCAAAAAATGCATTTTGTTAGTTGTGGTTCGTTGGTGCGTGGTTCGTGAAGTGCTTTCAAATTATTTCAAATTTTGAGGCACCCCAACAGTTGCACATCACTTTCTTTATCGCTGCTTCTTCTCACTGCTTTTCCTCACTTTATCAGGCCCCCCTTTCTATTCCTTCGCATTTGTACGTGCATATGAGCATTTTATGTTTGGCGAATTTCGCTTTGCTTTTGTGTATGTGTGTGTGTGTGTGTGGAAAGCCCACAGCATAGCTTAAAAAAAAGAAGACTTTTTTAATTTCTAACCAACATTTTTCGAATTTTCCTTCCTTCCTTCCTTCCACAATTCAGGAATTTTCTTATTGAACTTTTCCTTTTTTGCCAATTTTTGTTTCCAAAGAATTTCTTCGTCACATGTTTGCTTAGACTGTTTTTGTTTGTTTGTTTGTGTGTGTGTGAGTGTTGTTGTTGTTGTTGTTATTATTGTTTGGCGCCTCAGACCATGCCATGCTGCGGTAGGTGCTTTTTGTTTAATTAAAGTTTTTGCTTTCAAGTTGCCGAAACTTTGTGCTGCTTCTTCTGCTGTCGTTGCTGTTGTTGTTGCTGTTGCCTTTGTCTGGCTTCTTGGCTGCTTATTTTGTGGTTACAGCTCCTAGCTCCTACATATGTACAACACCAACAACACCAAGTATGTATGACTAAAAATAAATAATTAAGCGGCTGCTAAGCAATCGATGTCTATCATCACGGCAACTTCAACGCCTTTTTCATGTTATTAATATTTAATTTAAGTTTTTACTACTCTTCACACTTGTATGTAGGTGTGTTTGTGTGTGTGTAGGAATTATAATAAAAAATATATCTTCTTCTTGCATTGTTTAGAATATTTGTTTTTATTGTCTAATACCAATTTAGTGCGCTCAGTCCAACTTCCTTTCTTTCTTAGATTCGCTGTTTGTTTGAGTTCGTAATTCCTTTTTATGCAAATTTTTAATTTATAAATATTTGAACACTTTAGTGACTTCAAAATATGCAAAATTTTTGCTGTTGTTTTTGTAGTTTTTTTCTGTTGCTTTTTTATTTGAATGTACTACTTGCAGCTGTTTGTTTTTGAAAAAATATTTGTCTTGCTGCCGGCCACTAAAACCGCCGTAAGTCGTTGTTTACTTGGGGTTCGCCCTTTAGTCTGCGTATTATGTTCTATAAAATTAGAATATTTAAGTTGTTTTTCTTCTTCTTCTTTTTTTTTGGTATATTTCTACCTACGACTTTGCTTGTAATTTTGCGTCGTCAACCGGCACATGTAGCATATTGATCAATATGGCAGTCTGAATATAGCCAACAAAGCAGCTTTATCGTCTGAACGATTTTAAGTTTCCATTTTTATTCATACAAAAAGCCTTTTTGATCTCCAAAGTTATTTCAAAATAATCAGCGAATGGAGTCGGCATAAAACATGAAGCTACCACAAACCCAACTTGGTATATTGGGGATCGACATTTTCAACAACTCGTTCTAAACCATTTTCGTTTTGATGTTACTTTGAAACCCAGCATCAAGGGGTGTTGTCATCGATCGAGATTTTCAGTTGAAGTACGAACGCTTAATCCTTTCAACTGCCGTCAGTTACCTCCCGAAAGTGGTTCTATGAACGGTTATGCCCCATTTAATGAATGATTGAACTTTCTATTAGTCCATCTTCAATATGATAGCAACTTTTGAGTCTATTAGTATCTGTCGGTTTGTCCCTTTTCTACCTATCCTTAGTAGACGCTTTTTGTAAGTACTCTGCTTCTAGTACGGTAGTCAAAGGGTTAAGCTTTTTCGGCCCAGTTCATCAAAAGTCTAACTTTGCCTCAATTTCATTTTACTTCTTTCATTACCTAAAAATCGACCTCTCATCTCTTTCACTATATCCTACTCGCTCTTTGCGTCTCCCCCATTGTCATCTCTCTCTTCATCTTCACCCATTTTCTCTGGCAATTCAGTCCATCGCCTTATCCTCTCGCTCAAATTTTCATTTTCCCTTTCCATCGCTCTTTTACGCTCTCAATTTCTTCCTCTTCTTGTGCTTAAATTTTTAAAAATAATATTCAAAAAACTTCAAGAATTTCCTTGCTGATTTTAATTTCTCAAAGTCTAATCTAAATTTTCATCAGAACTGCAGTTGAAAAGCCATATCCTTGGAAAATATTATAGCAGATTTCTAAAAGTATGAATACACGTGTGAACATATACATATATATTAGGGTGCCACTTATTTGTAAGGTGACAATTTTTGAAGATCTACAGTGCAGCTGAAGAATGTTGTTCTCAAAACTTATAGTCGAAAGTTTAAGCTGAACTGAATGAAACTTCGAACTGAGCATGGGGAACATGTTGAAATTTTTATAAAATTTCGTGAAATTCATGACTTCTCTTTTGGTAAATCTCGCTTTTATGAAAACAAGTTCCACCCTAATGTATATATTAAAACGAAATTTCACACTCTTCTCTTATCACATATACGAAATAGTATGAAAGTTTTTGCTTCAAAAAATATCTAATACAAGCAAAATGAACAAATGAACTTTTGACGGTTAAACAATAGGAATACAAAGTATGTAGTAAGCAGCCTTGGTGGCATGTGAAATGCATTCGTATTTTTATTTGTTGTTGTTGTTGTTGTTCGTTTTGGTTGATTATATGGTGGGTGGGTGTTGTTGTACACTGCAATGAAAACTGAAATAACTGGCGCACTGGCACTGAATAACAATTGTTTTACACAATCGCATTTATAACGGTATAACTTGTACCTATATATGGTATATATGGACACGCCAGACTTAAAGGAGTTTCCGTTTCCCGTTTGTACGGTGTTGATATGCTCATTTGTTGTTTTTAACTTACGTTATACATATGTATATTGTTTTTGCTATGGCATAACATACAACTGCATGCACTTTATGTATATATTTATATGGGTCATTCCGTGTCAAGTTGCCTATTTTCGTTATGTTTGGAGAGGAAGAAATTCCCAGCAGATGTAGGAAAGAGCTTTTGTTCTTTCTTCTTTCTTTCTCTAAATAAGTTTTTGTTTAACTAGTTGAACGCGAAAAACATTTTTTGCAGCAAAAAAGAAAAAACTGGAAAATTAAAAAAAAATCAAAATTTTTAGTTCAAAATTTAATAGCAAACTTTAATAATTACGATTTTGGATAGTTGAAAATTTTTTTTAAATTCAAAAAAATTTTTTTTTTTTATTTTTAAATTTTTTTCTAAATTTTTTTTCTGTTCCAAATGTTTTTCTTTCTTAAAATTGAAAATAATTTTTTTTTTCGAAATCTGACAGGAAAAAAATTTTTTTACTTAAATTTTGTTGTGAAACTGGCCGGAGGTACTTTTGAAATTACCAACATTTTTTTAAAGGCAACAGTTTCCGCAATATTGAATAAACTAAAATTTTTAATTTCCATAATTTTTTATTTTTATTTTTTCTTTAACAGAGATAGAGGCATTCAATTTTGTATTAAAATTACTAATTCCAACAGATCATCCTCTGTAAATCTGTCGTCCTATCTGTCCTGACTTGCGACTCTGGACTAATTTTTAGGCTCACTTAAATTATTAGTAGGAGATAATAAGACATAATATGACATGATGTGATATCACTTGCAAATGTATTTTATTTAAAACTGCAAATGAGTGATATGATTTGATTTGATGCGTCAGTTTTGTGCTGGAATAACCCATATAAGTATTTATAAATTTATATGAATGCACAATTCTATTATGCAATTCATCGCACACCATCATGTGGCATGTGGTGTGTATTTGCTCACAAATATATACATACATACAAGAACATACTTACGTAAAAGTTTGCAAATGTCAGAACCAGCCAGCAATGTGGTTCAAACAATGGCCATTCGGTGCCGTGTTTGTACGTGGCACAAAAACATGGCGACATTTCCGTTTGCCTTTTCACCAAAAAGGAATCGAAAAACAAGACGAAAGCGACAAAGAAAAATACGAATTAATCTACGGAAAAAACAACAATAACGCACGAATGAGTTTTAATTACATTTCAAAGCTTTATTACAATCCAGCGTGCGCTTTTTCCTCACTTCCATCTTCTTCTTCACTCATTCCTTTATTTGGTCTTAATTTCCTTGAATGGTCAAATGCATTAAGTATGTGCCATGCATCGTTTGTAAGTATCTATGTTTGTTTTCGTGTATGTGTGTTTATGAAATAATAAAATGAAAGTAATACAATAAATTGGCAAGTAAAAAGCTGTTGGCTAAATAAATATGGCCTTGCAGAGAAATACGAAGAGAGAGTTGCCTTTCATTTCCACGTTTAAATCATTTCCTGTTGTTGTTTGTATTAGTATATCAATTGTGTTTGTGGTTGAAAGGAATTATGTTTTGACAATTACAGAACTTTTTTCAAAATTTAGAAATATGTATTAGCGCTATTTATTTTTTAATCTTACGATATTAGGTGATGTGTCATATGTTGCGACATTTGATATGATGTAATTTTAGATGATTGTCATTGTCAAATATTCTTAGTACTATAGGACGAAATTTTAAGAAATATGATGTCAAATAATTGTTCAGACGCGATATGTCATGATATCAAATTTGATATCATATGATGAATTAGTGATGTGACAAATTTTATGTGACGAAAAAGCATCGTCATTGTCAAGCATACATAATATTGATATGATGTGACGCGAATTAACACGATATGATCGTACTATTATTTAATTTGATATCATATGATGAACTAGTGATGTGATGCCCTTTGATATGATGCAATTTTTTATGATTTTCCTAGTCAAGTATTTATAAAATTTTAGGAAGAAATTGTGAGGAATATGCTGTAAAATATTTGTTCAAACGTGGTATGTCATGATATAATATGTTTTCTAATTTGATATCATATGATGAATTACTAATGTGATTTCTTTTCACATGATGAAATTTTATATGACGAAATACCAATCTCATTGAAAAGTACAACTAAAAAAGGTTTTGAAAAACAAACTTTTTGCGCGATACAAAAATATCAAATTAGGCACTGCACATCACTGCTACAACAACAACAAGAAAATCCATTGTTCTTCATTTCACATAAAATAGAAAAATGTTTTAATTGACAAAAATATAGAAAAATTAACGTTTTCAAGCGCATATGATTGACGAATACGTGAATAATTCATTATATCATAGCTGCACTGAATGCGAATACGCAAAACTGAAATCCTAAAATCAATACTCGTTCATGCAGCATAAAGTACTTTTGTGCCTTTCAATATAAGCTGCTAGCAATTGGCAATTTGTGGCTGCAGAGAATATGATTTCACTGCCTTTTAAAATCCCACCAATTTTGTGATAATTGAATTTGGCTTCATTCGTGTGGAATAGAAGAGATTTTGATTCGTGTGAATGGCGCCATATGCGAGTGTTTCAATCAAATGCATGATTTCTTCCCGCTTTTATGCAAATGCTCACCTATGAATGATGAAAATGCAGAGGCGGGCAGAGGAGTAGGAGTTAATTATTTAGACTTTGTTGCTTCAAAAATCGGCATTTTGATTGAATTTTTTTGTTTTCTAATATTTGTATGCAATAAGTCACTATTTGTGCGGAGGAAGTACCATTTTCAACTTCATAAAAGACGTTTTCAACCCAAAAAATCTGCAACAAAGTACGGCCGGTTTGAGTTCGATGTTTTGTGTTTGAGGCTTGATGTTTGATGAATTTCGTTTTATATTTGATGAATGATGTTTTATGTTTGATGAATGATGTTTGATGAATTTTGTTTGATATTTGATGTTTATAATTTTTGATAATTGATGATTGATGTTAGAGGATTGAATAATGTTTTAGGTTCAGTCATTACTTCTTATGATGTTTGACGTATGGTGAGTTACATCAATTGTTTGATGTCTGTTGTATAAGGTTTGATTTATCATGTTTCAGGTTCGATGCTTGCTTACTACGGTCTATGATGTTTGAAATATGGTGAGTTTTATTATTTGTTTGGTGTTTGATTTTTGTTAGCTGATGTATAATGTTTTATGTTTCACCCTTTAATTTTAACGTTTGATGTCTGATGTCGCATTTTTAATTCACCAATCAGAAACAATTTGAGTAAAGCAATCATATTTTTTACACTTTTCACATATTCCGTATGGCATGATTTCTCTGAATGAGCTGATTATACGCAGTGGCATTTTATCTCACATCTCAAGAAATTTATTTTGTGCCTGTTTTCTAAGAAAATGAGCAGTATAGAAAAATCAATGTAATCTTATTAGAAGAAGAAAATTTCAAATTATGTAACGATCATTTATCTCTGTTTAAAGCCTTAAATCGATTTTCCTTTTCACAGAATCAATCGCACTCTCTCCATCCTCAAACACCCTCACATACCTACACGCATGAACAAACTAACCTGGCTATAATCGGTCTTATCAAACCATTTGATCTATTAAATGTGTCACGCACAAAATGGAAAAAACAAAAAACAAACAAAAACAATTATATTGTAATAGGCGCTACAACAACAAAACAAAAGGTAATTGCAACAGTAACTGAATTGCTGCTGACAATTGTAAGCGTCAAATGTCAAACTGTAATTAATTTTTGTCATCACAACAAACAAAGCCAACAACTACAAACGTGTCTGATACAACAATAAAATATCTATCAAAAGAAAGGTTAAATACCTTGGAGAATTTGGCTTGTGCGTAGGTTATGTAGAAATATGTATTCACCTTAAAAATCACGGTACATCTAAGATTAACTCATTTGGAATGAAGTTGGTGTGCTTAGTGTTGTTGGTTCGATTTGAAATTGGTTTAATTGAAATTCCAAAAGCATTTGCGGGTGGCGGAAAACTAATCACTGCACGCAAAGCAACGGATAAGCTACTTGAAACATGTTAAAGAAAGGGCCAGCCAACAAAGGGCTCACAAAGCCTAACTAATCGTGCGTCAACGCTGATGTACTCAGTGGAGGCTCGTTAAAAATCGATCATGCAACGTCGGCTGATCGTCAAAGGCTGATATAATTTACGAGCTGCCCTAAAAACTGTCACAATTTGATGTGAATTTCCACAACATGTGGTATATGACTACAATGTAAGCCTTAAATGTATGTATGTATGTACATGCGTGCGCTTGATGACCCAGCAGGAAATTTCTACCCTTACTAAGTTTAAAGAGTGATCACCTTATTTACTTTAGGTTTTCCTCAACTTCAGAGCTCTGCTGAAAAATTCTCTCGAGTACTTTAAGGTCTTTCAATTTATTTCATTTTATTTTACTTTATTTTATTTTATTTTATTTTATTTTATTTTGTTTTATTTTATTTTATTTTATTTTATTTTATTTTATTTTATTTTATTTTATTTTATTTTATTTTATTTTATTTTATTTTATTTTATTTTATTTTATTTTATTTTATTTTATTTTATTTTATTTTATTTTATTTTATTTTATTTTGTTTTATTTCATTTCAATTTATTTTATTTTATTTTATTCCATTTTATTTTATTTATTTATTTTATTTTATTTTATTTTACTTTATTTTATTTTATTTTATTTTATTTTATTTTATTTTATTTTATTTTATTTTATTTTATTTTATTTTATTTTATTTTATTTTATTTTATTTTATTTTATTTTATTTTATTTTATTTTATTTTATTTTATTTTATTTTATTTTATTTTATTTTATTTTATTTTATTTTATTTTATTTTATTTTATTTTATATTATTTTATTTTATTTTATTTTATTTTATGTTATTTTATTTTATTTTATTTTATTTTATTTTATTCCATTTTATTTTATTTATTTATTTTATTTTATTTTATTTTATTTTATTTTATTTTATTTTATTTTATTTATTATTTAATTTATTTTATTTTATTTTATTATTTGCTTAACAAAAATTAAATCATTCAATTATTTGCCTGCACGTTCCTACAGGGTCGGCCCAGTAAATGGTCATAAAATATATTTCCATATAACACCGTTACAACAAATCCATTAAAACAATCGGCATAATTCGATAGAATAACTGAAATTTAATAAAAAAATTATATTACATTTTGGTGAGACTAAACAATACAAGAAAATAACCCGCGAGTGCATTCCAGTATGCACCACAAGTTTATGACTTTTTCCAACATAAATATTTTAATGTTTGAAAATTTTATGCCATTTGTTATGAGAAATGAAAAGAAATGTTTAACATTAACTGTTTATTTTTTTTTTTTTTTATTTCAAGAGATTTATGCGCTGCATGCGATAATTAAATGTTATACGGGGGACCTGTTCGTAAATATTTTTTGAGGTCAACAAAACCAAGAGACAAATATTCTTTAGCGCATTTCATACGAACAATAGGACATGCATATTTATGTTGTTGTTGCTGTTTTTTTCCTGTTTTATTTATGAATTTTCCGCTTTATGAATTTATTATCTTTTTTTGATCGTTAATAATAGTTCAACCACTGTGAAGCATAAAATTATTATATTTTTTTTTTTTAATTTAAAAAACACAGATTTGATAAGCCAATCATATCGCTGCAGGGATTTGTTGTTTATTTGTTATCAACATCATTGAATAAATTTTATTAGCTGAAATTTTATTGCGCTTTTTGTTGTTACTAGGTATAAAATAAATATTTATTTAATGTTTGCGTGAGAAATTTGTGGTTTACATGTTCAATGATCAGGGCTATTGGAATTCTTTGGCCTACTTCTCTCTATCCCTCTTCCTCTTTCACTCTCATTCCTACTCTCTTTCATCTACATCAGTGTCTTGCTTTCCTTACTTTCCAGGCCTACCTCTAACTCGTCCTTCTCGCAATCACACTCCCATTTTCTCTTTTATCTCCCACACTCTCTCATTCTCAAATTCATTCTTAATCTATCTTTCTCTTCATCGTAGTCGGCAGTTAATTCTTTGAAAATGTTGACACAATTATGGTTCCTACTTTTTATCGTCAATATTTAAAATATGAGATTACCTCATAGCCACTATAATCATTTTCTAACACATAGAGAAACCTTGCCTATTGTGGCACATTTAATTTGATCACATGATCGTCCGGTCAATTCCGCGCCTACTACACTCAACATATTTTATTTGCCATCTACACTTGCAAAAGCCACAGCGAATACCAATTTAACGATATCAAGAAAATCAAACACAATCGAAAAAAAAAACTATACAAAGCTGCTATTAAATTTAACAATAGGCAATTGTTGTTGTTAGAAAAACGCATACACAATGTGTGCAGCTGCAAAAATTGCTGCCACAACAAATATTCATCCAATTTTCAATGCAAAGCCAAAGCAAGCCAAAAAAAGCTACAAAAGCTCAAACTCTTCATCTATTGATCAGTACCTCAAATGGTTAGCTCACTGACCAATGCGATTGGCTATACTAGCTATGCTTCGTTTACTCTTTGCTTGGCCACACTGTTTATTGGCATTACTGACATTGTTGAAATTTCGCTTGCAAGCATTAGAAATTTGCTGACATTGAATACTCAAAGCCAACCCAAAACATATTTTCGTTATTTTGTTAGTGTTTTGTCGCGGTATCGTGCCACATTTCCAGTTTGTTTGCAATTTTTAGTTATGGTAATTGTTGTTATTTCACCTCAAAGCCAATGTTTATTCTTTATCGATGCATGTATGTTGTTGTTGTTGCTTGTTTTTTTCGTGCAGCCACTACTGCTTTTGGCATGGACTTGTTCTATCGCCCATCGAACTCGATTGAAGCAAATTGCATTGTCGAAATGTTTGGCCTCGACATTGGCGTGTGGGTGAGATTGAACGATGGCCACCTGAGATTGTATGCTTAGATGAATGTATTACAAATATGTATGTATGTAAAATACTACCATGCAACAAATGAAAAAAGTTTGGTATGACTATTGGTGTGTTTCATATTAGAATCGGCTAACTCGGTCTATGGTGGTTGCATTAGTTTTGGTGTTTAGATCCTTCGCTTTGAACTTACATAGATCCATCTCTAAACCAGTACATCGATTGACTACCCCAGACAGGCTCATCGCAAAAATTTCTGTCTCGTGGAAATTACTAGTTACTCCGAAAGCTATATCTATCTTATTATTAGCTATCAGCTTTTCCAGCGGAACTCCGTGCGGGAAATAATTATAATAGAGTTTTGCGATATCTATAGGCTTTATCGAAATTCGCTCCCAAATTGCGATTAAATCGATTGAATTCTCTTATGATCAATTACGTGGCAGTTCCACGGGAATATCTGTTAGACCCTATTATCTTGAAATCATTTGAACTTTTAGCATACAAAATTATTTTGGGCTTATATTTTTGTACATTAGACCGGACCAAATAAAAATATATATATATTTTTTTTTAAATTGTATTGATCCCACTATCGTGAAATCGTTTAAACCTTTAGCATACGAAATTATTTTGGGCTTATATTTTTGTACATTAGACCGGACCAAATAAAAAAATTATTTTTTTCTTTGAAAATTATATTGATCCCATTATCTTGAAATCATTTGAGCTTTAAGCATGCAAAATAATTTTGGGTTTATATTTTTGTACATTAAACCGGATCAAATAAAAATATTTTTTTTTTTTGAAAATTGTATTGATCCCATTATCTTGAAATCATTTGAACTTTAAGCATACAAAATAATTTTGGGTTTATATTTTTGTACATTAGACCGGAGTAAATAAAAAAATATTTTTTTCTTTGAAAATTATAATGATATTATTTTTCGGAATGATGAGAAAAATATTCTACAAGAGGTTTAATGTAGCTAGATATATATTTTCAATACCATTCCTATTTTTATAAAAATTTTGTACATTTTGTTTGTTGGAAGTCTTAAATTTTTAAGAGGGAAATTTATAAAAAACTGTTTCGATATTTATTTTTAGATCATTCTTTTTAGATCATTCGACGTGTTTAATTTTTCTAAAGTAATTTTTTGATCAGTTTTTTTCTCCATTTTTTTTTGGCCCAGTCGTTATAATATTGCAATTTATTTTTTTTTTTGTGTAATATGTTTGTTCTTTTTTAAACCCAGAAATAATAAAAAGCTTTTGCAAGCTGCCCCTACACCCATAAAACGGGTGTTAATCTTATACTTTAATCATAGTCGAATGTTTACTGTTGACACAAATCGCTGAGGTGGAAATGCGAAAAGTGCAGTCTGTGCATTGCTGCTCTAGCTCTGTGTGGCAGTTGCTGTTGTTGTTGTTATTTTTTGGGAATTCGCACACAAAACATAAGCAATTCACGCTACGATGCAGCAGATAAGCGTAGAGAGAACAAAATAGCAAATGCTTGGGAAAAAAGAACAAAATCCACGCGAAAATAAGCACCAACAACAACAGCAATACTGTTAAATTTATTGCCAACTTGTGCAAGGACTCAACACAAACTCAGTCACATAAACAAAATGCAAAGCAACAAAAACAAAAACGAAAACCAAATAAACAAAAACAAGAACAAGCCAAATATAGAGAAACGTACATAGAAGAAGAGTAAGAAAATTCATGTTTTTCACACGACATACACGGCAGCGAGAACAAAACCGAAAAAAGGGATAATCAGCAACTTAACAAATACAACAAAAGTACGAATTTGGTTAGAAGTGAGCTTATATACCCAATAGCAAGTTCTATCGCAAGTTTGATAGTCCACATATTGGTCGATAACTCCAAAATCAGTGAAGTTATTGCAATCAACGATAGCTTTTATTTTAAGTCAGGCATCTGTAGTAGAATTCACTAACTTATAGCGATTCGATTCGGTTCGATTTTTCGAGATTTTCAATAGCGATTCGGTCGCTTGCACTATCGAATATGCGATTCACTTACTTATCTATAACGATGCGGACAAAGGATTCCTCATCTCGCTATAAAACATACTCTATGTTTTCAAATGCCATTTTTTAATGATAATAATATGGATATAGTGTTATTATTCCAATTTTTAATAAAAAATTGAAGTTATGTGCATTTTATTCAACAACATAGAAAACAACTGCAATTTGTGTGTCGTTTAGTTTGCGAAACAGCTGATTGCGAATAAGCGAAACTCGAGAAAAAATAGTTAGTGAATACCAAATATCGTGATAAATATCGGTATGACAAAATGTCGATTGCGAATGTCGTAATCGAAGTTAGTGAATTCCACTACTGGTAATGCGATGGAGAAAGTTTCACGTAATTTTATGCAGCAGTTTTTAAGTGATGCGCGAACAAACATAAAGATATACGCACAAAAATTTTGGAAACTGTGGTTTTGGATCATATTGGCTCAAAAGTGATTAAACAAATATCCTTTTTGGCAATCTAGACCTATATGAGCGACTTTTAGTACAAAACTCCCAAATAATAGCACAATTCTCATTTATCACTACTGGGTATAAAAATGAAATATGAAAAAAATTCCCGAAAAAAGTATAAAATTGTATTTGTGGCAGCGATAAACTATGTTGAGAAGAGAAAAGTTGGTGCTAATGCCATTGTTGTTTGTTGTAGCGGTAAATAATGTGCGCGCTCATATGAGGTTGCCATGCATTAAGTATACTCACGAGTATGTACATATGTATGTGTGTATGTACGTGTGCATGTGTGCGACTAAGCAATTTAATGCACATGTAAAACGCTTCCTTAAATATTATCACTGCGCGTGTTGCAACCATTTTTGGTCTAACAAACCAACCCACAAACAAACAAACAAACGAACGAACAAACATCGAAACCACCAAATGAACGAACGCGATAATGTCGAACAACAACAACAAAGGCAGCGAGATGACAACAACAACAAACAATGTCATGTGTGGAGATGTGGCAAGTTGGCGATTTAGCACCAGTTGTAAGTAACAGGAAGTGTTGCAATGATCACACCTTTCTTGCGGCGATTTTACGTTTAACTTCATTTGTTTGTCTTCGTCTTCTTCTGGTCCTTCTTCTTCTTCTAGTTGTTCAGCATATGCAAAGCATTAGTTACAAGTGCAAAAACAGTAACTACGAAAGCGGCAAGCTAGTGCTTAAACAAGAGAAATACCAAAAAAAAAAAAAAAAAAAAAAAAAAAAAAACCGCAAGCATCATCCTTAACGCCAGCAGCAGTAACAACATGTTTTAGCTGGGCTTTAAAGCTCACACGCTCGCACATGCTTCTTTGGCTGTTTGTCTGTTTGTCTGTCTGTTGGGACGTATCTAGTATGAACAAACAAAGAACACACAATTAGAAAACCGTGAAATTGTGGCGTGAAAATTGTGTAATGCTGCATTCAGGCTGTAAACCATACACGATTCTCAGTTAGATGTGTTGCAACAGATGTAGCAGCGAAGGTGGGCACGAAAATCTATTGGACCGTATGACGACATGTGGACATTATGCAATTTTCGTGAAATTCACGTACGCGCATAATGAGCGAATAACTTTGTGTAAAGGTAAAGTGTGGAGGTAGAACGCCATAGCTGTAGCTTTTAAAAAAGTATGTAGGTACTACCGAAAGTGGAAAAAGGTGCAACTAACGGTTTCTGAAGCATAAATGATTATTCTGAAATTAATTTTATAGTTTCTGAAATACAATTATTCAGCCTGAAGTATTTTTTACTAATTCTCATATACAATTATTTATTCTGAAATTAATTTTATGCTTTCTGAAATACAAATGATTATTCTGAATTATATCTTATACTTTCTAAACTATTATTATTTATTCTAAAATATATTTGACTATTTCTGAAATACAATTATTCAGCCTGAAGTATTTTTTACTAATTTTCATATACAATTATTTATTCTGGAATTAATTTTACCGTTTCTGAAATACAAATGATTATTCTGAATTATATTTTATACTTACCAAATTATTATTATTTATTCTGAAATATATTTGACTACTTCCTAAATACAATTATTTGTTCTGAAATTAGTTTTATCGTTTCTGAAGTTCAATTTTTTATTCTGAAATAAATTTTATATTTTCTGAAATAAAAATGATTATAACACTCTGTCACTTTTCAACTTATACGTGGAATATGTTTTATGAAATTAGTATTCTAATACTAATCTATTGATTTTATTGTTGTTGTTGTTTTTAGCGAGAAAAATACTCTCGAAGGATCGCAGGAGCGTTTTGGTATGGCGTCATTTCACCACCTCCTTTCGTATGCAAACTTAACATATGGGACATAGGAGATACCACCCTTGAAATATATTGCCTTTATCAAGATCTCATTGGCCCACTCCTATCCTGGACTGTCCACAGTAGGTACTTACTCTAATTTCCACTTGCTTTTTTCGTCAGCTTTCACCTGTATTCTCTTGTCACTCAAAAGTTATCATCAAAAAAAAAGAGAAATGAAATATGTCACATAAAGACTTTTCAAGTAACACAAAATAGACACACAAATTTTCTGTGAAAGAACTTTTTTTTAAATTGTTTTCTATTAATAAAAATCGACTACAAACGCGAAATCCTCGTTACTAATAAACTTGCGGTAAAAATCCTAAAAAAAAAAATAAGTGCACAAGAATTACGGTTATGTCAGCGCTAGGAGTACACGCCACCGCTAAGATCGAAGCACGCTGTGCCACGCTATTTGGTTTGTCTGTCGCTCGTCTGCTATCAACTCATAATCCATTGTCGAAATGTAAGCTAATGTGCCGTCTGGAAAAAACGACGGAGCAACGCAATTGCTATCACAATTCCGAAGCTGAAGCAACGGGCGTACAACGACAGGATCATCTGCGACAGCAGCAGGGCAAAGCAAAATTTTTGGAATTAAATGCTGCAAGTAAAGCAAAGGAAAGCAATCGCTTTGCCATACCACAAGTGACAACCAATGCAAGACATTTGCGTCAACAACAACGACCAACACATAGCCCATTAACTGGATTGCTTTCAACAACAATCCAAACCCAAACCAAAACCCAAACCCCATTGGCAATGAAAGACGGCGCTGCTGTTGACAATATAAGGTGATGATACATGTATGCAAATAATTAATAGCATTAAGTATCTATAAGATGCACTCACGAAATTGCGCGTGCAACATCTTGTGTCGATGTAATAATTCAGTACACAACAACAACAATAGCAACAACAATAGCAACAACACAAATTGCACATTTTCACTTTACTCGCACTTCATTTATACATTTCATCCTTAACTTTTTTGCTTGCCTTCTTTAATTTACGGCATCAGCAGCAAAATGTTGCAAGTGAAAATGTTGCATTTTGTTGTCTGTTGCAATGTTGCATAATGAATGTTGCAATATGCGTTGAGCAATGTGTGTGCATGCATGCCATTAATACACAATTCACACACTTTCCATAGCTCGTTTGGCCGGTTCGGCGTGGCGTTCTGTTGTGTTGATGCGCCGGTTGTTGGTCAGTAGTCAAAGAGACTGTTGTTATTGCCTTCACCTTTGCTGCTACGCTATCTTTTTAGCTGATTGTGTATGCATGCAATGTTGTAGGTGGGTAAGGATGTACGATGCTGCATGGGTACTGAATGTGCATTTATGAATTTCCAATAGCCCCACAAGGGTGGAAAAAATGTAGAACGATCCTGGGGAGAATTTTTATAATTAATTTGTACAAAGCGAGTCAGGGTATTACATTTTCTTATACAAACTGCTTTGGGTAAAGAAAAAGTGTTTGATGTTGGGTATACCAGGAATTGAACCGATTGTATTAAGGACGCATAGGAAGAAAAATGCAAAAATAGTTTTTTTCCGTCTCCGTAGGGTACTCACGTCCTTCTTTTACCGCTAAAAAGGGATGACTTGCGCGCTATGATGCTGAATAAATTTTGGAATAATTTAGGTCAGGTTTCGGTGACCAACCCTCAAGCACACAAATCAGTAAATCTTTTGCTATGATCACTAATCCTTCTCCCACGCCTGTCGTAAGTGGCGACTTCAATACACAACTCGAAGGTTGCAGGGGTCAAACAAATTGTTCCCGTTGCGGTCGGTCTGGTATCAGAAGGGTCTGGTAACGGAGCGTATTGGATTATTTCCTAGAAAATTGTTGGCTCATATCTGTAACACAACCCCCTGAGCTGAGATTATATTGTCGAGTAGTCGGCTCCAGTACCCATTCCTTGTATTCGATTACCGCATGTCAACAACGTACTACTACAGGTATCGGGTACTTGAGCTCAGTATCGAGCGTCAATTATCCCTCTCTGCAGTTTTTTGATTCAACTTTACTCTGATCATAATTTTTTTCATCGTATAAGGGTGATTCCATTTCAACCAAAACAATTCTCTCTTAGAAATAAATTGAAGTCTTGTTTGTTTAGGATTCGTTTTCACACATCTTTGAATGAGTACGATGGCAGTAGTTATCGGTTACTTCCCCTCGATACTTTTTCAAAAACTAGAAAGGCTGTTATTTCATAAGTTTCTTCGTTTCGAGCCACAAGAGTCAATTTCAGAGTAAAAATATTAAACTCCCATTTTATATTTCGACAATTTTATTGCTAAAATATCTATAGGTTAGTTTAAGTCATTTAATGAAATATTCGAAAAAAAACTAAATTATTTTCCCACTTTCAATTAGGTCCACAACTCAAGACAAGAATGAGACTGCAATTGAAAAACCAAAACGGCTCAAGCAGAAATCTGTTGCACCCAAAAATTGTAATCTTCCGAGCGTCATCTGTATTAGCGATGTGTGTTAACGTACATATGTATGTATGTATGTATGTATGTGTGTAGGTATAAATGGATGAATGTATACCGTTGAGATTTATTTGTTTAAACGCAAGTATGTAAAAATTCTTTGTGAGGTATAAAATAAATATTTCGAAAATATCCTTTTTGGTTTAAAAAAAAAGTCTAGCATTAGGAGAGGAAATCTGCCGATCCTCTTCCACATTTTCTAAATTTTTTAAAACTTTGATCTAAGCTTAGAAACAATCGAAAATTTCGTGACATCTGAAAAGCACCTGACACAAGCATGACTTTCCTAATTGGACTGGTTTATCGCGTGACCAAAGTATTAAAGAAATATTTTTCCAAATTTGCTTGTTGCAACCTACGCTCTTCTCTCACATTTTCGGGCACTTTTGTGCAAATTCATTCAGAAATTCAGCGTTTTTACATAATTCAGAAGGTGTTAATGCAAATTCTCAAATATGCTAATGAAGCTGGTGTTGACAACAATGCTACCAAAAAAAAAACAACAACACTAAGCAGCTTAAATGGCTTGCAACACCATTAGCGATAACAACGTGGAAGAACAACAACAACACAACAATAACAAAATGTGGCTCTCAACAAATGTATGTATGTAGTAAGTTAGAAACACAAAGGCGTTAGGAGCACACTGCTAAGATGCTACTGTGGAGGCTTACAAATATACATACAAACATACATACATACATACATATGTATTCCCATGCACACGCTTTTCATCATGATTTTAACGAGCGACATGACTAAATTGTGATTTAAAACTTATGGATAGGGCCTAAGTTGTTTAGGGTAGCGGGGGTGTGCGTTTGGTCAGCAGCGCCATTTAAGGAAGCGCCAAATGATGTGTGCTTGTTTGTGTTGGCCGTACAAGGTTTTCGTGATTTAGTATGAGTACAACAGCGTGAAGGCAATAACAACAATGACACGTTGAGCAAAGGAAAATCCAAAGAGTATAATACACAAATGAAATGAGATTTTTTTTCTTGAATTTCTGTTGTAAAGTTAACGTCCACGATTGATTTGAATTTGTTGGAAATTTATGCATTTTGAAGAAATTTATTTTTTCTTGACTCGACCTGAGCTATCTGATAATTTCTTAACAGCGGTACTTTTTTCAAAGAGATGAATTTTGTCTATAATATATTTTATTTTATTTATTTCTTTTTTATTTTATTTTATTTTAATTTAATCTAATCTAATTCAGTTTAGTTTATTATTTAATTTAATTTAATTTTATTTTATTTGTTTTTTGTTTTATTTTATTTTATTTTATTTTATTTTAGTTTATTTTATTTTTTTTTTTTTATTACATTTTTTTTTTATTTTTATTTTTTTTATTTTATTTTATTTTATTTTATTTTATTTTATTTTATTTTATTTTATTTTATTTTATTTTATTTTATCTCAATTTAATTTTATTTAGTTTTATTTTATTTTATTTTATTTTATTTTATTTTATTTTATTTTATTTTATTTTATTTTATTTTATTTTATTTTATTTTATTTTATTTTTTTTTTGTTTATTTTATTTTATTTTATTTTATCTCAATTTAATTTTATTTAGTTTTATTTTATTTTATTTTATTTTATTTTATTTTATTTTATTTTATTTTGTTTTATTTTATTTTATTTTATTTTATTTTATTTTATTTTATTTTATTTTATTTTATTTTATTTTATTTTATTTTATTTTATTTTATTTTATTTTATTTTATTTTATCTTATTTTATTTTATTTTATTTTATTTTATTTTATTTTATTTTATTTTATTTTAGTTTATTTTATTTTATTTTATTTTATTTTATTTTATTTTATTTTATTTTATTTTATTTTATTTTATTTTTTTTTTTTATTTTATTTTATTTTATTTTAGTTTAATTTAATTTAATTTTATTTTATTTTGTGTTATTTTATCCTAACTTATTTATTTCACTTTGCAAATTTGAATATATATTTACTAAAAATTATTCATAAAATCACAATTTTCATTGCGTCTTCTTTTTATTAGAATTTAGTTCTTTTATGCGTTTTTTTTTTTTTTTTGCAAATTCTTTTTTTGTTCCCGTTTGAAGTGTTTTTTACACTTTGGAATTTACGACATGTGTCATCGGCGCCGTGATTTATTAACTCTTACCAAACTTAGGCATTGACAATTTTCGGACATTGATGGCATACTGACAGACGTATTTTATACACATACATATACATATACACATATGTTTCGTTCTTGTATACAACCCTTCAATAGCTTCCCGAAATGTTGCAAAAGCCTGAAGGTATGAAGAAATAAAAAAATATTTCGGCATTTTGCAGCATCACTGAACGATTCCTTCTTACTTAAATACATACATACATACACACATATAGTCAGGCTATACATCTTCAAGGCATTAATAAATTTGGACATAAAAAGGAGAAACCATAAAGCGGCAGCCAAAAGACTTTCAAACTAAATGTTTTGGAAATATGTATAAAAAAAATTCGCATAATGAAATAACTCATTGGCAATTGAAACCCATTGGCGCACAGTGTGTTAAGAATAATGTAGTGGTGGTTACAAATAATGCCACTGAAAAGCATGCGAATAAAAGTCAAGAACAAATTCAAGAAATTATGTATAAGCAATATCGACCTACTGTACGACGCCCACCTTGCACTCCACATACAATATCCCAATTTCGCTACTGAGTTTTTTTAACTTCTCCATTCGCTTTCTCTCTACTTCCATGTCACTTCGACGTTTATGCATTTTCATAAGCAAAAAAAAAAAATTTATTTAAAGCAGTAAATTCGTAACATTTGACTTGAAGTGATTTCAAAAGTTTTTCAGCTCGCTTGTGGGCAAAGTATTTATGTCTAATTAAATTTAATGTTGCTGCGGAGTATTCGCACATACCGTTAATTGTCACGTCAAGGACTGATAGTAATTTTCTTCGTTGTCCTGCATTTATTTAATATTCATGAATTATTGACCAATTTACAGCAGCGGCAGCAGCCTGTGTGGCTTTCGTAGGTATTTCATGGAACTTTTTTTTTTGTTTATTTTTTCGTTTATTTTTTTACTTTATTAATTGTCGTATTTTACTCACCAACTGACGGAAATGTTGTTGCATGTCGAAGCAGTGTCAAAATGTCAACCGTGGACAGTTGACATATTTTGTTTAAAGTGTCATCGCTTTCTTTGCTTGATATGTCAGCCAGCGATAATTTACATATTTCTGTATATAATGAATTTTATAAAAAAAAACCAACAAAAAAGGCACGTTTTTATGCCGATACTTTCAGATTTTTATGTAGTTTTGCTTATAGATACATACATTTTACCTACACAAACATAACCTCACTTTCGAAAAATTGTGGGTGGGGCAAGGTATCGAAAAATATTTGAAAAATTAAAATCAAAGATTTTTGTTTTATAAGAAAGGTATATATGTATGTAAATCAGCTTTGTAACGTGACAGTTTTCTAGTACCTACACTGAAAAATTTTTTTTCTTAAAAATAAAATTTCAAACAGAAAAAATTTAAAAAATGTGAAGTGTTTTCCCAGTTTAAATTTTTTTTCCAGTGTAAAAAAATATTTTTAAAGTGTATGTTTTCGAAAGCCGAGTTAAATAGTTTTCTAATGGTAAAATTTGCGTTTAGCTCTGTATAGCAGATTTTATTTTTCATAAAAATTTTTTTTTCAGTGTAATAAAATATTTTCAAAGTGCATTTTTTCGAAAGCTGCTTTAAATATGTTTCTAATGGTAGAATTGGAGCTGAGTTCTGGTTAGCAGATTTTTTCACAAAAAAATTGTTTCAGTGTAAAAAAAATATTTTCAAAGTACATGTTTTCGAAAGCTGAAGTAAAATATTTTTCTTATGGTTTGAGTTTAGTTCTGTTTAGCAGATTTTATTTTTAATAAATTTTTTTTTTTCAGTGTAATAAAAAATTTTTTTTCAGTGTATTAAAATTTTTTTAAAAAATACCTTCATAAAGCTGATTTAAATATTTTTCTAATGGTAGAATTTGAGTTTAGTTCTGTTTAGCAGATTTTATTTTCTATAACATTTTTTTTTTCAGTGTAATAAAAGATTTTTAAAGTGTTTGTTTTCGAAAGCTAATTACAATAAATTTTTAATGTTGTGAGTTACATTCCGTTATGATAAGCAGATTTTGAGTGATGCGCGCACAAACATACAGAAAGACAAACAAAAATTTATAAAATTTGGCGAATTCTTCCTTTACCGTCCACTTTCATTCCAAATCCGTTACAAATGCGCGTTTTCTACATACATACATAATTTCCAACAAAAAAACACTGCATCCATCATATGCTCGACAACAACAAAAGTCCACGCGACTTGGAGCTAAAGGCCAACAAATTGCAATCCCCCAGTCAGAGAGCTCAGCCTGTGCTTATGTGGCGCCTCTTTCAGTTTAAGCTGCTTTGCGTCAGCTGCTGCAGTGAGAGTTCTGGTCTTCTCTTAACTAAGTACATACATACTCTCAAATGCAAGCTTGTTCATGTACGTACTACGTACATTGGAGGAGCTTAGCAAATTTTGTAATTTGCATCAACAAAATCGGCAGGAGTAAGACAAGTAGCAACAACAATTGACGGTAGCAAATGAGGAGTACGACACACAACAAAAAAGCTTAAGCGCCATAGTGCATGGTAGTGTCAAAAAACCAACAAACAAAACAACAAATAGCAAGCAGCGCAAGCGACAAAAAGTGTTTCAAGTGGATGATGAAGATGAGAAGGGTTGCATGAGGGGGGGAGACGTAGCAAACGAACTGGCTGGTTGTACTTTACTAATTAGATGGCGTGAAATGTGGGTTAAAGCGCTTACGACGAGCACAACAATAGCAAATAGTACATTAGCATGAACAACAACAATGATGATGGCAGGCAACATTAGTAAAAGGCAACCATAAGAATAATAACAACAATAGCCGTAACAACAACAACAAATGCGCGCAATGCACTTTCGCAAGTAATTAATTAAGACAAGAATGAAAACGTGCCAAAAACGCTAAACTGGCGCCAAAAGCGCGAACATACATAAGTTACAAAAACAATGTGAAAAAGACAACAAATGCCAACAACGTCTACGTATTGTTATTGTCAACTAAATGACAAAAACAATAATCAAAAAAGTGTTTAACTTATACAATGACAATAACAATAACAACAACAACAAACATTGATAATGGCAACTGTGAAAGTTTTGTATGAAGTTGTTGTTGCATGCAACACCACAATCTGCGCGTGAAATGGCGAATGTGGCAAGCAAGTCAATGGCTATAGACGCACGCACAAAAATTTTAACACGACTAGGAGCAACAAGTGCAATGGGATCTTTAGGGCTGCCAATGGTTATTGAATACCCGGAATCGGGTTGAATTTACTTCATTGGCGCTTCCACAGAGAACCGTCTTGGCGGAAGTAATCTCACATTTTTAAAGACTTTCCAACTGAGATATGCCAGCCCTGGGCCGCGAATTGCAAATGAGAATGCCGTTCAGGAAACATTTAATATATCCTTTGCGCTACCGGGTATATATGTACACATAGTTGTTGACTGCCTTTACGAGTTTTAATCTAGTTACTTATCGTTGTGACAGCAATAAACAAACAACAATAACGAATTATCCCAACTGTAATGAGTAAGAAACAAAGTGCAAGGGCTCGCTGTGTTGCAAGCGATAAGTGAGCACCATAAAGCCTTCAACTTCACCCTTTATGTGCCAACGATGCACCACTTCAACATGGCGCTGCGTCAGCACCACCACTACCAACATTGAGTTGCCTCACTCAAAACGATAAAATTCAATGAAAAGCGAAATTAATTACATACACTTTAAAAATGCAACGCTGCTAATTAAGTATCTACTTGTCACAATTTGTTTGACAGCAACCGCTGAGCTAATTATAAGTGAGAGAGATAGAGAGAGAGTGTGTGCGAAATATGTTTGAAAAACAATAGAGCAACAGAAGAGACTTGAGCTTAATGGGGACTGCTGGTGTTAGAGCCAAAATAAAAGCTGAAATTCCCGCACACACACACAAACGTACATCTACGCAGTGTTGCAACAAAGCCATGAAGACCACCCATGTTGACAGCAATTAAGAGTATAAAAAACAATTTCCAAAACAAAAAACAAAAAACATTTCACTCAACACACAATTTGTTAGGAAATTTGTATTAATTTTTAGTGTCTTTATTATGTTATTGCCACAAGCTCAAAAGCTGCGTGTGCGCGCATGAGTGTGGGGTTGTGCCCCCAATGTTCTTGATTTTTGTTTTGATTCTAACGCCAGCAGCAATAACTTCAAAATCAAACAAACAAACCGCAACGTTTGGTATCCACATGCGTTTGCTTTCAAGTAGACTGGACGAAATAAATTTTTTTTTTCATGAAAATTATTTTAAAACTGTTTTACAGAAAGGCTAAAAAAAATAGCTGATGGTTGCAATCGAGGTTCGACCTTAGGGGCCTCAAAAAAAGCAAGTCCTAATTCTGTGGTCTTAAAAATACACTCAAGCAAGTTTTTTGTTTTTGTTTTTTGAGGTAAGCCGGATTCAGTTGATTAAAATATTTTGAAATAAATGTATGAAGTTGCCAGATCCGCCAAATTTTAGAGTTTAATTTTCTACTTCGGTAGTTACCTATACACCAACAACTAGATCAATCCTTCATCTAGACTAGTAATAATGGACCTCTAAAAGTTAAAATTTTTAAATTTTTTTTGACATTTTCAAAAGTAATATCAATTGAATAACGAATTCATATTTTTATTATGTGGCCCAGTCTAATCAATTGCAACCACCAAAAAATCTGCGCATTATAACCTTGGTCATTTGATGACAAGCTCTACTAGTTATTTGAGGTAGGTTGGTGTGGCTGGTCCCCTCTGAGATCAATACCACGGCTCGCTCGGAGAATGTTTATGGGGTTAGTTAAGTGTGAGTCTTTCATAAGGTGACCGCCTTCAATACTACCGACTTCCAAAATACTCACTAAGAAGTATTTTCCTTTAGTACCAGGGATTGAAGATTATCCTTCGTATCAAAAGTCGGTCCAATCTTTGCTCAAACTAACCAAGTTTGTTATCAGCGGTGCTGTCTCGAAGGAGCGAAAAATTGCTATCTTATCACAGTTGATGTCCAAAGAGAACGTTTTTCTAATTTCTAATTGGAACATAATTTTTTGTTGGCTATCATACTTCTAACAATTTGTTTAGTTTGTGTGTGGCATTTAAATGGTTTGTTGGCTCAATCATTCTGATTGGACCACCCAAAGCGTTGCGCGCAGCAACAAACATAGCCGCGCTGAAGGTGAAGAACATTCTTCTCTAAGTTTTATCTTGAAATTTTAATAGTGAAGTACGCGTCGAAATTTATTGTATTTACATTTATTTAGTGGGCGTGTAAATGTCGTTAGCTTTGTGTTTGTGGCATATTTATAGGCGTTTGACATATTTATTTGCGCTATTTAATTATGATAACTAATATTTAGATAAAGAAATGGAAGTGTAATTGTTTGATGAGTATTGAATATTGATTATCGACACCTTTCCATATAGTTCGCTGAGCTTTGATTTAAGATGTTAACTGACAGGGCTCAACCGAAAAGAACCTCTGACTAATTTTTATAAACGAAAATTTTATAAAAATCAAAATCGCTTAAAATAAAATATCTTCAAACTTCTCTTCAGATATAACCTTATATACGAACTCAAGCAAAATGTTTCTGCTGTAATTGGAGCGGCTGTAGGGATTTCTTTACTAACAACTTGCAAGCTTTGAGCATTCGCTGGTCAGCTCATAATTTGCATAAGCGGCTACAGCAGCGTCTGTAATATTTAATACTTTTCGTTTAAAAAAAACTCACATATAAAGATCTTCGCTAGCTTCCTCTTGACCAGCAATAGCTTTAAACCACTTAAGTTATTAGCTCGCTTCATCTTCTGCTCCAGCTTAAACGCTCGCAGACTGACCTGCATGCAAGCCTTCCTTGTTACGTTTTGCAGCGAAATGAGTTATTTTCTAAAACCATAAAGCAATCCGGCTACTTGAAGCATGTTTTTTAAATTTATTTTCTTGCCGTCAAAAGGAAATAGATGCTTGCCGCTCTTCCTATTGCATATTAATTGTGTTCTCAATACTCGCACCAACTTGAACGTACTCATAAATACTGCAAAAACTTGTATGCAACTCTTAACTACTCCACCTCCATTGAGTATGCGGCAACACCCCTAGGGTGTCTATCACAACTCTGACCACAATTTACCGATAACACCAACACCACCACCACAACAAACAGCTAGGTAACTTAGCAAAATTCGCCACGTCCGCCACCGCATCATAAACGCAGCACGTAAATTATGGTCAAGCTATTGGCATTCAATATTAATTGCATTAGTTCCTGTACATTCCGTGGGTACGTGTAGTTGTTGGTAGGTTGGGCAGGTTGCTTCTTAGTTGTTTTGGTAATTCAGTTGGTTGGTGGCTAGAGATGCCTAGCAACCATTGCTATTCATATAAATATCTACCACCAATATCACCTGCGACACTCAAGTTTTGCTGGAGGTGGTGCGAGTTTGCCCATGTAAGGAGTAAACGGGAGTTTTGTAAATCACTGTGTGTGTGTGTAGATTTGAATAAGCATAGGTGGATACATTGAGGGAGAGTTTTTTGTTGTTTGCTATAAAGGTTGTATCTGTATTTGATAACGGTCTTAAATCCGCTGGTGCATACGAGGGAAGTTTGAAAGGTCTCTAGACGATATGTTGGTTCAACAAATTTACTGGTGTCCAAATACTCTATGGAGGTTGAAGAGAAGTCGATACACCACTCTCTTTTTCGATATCCTGAACTGTAAAAAGTGCGTTCAGATTTCTGGGAGTACACTTTGTGGACAGTCTGCTAGAGGTTATGAAAGTGGAAATTTCGATCCTTCTAAAGCTTCTAAAGTCTAATGGTATAGAAAGAAGTATGTGATACAAATTTGACCTATGGTTGAGGTCCATAATGCTAGCAGAGGAACAAAAATTAGGGGAAAAAAATAACATATAAAATCCAGGCACTCATTGTGTGATTTACCCCCCAAAAAATTGCGCTTCTTTCTATACAAAAAAAAATTTGTTCCTCTAGTTTTAGCTTAACATAGAAAATGGGTCTAATGAGTAGATAGCCAAATCTAGCAGAACTTCCACTCTTTTTTGTTTTCAAAGTGGTGACCTTTTTTATTGGGGGTAGAGCACCCAATTTCCCATTTTTTGATTCTATTATTTTGCTGACTTTGATCTATTAGCTTTAAAGATCTACATAATTGCCCCCCAATGGAAGTGGGTTGATATCCAATCTTTGCTCGTCAAAGCGAATCTATCCCAAGAGCTCGCTAGTAGTCTTGACTTTAAATTTCAAAAACTCATGGACAATGTCAAACAACCTCGTATGTTTGTATGTATGTATTTGTATATTACTATGCTGGCATTATAATTGTAATCAGTTGTTGTTTTTTTGCTAAATCTTGCTATACAAGATGGATAACGGTGCTAGCGATGAGCGACGATAATTATTGATTGGTTTCATTGATATGCGCTGCCTGATAGGCAATTGTAAAACATATGTTGCAACATGTTGCACAGTGGCAATATAAATTAGCTACCTAGCCATACAGATACATATGTATGTATGTATGTGTATGTGTAAGCAAGTGTAGTCGCACATGCTTGCCGCTGCATCACCGATATACATATGTATAGTATGTGGGCGTGTCTGCTTGATTTCATGTAGAGCGAAATTTAATTACAAGCGAAAAACAATTTGTGATTATTGCAACTGAGTGTGGCAAGCAAGGTAGATTTGTATGTATGTATGTGTGTAGTAAATGTAGTCATAGCATTTGGTTTAATTTTTTTTGGTAGAAAGAATTGCTGCATATTGCAATAAAAAGTTATTTAACTTCAAGCGCATGGTAATGAGTGGAATCATAACGTTAGATCAACCGTGAAGTTGTTGTTATGTTAACGGTAAAAAAGACGTCTTAATTTTTTTTCTTCTTGGAACACAGCAAACGACGACCCCACTACTTGCTCGAATATGAGTCCAGCACACTCGGTTATTAGCACCAACTATTCTAGTATTTTGAATTTATCGGAACGTTGGAGACTCGAATTATTAGCTATTACGCAATTCGAGTAAATATTTTGAATTCGAAAATCTGCCTCGAATTCGTTACTATATATATCTCAACGAGCTTAGTTTGCAAAACAAACTTTTATTTTTTGTTAAAAAATTTGTATTCCGAGAAACTATCCTCCAAAAACTCGTCTTTGGCGTTTGTGACACGAATATAACTTCGTGAAAACCTGATTTTCCGAACAGCCCTCGGATTTGAGACGGTATGTTAATCGCTATATTGATACGCTGAGAATGAAATCGGAGGCTTGTTGAAATTATTACCAATTTTATTGCCTCCAAACATTTTTTCCCAGGCACCGGAATGATGGAAAATTTTTTACCAAAGATTCGTGTCCTTAAGAAATTTTTTTTTGGAATTTTTTTTTTATTGCAATTCAAATACAGGGTGCTGCAACTAAAATATTTTTTAGAAAAAGTATCGTTTTGGAGCTCGAATAGGGCTAAAGAGAGCAAGGCAAATTCTATAAAATTGGTATAAGTTTTTTATAGTGTATATATAAGCCTTAAGCTTCTCCCCGATCTTTAAACAAAATTCAAATTAGTTTCATTTTGACATTCAAAGAAGCATAGACTATATAAATTTTGGAAAAATTGGACGGTATCGGACGCCTCTAACCTATAAAATATTTGATAGATATTGATATCCTATTTATAAAGGAGTATACATTGGAATAAGAGACAGAAGGTAAACGGCAATGGAATTGGAACTGAAAAGAGAATTATAAAGAAGAGGAAGAAGATAAGGGATAGAAAAGGTTTGGAAGAAATGAGAAGCGAAAGTAAATAAAAAAGAAAATTACGAAACACAAAACAAAAATAAATCCAGGAAAAAAAATCATGGGACGGCATATTTTTCTTTTAGAGGCCAAATATTGGTTAAACCCACCACAAAGATATTACAGCCAGACCTTTGTTCTTCGACGAGGGCTACATTTAGACTTGTATCTCATTATTTCAGTATTCTTGCTTGCGACACATTTTTGGTGGTTTAAGAAATAAATGTGAACCATTTACTCCACACCCCTCCTTCTCAAACCCCCCTTCACAACGCACGCAACAACTATATTTCGATTATTGCACAGCTGAGCTTTGTTGCATTGTACGACGACTTTCAAACGCTTTGCATTGTTTTTGTGCCACATTTTCACGCTAACAGTATTTGTGTTAATGGACATGCATTGTTGTTATATTTTTGTTGCTTTAGTTTAGTAGTAATTTGTTGTTCTTGGCACAATTTCTATTCGCAATGACACTGAATTTGACATTGCGCCGCCGTCACTGACAACTGGCGCTGCTGCTGCTGATGGTGGCGGCTCGTTTTTTGCCCATGCGCCCAGAGCTGTTGATTGTGTCGCTGCTCGCATTATTGTTGCCAACATTGCTGACTAAATGGTTTAGTTGTTGATGGCATATTGTGCATGTATGGTGGAATGTTGTACGTAGCTGCCGTTGGCATACGAATATTTTGCAATTTTGCTGCAACGGCTGCAAGAGGGCTGGGGAGGGTGGCAGAAACACATGTTCAATTTGTGAATTTGTAGCTGGCGGCGGGCGGCGCGTCGTCTCTAAATTCAGTTGCAACAAAATTAATATTTACATACATATGTTTGTTATTTTATACAGTTCCCTGCGGTATAAACTTGAACTAATGGGAAAAATATTTGTGTTGGTTAGTATTTTGAATTGAGCAGCGAGGGAGGATTGTGCGTTTCCATTCCAAAGTGGCATTCGAGTATTTTGAGTGGTTGTGTGTATTGTTGTTGTTGTTGTAATAGTGTCTCGTTAAGACATTCATAGGCGAAATCATCAGTATTACCTCCTATCAGACCTGTGAAATAATGATTATTAATCTTAATCCTTGATAATCAAATATAATTTTTTGTAATTGATTTTTTAATAATTGATTAATTATGATAATCGAATATTTTTAGAAAAATTAATCGATTAGAATTAAATTTTGTGAGCGATTAATGAGGATTTATTTTGTTTTGAAATTTACTCCTATGATTAATTAATCTTAAATATTTAAATATTGATTAAAACTAAAAAATTTTATAATTTTTTTTTATAAATTCACTCCAAAAAAATTATATATTCCCAGCAAACCATAGGAGTCAATGCATTCATATACGAATACAATCAGTTGAAGTCTTATTCAATGACTCCAATTTTCGACTGCACTCATTGACTCGCTTTTGGACTAAAGAATGAAAATATGAAGTCTGAAATCTTTTTAAAGTCACGACTTTGGAGTCATTTAGAGAAGTCAGTTCATTTTTTGAGTGAAGTCACTAACTATTTGCAACAAAATTTGTGTCTCGTATGCCACAGGTAAATTGAATTCAAATGACTTCAATTGACTTCAGTGAGACTTTTTATTCAATGAATGGAATACATGAATAACCAAAAAATTAATGAAAAAAGAATTCGAAGTCGCAGAATGAAGTCTTAATGGTGACTTTATTTTTTAAGTCACAGTCAAAGAATTTTAAAAATGGCTGCAATAATTTTGCGATAAATCAAATGTATAATTATTCGCAGAAGAATGCATTCCTTTACATCTCTGGGAGTCATAAATGAGTCAGAAGGGAGTCCTAAATGGAAGCGTTTATGAGTTCGAAATTAGGGTATTTCCCTTCTTGCGATGGTCGTCTGATATGAGCCTGATTCCCTATACCATTTAAGCTTGAGTAACAGTTCGATAGGACACCTTTTTTCCTCATTAACGGAGTTGGAGTACTCTGTTAGTCCCTGGATGCTATTCTTGGCTGATTGAGCGAAGTATTTTGTATAAGAAAGTGACTCAAGAATGACAATCGTCGTCTCCTTTATTGCTTCTTGAACTCAATCAACATGTGTGCCCAAAAACATAACATAGATATGAGTAAAATTTAATTCTCAAATTCATTGACTTAACTTGGAATGTGCTGCTTTCTTTTCTTTTCCCATCCATGCATACCTCGCTCCGCAGTCAAAGGATTTGCATTTAAACGTTGCTCCCTTCTAATGTAAACATGTCGACACGGGCGCGCTTCTCAGTGGCTTTACGCGGTAGTTGCAATGTCACTTTTGCTTGTCTAACTGCCTACTCACTCATTTTTTTTTTTTTGTACTGATTAATCGCTTGAGCGTGTTTAAAAAATTAAAAATTTCAACGAATTTGAAAGTCAATTAATCATCATTGTTTGCGCACGCGACGGGCAGTGGCAACGTCCATGTCTCGGCATTGTCGGCACAAGTGAACGCCAGAAAAACACGACCGCGACCAAAGTCGGCCTGACAAGCCTCCTTTGCTTTGCCATTCAACAGCTGCCGGCAAAGCCAAAATAGCAACCATAGGAAATCAGCTGCAGTTGGACAATGTTTTTAAAATTGGTAGCTACTCTGCGCACACAAACGTAAGATGTCTATGGCTGTAGGCTGTTAGGACTTAGGTGTGTGTGTGTTTGCTTGTCAGAAGCTGCAATGTTTGGTAGCGATGATGAGTAGTGCAGCCAAAGTGTTTGCCGCCGACATGCTGACCAATCATGCGGCTGCCGCGCACAAAGCAAGGAGTCATCTACAAATGGCTGGCTCTTGTGCTTCTTACATGGAAGAAAACGAAAATGTTGTTGTTGATTTTAGTTTAATGCAAAATGGTTTAGCTACAGCTCTGAAAACTTCGGTTGAGTTTTTAGTTTGGTTTTTGTCTTCCTAGAATTCCTCAATGAAGTTTTACTGCACAACACTGGATTATACTCGGCCATCGTAATGCAACCTTTGAGTGTTCAATAGCACCTCCCTTCAGCCATAGAACGTGAAGCTCAGAAATGCCTACATTATATCAATGGGAAGCTTAGCTTTGGCCGAAAAGTCTTACTTAAATCCTGCAACTGCTACAGAAATCTGAGTTAGAGCGACCCATATATTTTTGTTGTGATCTCATCAGACAATCCCCAATTACAGTTTTGACAAGAAGTTAAAAACTTGAGCGTCCTACTGTTGAAGAGGGTTTGAATATAGGGCTCCACCTAAGGATTCGCACGATCTTCCACTAACATCGAGTTTATTATGAGTTCCATTACCAATTTTTCACAGTGTCTAACCAAAACAACTTTTCAACGGCTGTGACGTCTTCGGCTTCCCAATACGAGTTTAGATACCTTACCAACTCGCTATCAGTTGCTTGATTTGCTTTTATTGGTGTTGTTGTTGTTGTTGATGCTGTTACAATTTTGACGCATTCAAATATATTTTTCTTTCACTTGGACGCTCATTCTTCCCGCCAAATCTACATAAAAGATCGTTAAGCCCAATGCCAATAAGAGTAGGAGAAAGGAACCCCACCATGAACTACAATGATAAATGAAATGTTGGTACACCCGAGCTGCTTTCTGTGTGTGAATAACAATATTCGGAAGCGCTTTTCATGATATAAAATGTCCATGGCTCAGATAAAGGCGAATTAAGTGCATGTCGGGCTTTATTTGAATTTGGTGTTAATTGATGGCGATTTAGTTTGAACAGCGGCAATGATGCGCGATGGGCGATACGCGAAATGCGAAATGCGCAACAACAACGCTTTCAATTCAACGACGACTATATACGAGTGTACCGAGCGACGGGTGGGAGTGTGTGCATTATATAACCAGCTGTGAGTAGAAAATATGTGATGTATGTATACTCAATGAGAACTGATGGTAACAGAGAGAGCCTAGCACACCAATGCTTTTAAAAAAAAATTTCAAACAAAAACAAATTTTTTACTCAAAATTTAAAAAAAGTTAATTCAAAAGATTAAAGATTAAAAATTAAAAAAAAATGTTATTAAAAAAAATTACGAAAAAAAAAGTTTTTTTTTTATTCAAAATTTTAGAAAAATTAAAATCAAAAGATTAAAAACTAAAAAAAATGTTATTAAAAAAATGCAAAAAAAAATTTTTTTTTACTCAAAATTTAAATCAAAAGATTAAAGATTAAAAACTAAAAATAATGAGAAAAAAAAATTTTTTTTACTATAAATTTAAAAAAATTAAAATTAAAAGATTAAAGATTAAAAACTAAAAAAAATGTTATTAAAAGCAATGAAAAAAAAATAAAAAAATTTTATACACAATTTTAGAAAGTTAAAACCAAAAAATGAAAAGTCTAAGGTTAGCAATTTGTATGCTATTTCTATAAGATTTTGAATTATGGCCACTTTTGACCCCTTCCTGGCACACTGTGCAATGGAAGGAAGAAGTGAAGACCGATTTTCGATTCAATGCTGTTTCCAATTGGTCCCACTTAGAAGAAAGAATAAATGACCCCCGAACTACATACATACCTATATTAGAAGAACGCCTAAAAACAACTTCCCTTATGCCGTTCCACTCAATTCTTATGCAAAACTCGCAGCAGGTTATATAAACAGATAATGACTAGTTCGTATTGTTTGGCGCGCGTATAATTTAAAAATTTCCTACAAAAATTTCTTCTTTAATCGTCGAATTTATGAGCGTGTCGGCAGTAAAGAAGATGAAGAAATCGACGAACATATGAAATTAAGCAATTTTCATAACTCATAAATGGTATCCCAGAAACCAAAAGCCAACAGCAATACAGCATGCGCTCATACATTTATGTGTGTGTCTGTGCGTGTGTGTGTGTGTGAGTAGTGCCATCATTTCAGTTTGTACATTTTGCAAATACCGCACAAATAATCACGCTCAGCAAGTGGCTGTATGTGACTTAAGCGAAACCAAGTGAGCCAGAAAGACCACTGATTGCGCTGCTGCTGGAAGTAACGAAAGCAAGAATGGAGTATGTGGGTTGAGAGAATGTGTGTGTGTGCGTGTATTTATTATTTCACGTCGTCGCAAATAAGTAGTAGCCAAAAGTCGAAGTCAGTCAAGAGCCAATGCGTTTTTCGAATCTTTTAGACGGTTAGCTTATTATTGGTATGTCGTGTTTGGTAATACAAATACAAAGAACTAACACACCAGAGAGCTGGAAAAGTATGCTGTAAAGGGCAAGTAACTATAACACATATCCAGGCAGATTTTTCTTTCCTGCAAAACTGCAGAATTTATTTGAAAAATGCTCCAACTTAAAGTAAATTCAGCTGAGATACTAAGAAATTCAGTTTGTAAAAAAAAAATTGGGGTTTTTGTGGGACCATGACTATAAAGGAGGCTAAGAAAAACCAAAAAAAAAAATATTTTTTTCCTTTATAGTTTTGAGCTCAGCGAGAACTACATGCTTATTAATAAATTTCTAAAACAAATTAATTCCATAAAAATAATAATTTTCAGGTGGACATATGTATAAATAAAACACTGTCGCCGTTCTCTGACACTTACATCATGCCCTTACAATTTTTTCTCTTGTTGCAGTTTGTTTTTCGGTGTCAGGCTCAGCATCTTTGCTTGAGTTATTAAGGCATTTTTATGCGAAATCTCAATGAAGTGTAAAACGCATTCGCAAAGGATTTATTTAAAAAAAAATTAAAACCGAAAAATAAAAACCATTAAATGAAATGAAATGAACTGCACTGAATTGGAAAAGCAAGCGAAATGCAATGCAAAGATATTCAGTACAAAGTAAATATTTAAATAACTGTTTGTAGCTAGATACTTCTACAAGAAGAATGAGAAGAGTCGGCAAAACAAACAAACTTAAATAGAGCAATTAAATAAAGCACATAATTTTGTTTGCATAAAAAGCTTTTGAATTTAATCTAATTTAATCTGCAACTAGTTAATATAATAATTGGCGATTGTATACCCAGTTGTCCTAGGATACACGGTATTATAAATCAATTCGTTTCAAATATCAAATTTATTGGGTTGGACAGGAAAAGATAAAGACTGATTTAGTTTAATTTAATTTATTTTAATTTAATTTAATTTAATTTAATTTAATTTAATTTAATTTAATTTAATTTAATTTAAATTAATTTAATTTAATTTAATTTAATTTAATTTAATTTAATTTAATTTAATTTAATTTAATTTAATTTAATTTAATTTAATTTAATTTAATTTAATTTAATTTAATTTAATTTAAACTAATTTAATTTAATTTAATTTAATTTAATTTAATTTAATTTAATTTAATTTAATTTAATTTAATTTAATTTAATTTAATTTAATTTAATTTAATTTAATTTAATTTAATTTAATTTAATTTAATTTAATTTAATTTAATTTAATTTAATTTAATTTAATTTAATTTAATTTAATTAAATTTAATTTAATTTAATTTAATTTAATTTAATTTAATTTAATTTAATTTAATTTAATTTAATTTAATTTAATTTAATTTAATTTAATTTAATTTAATTTAATTTAATTTAATTTAATTTAATTTAATTTAATTTAATTTAATTTAATTTAATTTAATTTAATTTAATTTAATTTAATTTAATTTAATTTAATTTAATTTAATTTAATTTAATTTAATTTAATTTAATTGATTTATTAATTCGAATTTTCGTAGAAAATATCCTTACACCCATTCTTACAATTTCCTGTGTTTATTGACATTTTCAAATGTTGGAAAAATTCGCTTTCGACTAAGGGAAATATTTTTTTTTAATTTTATATATGAAACTCATTTATTTTATCTTAAAATCTACATATGCTTTAAAGATCCACACGTTCAGTTATTACACTGTGCAACCTAAGTACCTGAGCTTAATTTAGTTAACTTTTATCTACGTGCAACACATCCAAATCGTACTATATCATCCATATTTTACTGCAAATGCTCAGCTGGCATGTTAGAACATGGAGAAAGCTATGTTATATATATGTATGTATGAGTGTCATGTGAGCTATACCAACAAATATGAAATTTTCATAAAGATGTCAGTAAAGAGTGTTTTATGTTTCAAAGGAACTCTAACGATACATAAATACTTCCCAACACAACAACATTTGCATTTACATACACATACATACATACATACGCATATGTATTTCTGCATATGAAAGTTTGTATATGCTCCCGCTTTGTCCAATATACCACACGTAGTTCGCCCAAAATTTGTTTTGGTTGAAACTCTTTGAACGACTTGTTGTCTTTTGGCTTTTTACTTTTTACTATAAAATACAACAGCCGAAAAAGAGAAAATTGCTGCCACTTTGCACTGAAAATTGTAAACCGAAATTTGCTTTGCATCCGCCTCTGTCTGTTAAGTGTCTGGCTGTGATAGCTTTCCAGCTGATCTATCATAAGAATAACATATTGTCGTACTTACGTCAAGAGGAAAAGACAAACATTTGTGCAAAGGTTTTTTGAAATAGTTTGTGCGCACAAAAAGGTTGTGAAGCGTGCTTGCATATGCATACATTAGGGATGTCCTTATTTTTAAGATTGTAATGCGGGATATTTTACTAAGTAATATTGAAGCTCTTACATTTCCTTTCCTGTTATTTTTGTTTCTTATTTTTTTTATTGTTATTTTATTTTATTTTATTTTATTTTATTTTATTTTATTTTATTTTATTTTATTTTATTTTATTTTATTTTATTTTATTTTGTTTTATTTTATTTTATTTTATTTTATTTTATTTTATTTTATTTTATTTTATTTTATATTATTTTATTTTATATTATTTTATTTTATTTTATTTTATTTTATTTTATTTTATTTTATTTTATTTTATTTTATTTTATTTTATTTTATTTTATTTTATTTTATTTTATTTTATTTTATATTATTTTATTTTATTTTATTTTATTTTGTTTTGTTTCATTTTATTTTTTTATTTTATTTTATTTTATTTTATTTTATTTTATTTTATTTTATTTTATTTTATTTTATTTTATTTTATTTTATTTTTTTTTATTTTATTTTATTTTACTTCATTTTATTTTATTTCGCTTCTTAAAAGGAGAGCCACCTTTTATGGCACACAGACATATTTGATAAAAGTATTTATTTGCTTTACAGGAATTTCATGCTGTGATTTAAAAGCCAATTTAACTATAAGACAACATAGACATAATAAAAGTGAAATCTGGATGTAGGTGTGTTAGTGTTTATGCTACAGGTTTAAATTGAATATGCTCGTACTTAATGAACTTTTTAAAAATATTTACCTGCAAGTATCTTAAGTATATTTTTTCAGTTTGAAATTCAATTTAAAATGAAAAGTGGTGCCAATAACACTAAACATATATATATACTAAAATGTGGAATATCTATGTATATACCTTATTGTAAGGCCAACCGAAGTGTTAGTGGAAAAAAATATACCTACTACCTTTTACTATTTAAACCTAACAAAAACTACATTTTTCTATGTTTCCAAGCCGAGTTAATTGTTCATGATCTGAATGTTTTCAAATTTTTGGGACATTTTTTAATTGGTCCGACATGGCGTATGATGAACATTAAATTATTAAATTGATAGGGCGATACTGGCTAAGATAATTAAAAGCCTTTCGCAGAACGATTTAAAAGATCGTTTGAAGAACATTCTGGTATTTACCACTCGTGGCGAAGCGCTTCTGTTGTTATCAAGTGGGAAATTAGTTAAAATTAAGTGGCAACCCTTTTCAAAAAAGCTTTTATTATGAGTGGAGTGTTTTTGTTTTGAATATAATTCAACTTCAATTAAAATAACTTGAAAAAAGTGGCAGCCCTGTAAAAATATGTCTAGTTCTAACTTGCAGCTAAAAAATATTAACATGAGGTTTGTTGTCTAATTAGAAAATATTATCTTTTCTTTGATAAGCTTTCTGCGGATTTGTATCAACCGATTTTGCATTTGAGGGTATTATTTTTGGGGATTTTATTATTTGATGATTTTTTTGGGGGATTTTTTGTGGGATTTTTTTGCGCTTCTTCCGAGCTGCAATGAATTTATACTAACTCGGTAGTTAGACCACCCCTCAACATTTCTATTGCAACGAAAAGAAAATCATTTGTTGGTAAAATTTTTCATTTATGCAATAATCTGGCAACACCATTGATATGAAAACAAAGTAATATGAGTGCAAAATACAAAACATTTCCTCGTTAGCAAATCACAACCTACACACAAAATGGCAACAACAACACTAATAATAAAAGCGTTAGTAATACAATTTACAAGCAAATCAAGACCAAACAAGACACAAGCCTCATAACGATGCAGATGTTGATGTTTGATGCTGTGGCTTTGGCAAACAAGTTCAGCTTACACTAAATGCTTAAAGATTATAATGCATTTGGCAGCACACGAACACACAAACACAACTCAAGCAAAACTCATATTTGAGAAGCTGGCTGTTGTTGAAGGAAGTAAAAGCGTTCTGTTGTTGTTTTTTTTCTTTTTTTTGTGTGAAAAGAATTCATCCAATCAACATTCATAACCGAGTGAAGGCCATGCTAAAAACATCACACGGGACAAGCAAGCGTACGCACATACATAAATGCAAATAAACATAATAATAATAACAAACTAGCCACAAAATATACTAGTTTAGAACTAGAACTTTTTTGACTGGTTTCAAATGAGTCATAAAAGGCCTAAATTCAAATTGGAGTACAACCCAGTAAAGCTTTTTTACGTAAACTGTCCAAAATATGGTTATTGATACATATATCGAAGAACATTACTCTGTTAAAGACACTGGTAAAGAGTCAATTGGCTGACTAGTTGCCTGGTGATTTAAAATAGTTGCTTTCATTGCAGGGAATCTAAACATTTTCTTATTGCCTTGAAGGATGAATATTACATGCATAGTTTATTGTGCAGCCTAGAACAGCTTTTGTTCTCTATTTTTGTGTATTTCAAGTTCTTAAATAGTATGTTTGTTTGTGTATGTGTGTGTATGCGCTTGACCCTTTTTACTAACCGCAGAGGCGTTCATGTGGTACGTTGCGAATGGTTTATGCTGATTAGATTTCACTTTGTCTGCAAGTAGATGAAAAAACATTAGCAAACGTAAATACCAGTATACAATACATATATTTAGTAGGTATATTAGGGTTCCACGGTAAAGAAAAATGGCAATACTTACTTAATTAAATTCAATTCTCATTCAAGCTTTTAAAAATAAAAATTATGTGCATCCACCTTTTCCAAGTGTACTTCAGAAATTGTAAAATGAATTTCAGAATATTCAATTGTACTTGAGAAATTGTAAAATGAATTTTAGAAAAGTCAATTTTACTTCAGAAATTGTAAAATGAATTTCAGAATAGTCAACTGTACTTCAGAAATTGTAAAATGAATTTCAAAATAGTCAACTGTACTTCAGAAATTGTAAAATGAATTTCAGAATAGTCAATTGTACTTCAGAAATGGTAAAATGAATTTCAGAATAGTCAATTGTACTTCAGAAATGGTAAAATTAATTTCAGAATAGCCAACTGTACTTCAGAAATTGTAAAATGAATTTCAAAATAGTCAATCGTACTTCAGCAATTGTAAAACGAATTTAAGAATAGTCAATTGTACTTCAGAAATTGTAAAATGAATTTCAGAAACCGTAAATTGTAATTCAGAATGAATAGAAATTTTTTATACTTCAGAAGACAACAGTTATGTATGTATGTTGTTGTTGTTTTTGTTATTGTAGGGTTATATTAGGCCTTGTTTTGACCATTTTGTATGGACTAAGCTATTAAAAAATCAAAGATCTCCTCCACAATCACGGTGGAGTTGACGGTGTTGCCAAAATTAATTTTCCCTAGCCACACCATATCGGTTACATTTATTGTTTTCAAGGTTTGTCCAGCTTTGGCCATTCCTAGCAGCTGCTAATTGGAAAAGTTTAATCAAATCACGTCAAAACATTTTGCAAAATCACATGCTTAACCAAGAACTTTTTATCTGCTGCCAAAAAGCACAAAAAACTCTTCACTTTTCTGCGCTTTCTTTTACTCCAACGTTTACTAACAACAGCCACAGCAGCATATAATTTTCTCTTAACTTTTGATTGCTTTCCCAAAGCGGCGTGTTTATGTAAATAAATGTTAAACGTAACCCATAACAATTGTCTTGTTGACGTTATCCTCGGGGCATATTTATTGAGTGGGCACAACAGCAATACAAAATACTGAGAAGCTGTCATGCTTTACAATGCTGATGAGGGGAGATACACAAAGGCCGAGGGATAAGATAAAGTAATCATATATATAAAGCTTAACAAAGGGAGAAATGTCCAGAAGAAATAAAAATGCGAAAATTCAACACAAATCAGCTTCCAAAAAGACAACGAGCGCTGTGTTCATATCGCACCTCAAACTACACCTTCAACTAATGACGAATGTCGTTTGCAGCGCGTCTCAAATGGCCAACGTTGTAAGCGAATTGAGGATGACGCTCACATCATTTGCAGCATTCCAACTTTGCATGTGGAACCAGCAATCTGGGCGCATAAAATTGGGCGCACACCTTACATTGCAACTGCACACAGCTGCCATAAGTTGCATGCAACAGACAAGCATAAGCGGCGGCAAAACGAAATACGTCCATAAATGTTTTGAGAAAGGTTATCGAAGTATGTTGGTGGCGACAGAAGTGTGTACGACAGGCATAAAGACATAATAACAGTTCAAAAGTCGCGCGAGTTGAAAAGAAGGCAGTACCGAAATGGGTTGTGCCACAACATGCCATGCCATGCTATGCCATGCGATGGACGGAGCGGCGGTAAGCTTGCAGGGTAGGTTGATATGTATGTACATATGTAGGTGCGTGTGAGTCAAAGTACTGAGCGATACCAATTTTTTTCATATGCGCCAACAAAATTATTGCGAAGAAATTTGATTTATATGTGTTTGTGTGTATATGTGTGTATGTATAAATTATAAAAAAAAAACAAACACAATGTTTATAAATCGGCGTTGGTCAGCTGACATTGAGTGGCTGGTGTCAGTGCAGGCACTCATTCGATCAATTACAAAACACTGCGTGAAAAAGTTGAGGATTTTGGCTCGGATCCCATAATAAAATTTCATAATATACCCAGTTGTGAGATTTAAAACTTTTGTAAAAAAATGCATGCAACAATTTCCCCAAAGAATTTTAATTTTTTTTAACGGGCCTACTTGGTATAACTCTCTACAGTGGTGGCAATGAAATTTGGACGAAACTCAAAATGAAATTTATTAAATTTTAAAATATTGCGCAAATTACAAATTCTTCAAAATATTAGCTGAATTTTCAGAATTTTGTTTTTTTTTTGGGCGTTGGTGTTGGGTGAAAAAAATTAAATTTTATATGGAAGAAATTTATTTTGCAATAAATATTCTAGAAATTCAGAAAAAAATGTTACAGACTTTGGCTTAAAACTGATTGGTCTACAAAACTGTGTTCTCAAAAATTTTCTAGAAACTCTGTCAATAAATTTGCAGTTTTTGTTTATAATTTTTGAAAATTGAATTAACTTTCCTGAATTTTGTGAAAATATATTTTAAAAGTATTCCACTACAGAATTTTTTGAACGAAAATTATTAAAACCACAACTTCTGATTTCATCGAACACTATCCAATTTAATTTTACTACTATTTTAATGCACACAGCTGTAGGTACTTTGCATATCAAAACAATCGCTGGGCGCTTGGCGACTCAGTCAGCGTTATAAAGACGTCCATCTCAGTTGGACAGTTTGTCAGTTTGTCAGTTTTTCTTTTTGATAGCTCCCACTTAACGTCACAGGACTCACTGGAATTATATCTATAAGATATATGTAAATATGTATGTATGTATAAGATCGTAAGTGGCATGTGCGCACATTAGAGTGTTCCACATGTTAACACAAAAAGATTGGTTTGTTTTTCGATGGAATTAAAAAATATATTGAATTTTAATAGATATGTACTCATGCCGAACTTTTTTATTAACTTAAGTCAGGGGCGGATCCACGAGGGAGAATTTCAGGTTTGACCCCCTCTTCGGAAGCCAAAAAGTCAGTTTTCTGGAACTGTGAATACAAGATGTCCTCGAAATTTTATAAAAAAAAAAATTTTAGCCGCCCATTTTTCACAAAATCCTGGATATGGCAACTCTATGAACCTTCGCCCATTTTGTTTTTAATACAAGGCGGGTTTCAGGAATATTTTTTGAAACAGCCTAATCTGTATAAATACTTATTTGAATAATGTAGCCACTTATTCTTTTTTTTTTGTTCAAGAATGGCAACCTAGTTTTTGAAGAACGAAAAAAACTTCCAAGCAAAAAAGTTCCTTTCAAGAAAATTAAGACATTTTGAAAATTGTTCCGCTGACAACGTCAACACAATCACAAACACGCTCACATACGACACGCACCCGAGTCGAGTCGAGTTGTAGAATGAAATTACTTTGTTGTCGTTGATTGTTATTGGCCGCATTATTGTAGTTGTAATGCTGCAAAGCAGGTGCTATCCCTCGCTTGCGGGGTGATTGTTATTTCTGTAGGTATTTTTTGCAGCCATGAACTTCATGTTGGATTCTGTGCCATGAAAATGTTGGCAACCATCCATCGCAACCTTCACAATGACCGCCATGCTTGTTTCGTGTTTTCTTTTTTGGTATTTCTTTTTTTTATTTTTGTTCTTTATTTTTTTTTTTTTTGCGTCGTAATAAACTTCAATTCTGAATGCGCTTTGTTATTGTTATTTTGTTGATTTTCGTTGCGTTCGTACAGATTTATTGGATTTTAAAACTGATTCATGTAGTTGATATAGTTTTTTGTATTTATTGTTGTTATTGGTTTTTTAGTGAATCAAACAAAGTGCATACATACATAGATTGTGTGGCGCAAGGATATATTGTGTAAGTTAGTGTGGCTAAAAAATATTTTTCACGAATTTAATTCAATATTTGCGCAATATCCAAATAACCGGAAGGTATGCAGTTGAAAACTGGAGTTGAATATATGATTTGTTGTTAGTTTGAGTTTGTATAAATTTTATGAAAATAAAACGGGCAGGATGTTTGAAAGTACGTGAAAAAAGTCATCAATAAAAGTAATAAACTGATCAAAATGCCGAATCGCCACATAGCTGAAATCTACACCCTTCCGCATAAAAATGTTGTGAACTGTTTTTTTTTTTTATTTTGAAAAAAAAATTTAATTTCCAAATTTTAGAAAATTTTTGAATTTTTTCACATCAAAAAAATGTAAGTTCGTCATTAAATTGGAAATTAAACATATATTTTTTTTCGAAATCTTTTTGTATACAAATTTTGTGAACTGTTTTCTTTTATCATAAAATAGAGTTTTGGTAAAGAAAAAAAATTTCGGTTTTTTCCTGTTTTCTTTTTTTTTGCTCAATATCATGGAGTTTACTGCGGCACTTTCAAAGGAAGTTTGCAAAAATATTTAAAAAAAAAATTTTAATTTTCAAGTTTTAGAAAATTTTTGAACTTTTTAAATCTATAAAAATAAATAGGAAATTTAAAAAAAAAAAGTTATTTTTTCAAATATTTTTGTCATAATGTGGTAAGGAAAACAACCTGAATTTTTCAGAAGTTATGCAAATTCAAAATTTCAGTTTTTTTGTTTTTTTTTAGTACAATATCACGGGAACTAGTTCAGCACTTTCAAAGGAAGTTTAAAAAATATTTTGTAAAAAAAAAATTTATTTCCAAATTTTAGAAAATTTTAGAATTTTTTTAATCGAAAAGATTTAAGTCTTCCATTAAATTGAAAAAGAAAAAACATTTTTTTTTTTTTCAAATATCATCACAAGTGGAAGATTTAAACCCAAAGTTTGTGGTAGTCAAAACTTTGCCAGAGCTTTTTCCAATCTCTTCCAGTCGCCCGCAATTCATTTACGCTTTGTCACTTTGTTGTGTTGCTGGTCGCCCCCAACTAACGGAAAACATACAAAAATTATGACAATCATTTTTGTTGCACACGGAACTGGATTTATTGCTTTTGTTGTTGTAATCGTTAATGTTGTTGTAACGAATGTCGAATGTTGGCGCATCGTAGCAGTTTATTGGCATTGCTGCATTGATCCGTGTCGTTTGTATTTAGCATGGCAACACCCACAATATGATGGTGTAACCCCTCACCTCACCACACCCCCCTACACATACATACATATACATATATGTAGATGTGGTACCGTCAAGATTTATTCTCCTTCTACCGTTCATTGCGTGAATTATTAAACTTTGTGCGGCATTGAATATTTCGTACAATAAAAAAGAAATAAAATCTTCCAAAAATGCAAAACAACAACAGTAAAATATGGGTGTACAGGGTGCGGCATAAGTAACAAACCCACGACGTAGAGGAATGGGAATGGGCATACAAGTAAAAGGGGAAAGGAACAGTTGAAATAACGAATTTGAAGCAGGAATTGAAAAAAGAGATTCCGAAAAACAGGCAGTGTGACATTCCCAACTCTTGAGTACTTTTGGACTGCCCTATAAATTTGTATTTTTGTTGGTAAAAAATAAACTTACTGACAACAGTGACAGCAATAACAAACGGAAATGAAAATATGAAAAAAGCTCTGTCACTCACTCTACCATAGCGATATATTTTATTGTTGCTGAATTAGTGTATTAGTGGAAAAAATTCGACGAGATCAGAACTAACTAGAGGAAACGATTCGACGGCAGTGCTACTTCTAGGTCCATAAGCAACCAATGCTTTCAACTGGCCACTTTTACATTGTTGGGATGTTGGAGGTGGCCCAAACTCGTCTCGGTTTAGCTAGTTCTTTATTTCTATAGAATACCTATATATGTATGTGTGTATACCTATGACCTATCTCACATACACACACACACAAACGCATCATTGCAACCGATTATGACAACTTGAAGGGAGTTGCAACGTGTTTGAGCCATTAAAAGAGGCCAAGCAAAGTCAACGAGCCACATTGTATTGATGGCCAACAAACAATAACTTTAATAAATATAACAACAACAACAAAAGGCATAAAATGAACCATAAAAAAAACAAACAAACGAAACTTTTACTTCGTTTACTTGCCGTACCACTTGCGATACAAATACAATCGTTTGCCGCGTGACCTTTTTCACTTTATAAATACAATAAAATTTCTCCCAATTTTAAGAGCAGCGCGCACATACAAAATCGTATATAAGAATTGTGGTTGTTACGCCTGTTTCGAAATTGCGTTTTGCGGTATTTATTAAAATTTTATTGTTCACCGCAAAGTCAATAAAAAAGCAAAAAAAAAAAAATATAAAAAAAATTAACAAACTTGCTTACTTGCCTTGCACTTGTTTGTATAAATATACATACATATTTTCATATTTGTACAAACATACAGTCGTGTTCAATATAATAGTAGGGAAATTAAAATAAAATTTTTAATTCAAGAAATCATTCAACACACTCGACAAAAAAAAAATTAAAAAAAAATTAAATTCATTTTCCACAAAAATTTTCTAGAAATTCTGCAAAAAAAATTTTAGATTTTATTGGTAATTTTTCAAAATTTTTATGAACTTTTTTGGACTTTGTGAAACTTCCAAATTTCTTTTTAAGTGGATTCTGCTACCAAATTCGCTATATTTCATTTATTACATCGAACGATATCCAATTTAATTTCACTGCTATTTTATTGAACACAGCTGTACATACATACACACATACATATGTATATTTGTATTTGTATACGCCGTGCATAATTTTGGCATTGGAAAAAGTACAGGAATCGAAGTTAAAGTCATCAGATCGATCACGATATGCAACAGCGTTGCCGCCCTTCTTTGCTGAAGTGGTCATAACGGCCGCTTAAAACAATGTACCCCGCTACTTTGCACTAGGGATGTCAATCCCGCATTTTTTTTTTTTTTTGGAATTGGAAATATGTTGTTGAAACGAAATGTCTGATTTATTAATGCAAATTAAGTTAATTTCTTGTTTGAGATTCAATGACCCGTAGTCATAATCAACTTAAAAGTGAGTAATTTCATCATTTCAAAGTCAATATCAATTAGGGTTGTTTTTTGGCATTACTTACTCCAAACTTGAGTTGGGATTTTTCCACTTATTGCCCCCGAAACCCACTTCGAATAAAAAATATATCCAACTCTAATATTTCCAGCTGTTTAGATATATTTTGTCAAACAATTTATTTCATTCTAAACTGTTCGATATTAACTTATACCCAAATCCCGGAACCAGTACCGATACCGAAAATCCCTGACTTAACAAAAAATCCAAAAATTGGCTTGTCGGCCAAACACTAACATCAAGAGCAACTAAAAAAAAAAATGTATCCATAAAAATATAAAATAGAGTTTGAATATTCGTTGAATTTTACCTTGGCAATGACTTTCCCAGAATTATGAGCAAAAGAATGGCCAAAATATTAAAAAGTGTTTTTTTTTGTCAATGAATGCAGTGTATGTCTGGATGTAATGCGGATTTCCTGGGTGTGTAATTTGCACAAAAAATTTCCGAATGATTTTATACACAGTTCTGATTTTTTTTTTTGACCAAAGTGCTTTAAAGCTTTAAATTGAGCACGGGATTATGCCAAATTAAAGAAAAAAAATGGGCTCTTAATTTTTTAGCTCTTTATAGAGAGTTTGAATATGTTACTAATTTTTTTTGTTTTCAGATTTCATGCGTTTAAAGTCGAGTTACCATGAGGAGCATTTCGAAAAACGTCTTTTTGAAATAGCAGAAAACATATTGAATTTATTCAATCCAGAAGCGCTTTATTTACATATATATTTCTTTGAAAATCTTAAAAATCAATTTTCTAATTTTGTTTCACTGTACAGTGTCTCCAGCCGCTCTTCTGCCACCTTGACTCACTACAGATTTCTAACCATGCCAACGCGACCAGTGAAGCATGCATAAATATCGCAACAACAATCAATTTTTATTTCAACCAACCTAAGTGCAAATTTGTAGCAACATTTTTATGACCAATCCAAATGCATGCATACTTTTAAGATAATGTTGTGACGAATAAGCCATTTTCGGAGAGTTGAAAAATGATCGAAACCTAAAACGTCATAAAGCATGAAATTACAAAAAGCTTATTTTGGAGAAATCTTTTAGACCAACTACAAATCCCACTTCCTTCCCCATATCATTGTTGTAATTTTTGAAATTTCAGTATCCCAATATTTCAACTTCATTCAGGCAGGGCTTCAGCAAACATCCGCCCAAAGCACCTAATAACTGCTACTTGCCGAATACCCGGCACAATCCTAATTTCAAACCACCAACATAAAAAAGACACATTCGCCTCTGCAAATATCCGCACACACCTTATTCAATGTTTGTTTTTTTTTTTTACAATTTCTCCATCTGCGATCATTTCGTATATGTGCGAAAGGATAATTTTTTATTGGCCAATTCAATTATCTTAATGCAGTTTAATAAGCAAACTTAAGTCGCAAAATCTTTGTTCATTTATTTCAAGTTGAATTCACACAGCACACGACTGGACACGTCTGCGTCTTTCGAACCGTAAGTGTTCATAGGTGTGTGCTTACTTCCATACTTACTCACACCCTTTACCCATTCATGTGTGTCCATAATTCACTTTTTAGCCATTCATTGGCTCACTTGGCTCACGCTTTCTCCAAAAACGTTACTTTACAAGGTTTTCCTCCTTTTTTTCTTGTTTCTGCTGCAACTGATTATCTGTTAATAAGCGTCAATAAATTTTTATATTCAACCTCAAACTCAGACAGTTAGTCGATTGCCAGCCGACGGCTGCATTGAATTGATTGATACGCACCGATTGTAATTAATTTTGTGCAGATTTCGATAAGAGTTTGACTGTGATCAGGCAAAAGTGCAGTACCGAATGAGGTACGGTTGCGTCGTCATCCTCTCAAGTGTTTGCATAAGTCTGTGAAAGTGTGCTTGTATGTTTACCTTGGTCTTTGGTAACATTTCGGGATGCCTTTATGACATGTTGCGTAATATGCCAAGGGTTTCGCTGACTAGGTCATGCCATATGAATGGACGTAGATGCTCATATCTACCAGATGTTTACGTCTGTACCGGTCATCCCCATTCACGATATGCGAGAAAAATAAAATAAAATAAAACTTAATCTTAACCTTAACCTTAACCTTAACCTTAACCTTAACCTTAACCTTAACCTTAACCTTAACCTTAACCTTAACCTTAACCTTAACCTTAACCTTAACCTTAACCTTAACCTTAACCTTAACCTTAACCTTAACCTTAACCTTAACCTTAACCTTAACCTTAACCTTAAACCTCACCTCTCTAATAATTTTACAGCAGGTGTTGCTGAATTTATGTTTCACTCCAAGCAGTGTTGAGTAATTTCCGTACAAATTGTTAGAGTTTTCGTTTACGATATAACTTTCAAAGTTAATTAAAGTCAACCATGAAAAGTTAACTTTGGTCCTGTTAATGCTAGTACATTTAATAAATTTGTAAAAGTATGCTTAGAATAGTTTATAAGGTAAAAGTTCTTAATAAAAACCCAACTTCAGGTATATAAAATAGAGCTTTTTATTGGAGGCTTTGCCATAGTTTAGCGCTCGCGTTATTCAACATAATAACAATTTTCGGCACACCTCTTAAAGTGTTGAATTTATGTATATTGCAAACGTAAGCTTGTTCTAATACCGACATTGAAAGTTACTTTTTCACACGAAACTTTTCGCCGAGCTAATCCCAAATAAAATAGCTCTCATTTCAAGTATAAATAAGTAAATATGTATCTCATGATAAGCCGCACATTTCATAGAACTTTTCAAATTTAGCAGCTCAATTTTGTTCAACTTTTATGGCACACCACCACACCCACCCATAACACCGTATTTCAGCTAAAAGTTCAACTTGAGCCCCCTAAGAATTGCTATAAAGCTGCCCAATTTCAAGTTTTAATAAAAGCTTCTCGTATTTAGCTGTTCAAATTGGTGTCAATACCTTTGTTCTACAAATGTCGTACATATGTACATACATACATAAACTTGTAGTAGAACGTGGTATATGTTTATGTATATAGAAAAGTGAAATAACCGCATATTGCCTGTGAATATGCCCGAGAAATTTTGCTGATCACCTCGTATTTGCCAAGCTGAAAGCTGTTGCATAGTAAGAAAATAAAAAAAAACTAAACAAAAAGCAAACAACTTACCTTGCCACATAACAACTTGACTCAGCACCACGGCAACCTCTTAATTGAGTTGTTAAGTGTCTGTTAAACTTGTAGTTACCCAGCAAAAAATTATGTGAGCCATTAAAAGAAATAATGTAAAATGTCAGAAAATAAATGAAATGAAACCGTTTGCGCCATTGTGGCATCTTCAATGTATTTACCTTCTAAAAGTTTTGTCTTGAGATCATTTTAAAATAATTCTGGAAAGCATCAGCATTCATCAGCAAATTAAATAAATTCACTGAAATACTAATATCGATCTCCAGATGCTCGTTTTTGTTCTTAGAGCTCTCTCGGATCTTGAAACCTCTATCAGGAATTCTTCAGACTCCTGCTTCTCTAAATTAATCCCCTTCAAGTTAATAATAATTCTTTGGTGGGTCCTTTAGACATGTCGGCATCTGTGTGTGCGTATTAAATGTTTCTTGGCTTAAGTTGCATCATTTGTTTTTTGTTGCTATGACTATGGCTGCTATATTTCGTCGTTTGCCGCATTTGCTAATATGGCTAACTTCTTCACTTTCAAGTAGTGTTGGGTGTTGGGTGTTGTTGTTATTTTTGTTGTTACTGTCGTTCTAAGTTTAGTGCAGTAGTTACTTTTTCCCACCAACAAAACACTTAGTTACTTTTTTTCTCATTTATTTATTTGTTGTTACTAGCAATTTCTCGGAGTTTTGTTACACTTTGCGCGACAACGTACAACCCTTTTGCGATCTGCTTACAGTTATGTATATCAGGTTTGAAATTAAGCGCATGTGGTACAGGGTGCTCCCCACGTTCTGGGCTTTCTAATTTACTTCATTCAAGTGAAGTCATTGAGGTGAAAATAATATTATTAATTTAGCGCGATATAGTTAGCTTTGATGAGAATCAGTCCGTCCTGGTTTTCCGATATATTTTTTAAGAAAGTAGAACCCTCTGAAGGTAACCGGCGAAAATTAAGGGGTCAGCAATAATTATCAATCGGAACAGCGTCGATTTTCGCGCTGTTTGCTATTTGGAAATTTTTCTTGAACTGCTTAAACACAGTCAGTGTTCTCGATACTTTTAGTAAACACTGTCTATTTATATATACTTGACTTTAAATTAGCGACGTGAAGAATCTGATATTTATGAATGAAAAGATCGAATGAATCTTACGGAGTCCGAGAAAGTTCTAGTGAAATAAGCCCATTGTTGTAAAATAAAGTAAAATAAAATAAAATAAAATAAAATAAAAGAAAATAAAATAAAATAAAATAAAATAAAACTAAATTAAATTAAATTAAATTATCAGACAAAAAGAAATGGAACTAAAAGAAAAAAAATAATATAATCAAGTCTCTTTTTGCATGCGCCAATATTCGCATAATTTAATGTAAATGCCAATATTCGCCCCATCTCTAATTTATTCAGGTTGCCTGCAAACCCATCAAAGCGACCACAATCCAGCCAGTTTGGTGAGATGTGAACTCATTTGTTGAGGAAATACCTTGAGGCTATTGAAATCCAAATGAGTTGGGATACGTTCGAATGGTCTAGTTGAAGATTGTTGTTCTAGCTGCACCTTGTTTCAAATGTTGTTGCAACTAAGTTGTTGTTGTTGTTGCTGCTGTCGCTGTCGTGTCATTTGTGCCGTAAGCGCCACAAGTGGCACAATAGACACAAGAACGCTGCAACTTGCATGGCACATACACACTTACATACAAAGAAAAACATACACAAATAGATTTTTTTCTTATTTTTTATTTCACTGCAGCGCCGGTTTCGAGTTGATTTTAATTATGGCTAATACCTTTACATTGCCCACATTTGAATCCTTTCCAGGTTGTTAAATTGGTCGTCAAGCTTTTGTTTCTTCACTTGCTTAAGTTGTTATTGTAATGGGATTTGTTTTTTTACTTTTCTGGCTCGTATTCTGCTGATTTGATCGTTGTACATTTTGGTACTTTGTTGGCTAATGTTGCAAATTAACATGTGTGTGGCATGAACACGCGTGTTAGTTGTCTTGTTGGCTTTCAAATTGGTGCAAGTTTGTTTGCTACTCCTGTTTTACAGCACATTGCATGGTTGGTGAAATGATTTTATGAACAAACACACATACATACATATGTACATCAGGGTTTATAGAAACACATATGTATCTTCTCACACTCTTAGCTAAGTTAGGAGACTGAAATTGTTCAATATATTAGTGTAATGGAGCATTTTTGCAGGCTTAAGCAAAGGCTTGATATCTGTTAGTTTTAATTTTGAATTTTGAGAAATACTCGAACCAATTGAAATCAGTTTAAATGATTGGTAGAGCGTTTTTTATGATTTGACATACCACCTGGCGTTGCCACCCAATCCTGTTATGCATATTTTTCTGCTTTTGTGTTTACATTCGCTAAAGAACTCGAATTCGAAAAATGATGAAAAAGGCTTGCTCGCCCAGATACTCTCTATAATAGGCTTTCATCAAGCTTTTGAAATTTTAAAATGTAAAATCACATTGATAAGTCTGGCAACTCTAAATGACAACAAATCTATGCTCCTTAAACTTATACAAACAAACAACAAATACATTAAAACATACGTATTTCTGTTGAACCATTGAATAATATTCATCATATTAAAAATTATTCTTGAGCAGCGTTGAATTGGAAAACTGAAAAGGAGTCTAAAAGCTATTTACTATGTAGTATATAAGAAAATAAAATGAAATATGTATATTTGACAAAAGAAAAAAAATGGCTGAGTTTTAACATTGGTAACCTTTGCTATGATAACGCAGACAGCAACAACAACAACAAAGAAGAAGACGACAAGAACTGCATCATCGTGAGCAAAGTGAACAATGAGGAAATCAGACAGGAATGTGTATTATGCTGATGAGACAAACTGATTGCGTACAACGTAATAACTTTTATTTGCCAATATTTTATTTTCCTTTCCACATTTCTCTTTGTGTGGTACGAATATTTGCTATGGAACCTTTTTAAGTCAGCACAATTTTTTTTTTTTGCGCTAAATACCTATCCTATGCAAATTCTAACTAAAATTTATTTAATATAATAGAGTAAAGTTATAGTTGAGAGCGTGGAGTTGAGAAAACAAAATGAATTAAACACATTCGATGTGAAATGTATGTTTGCTTTTATTTATTTACGAAATGACTGACAGTTTCGCAGTTTTGATAAGTTTAATGGCAGGCTTCATGGCAAGTAAGTTGTCAGTTCTGACAGTTTGATGTGCCAGAAATTCAAGCGTAAATTTTGACAATGAAAAGGGTGAAATTCGACAACAACAAAAATTTTGCTATTTGAAATATTAGTCGGTATAAAGGTAATATATAAATATATATTGAATTTTAAATTATAAAGTGAGTTTTGAATTTTGGCATCTTCGTTTTATCATCTTCAGCGTAATTGTTATAGCTTTTGTGAAAATGAAATGGTATTATAACTTTAATTCGATGTTTTAAAGTATAGAAGAAGAAGAGATAGACCCACATTTGGTATACCGAAATGATCAGGACGATGAGTTGAGTCTGTCTGTTTGAACGCAAACTAGTCCCTTAGTTTTAGAGATATCCATTTTGTATAGGATTAATCACTTGTCGGAACCAGCCAGATCGGACCAATACAATGCGTAGTTTCCATACAATCGACAATTTTTGGCCTATCTTTGCTCTTGCAATAAAAAAGCTCGGAACTTAGCACTGCAGAAGACAGACCTTTCCTTACTTTTTTCGCTTTTTTCCTAGTTTTCAGTAAAAATAAATTACGGCGCTGTTGTCAAGACCGATGAATGGTATGTAAATAGAAACTATTAACTTGCCTTTATTATTCAACACAGGTGGCAACACCCTCGCATATTAAATTTGAAAAAAAAAATTCAATACAAAAGAAATCGCTTCAATTCAATTAATTTTTCCAATGCTACTTATCAACATTTTTTAAGGTAACCAACGCCATAGACTTTCCTACTGATTTATGCTTTGTTGTTGTTTTGCGCTATTTTCATTTTCGTCAATTTTTTTTCTTGTCAACGAAATGCTTTTCCTTTCGCAATCGAATTGAATGGAATTAAGTCGACGGGAGACACAATGAGTTTTTGTTGGTGTTATTTTTGTTGTTGGCAATGCGACAAAGACCATGGCACAGAAAGGAAAAAAAAAAACGAGCTAAAAGTTAAAGAATCAGACGACTCGAATACAGAGCCAAATCGAATTGAACTGAAATCGAATTGAATTGTGTTTGTGCATTGAATGAAATCATAATGCCATGCACTTTCAACACGCTTAACAACAACACAAGCGAGAGAGTCGTAGCCTGTGGTAATATACCAACAAATGGGCTTAGGCTTAACAGTGTGCTAGTAGGAGCTCTTTGACTAACAGTAGGTAGTGGTAAGAAAGAAAGAAAAACAAAAATAAAAACAATTTGAAATGAAATGAAAAACTGTTTTCCTTAAATATGTCAACATGTATGAATATTTCTTATACCCAGTTGCGTTTCGCACACAAAATTATGCTGTACCAGATACATATAGTCTCAAAGCAGTTTTGTTTTCGATACTTCCTGGTCCTTATCCTCAAGAACACAGAACAGCTTTTAGTCTTAATTTAGACAACCATGCCCACATTCCATGCATGGCTCATATCAGCGTTTCCTGCTAAAGGTGGCAGTTGAATATAGAATTTTCTTTAACACCCGACCTTCGACCTCCATACTTTTACTTTGTCTAGTTTTTTGACTAAATATTTGCACCCGCTTTTGCCATTTCGAGTTCGACATTCATACAAATTTTTGTTGTTGTTGTTTTTTTGCCACTACCAAAACATTGACTAAGGAGCCAGGAGCGATTGTAATGACGTTGGCATTTCAAGTTATGTTCGATCGTATTATTGCTACCAAAGTTAAGCCATTGCACTCTTGCCAACAAAACGCTACTTCTACATATGTATGTATGTATGAGTGTATATTGAGTTGGATTTGTAGGTGCTTGTTGGGGGTCGCCTATCGCTTTTGCTTGCTTCTCAGCTCTTTTAGTCTGGTAAAATTCATTTCATTTTCATTTGGCAAGCAAACAAACTCACCCACACACACACACACGAGCAAACAGAGGTGAGCACATGCAATTGCATTTCTATGACGTATTTGTTGTTGCATTTGTTGTTGTTTACTCTACTGTTTTGCATATAGCGCGCTTTGAATTATATTGGTGCATAACGCAAGTGTTTTATTTCCTTGTTGCTACCCCTTTCTGTCATACTGTTTGTGTATATTTGTACATACATATGTACATATATTAGACTGAGCCGAAAAAAAATTTATTATATTGCTATTATTTTTCAGAATGGCGAAGATAATATATTGTGAAAGATACAGCTCTTAATATAATTTTCTAGAGTTCGAACATTCTTTATTTTGTAGGATTAACTTTGGTATAAAACCCTAAAATTATTCAAGTAAATTAATTTAGTGGCATATAGTTTTGCTGGAAATTCTATTTAATAAACAAAAAATAATAAATAAAACAAATATTTTTTTACCAACTAGTGTTTTAAAAAAAAAAATTCTATAAAAATTATGATGTTTGTAGATCATATCCATTCCATTTCAAAAATTTTGTTTATCAAATTTACAAAGTGAAATCACAAAAAAAAACATTTTTTCCGATTGAGTATTATTCCAGCTACTTAAAGAATATTTTTGTTGAGATCGTTTTGTGGAGAATTTAATTTCTTACAAAACGGTTAATTTAAAAATACATTGGACTATGACCACATTTATCGAGTCTATCGATTATATGGGAGATACATATATGTTATGTTGGTCCGATCTGTCTGATTTTCAGTAAACACATTACTTTTTTTTTTGGTTTTGTTGTTGGTATATACATATATAATAAGAACCAAACCTGCAAAATTTAATGTTCCTAGCTTTTTCATTCGAAGAGTTTTAGTACAAAACCTATTTATCGAAACTATCGATTGCATGGGAGCTATTTATGCGTTGTATTAGTCCGATCAACTCAGCTCAACGCCCTAATAATTTCTGTAAACTTAATAGTGGATCTAACTCTTCTTCTTCTCGTACTTACAAACATCGCAACAAAGTTATAAAAACATTTCATGTTCCAGCAAGGTTTAAAAATTTATTCGGCTCAGTCTAATGCTGCATACTCTTGCCGTTGACAGGTCAAATAATATTTTGCAGCTTTTGAATAAAATCGCATAGATTTTGCAAATGTTTCTTTGACATTATTACATATTTTTGTGTTATAGCATTTTTATTTGATATTTTGTTTTTGTATGGTCGTTTTTTTGGCATAAAACATTTTCCATTTATTGAACGGCAACAGTGAGTGCATTGCAGGTGACAGTATGGGGGTGAATACTATGATGCAAGTGTCAAAGATCAAAAACTGATAATAAAAATTTTAATATTGTAAAGATAAATATAAATATGTATGTATGTATTTGTTTGTGTTTGTTGCGATGAAATATACATCAATTTTCTTTGAAATGGAAATCTGTGTGAATTGTGGAATTTGATTTTATCCGTACAAAAGTAAACCATAGAAATTTTAAAGCTTTTATTTTCTACTTTGGTATGTACTTGGAATTGTTGTTAACCAATTGGCTTTGAGTATTATGGTCTCTTAATCCACAACTAATGCTGTTCTAATGTTCTGAAAGACGATTGAGTAGGTACTAATTGATATTTTGAGTATATTCCAACTTTGTGGAAGTATGACAAATCAGGAAACCTAGTACTACCCAATTCGTGCAAGGCTCCAAAGTATTTTGCACAATAGCTTTTTTTTTCTCTTGTTCTTTCTTATCATTGTTCTACATTGTAATCTGCATGCGTTGATTGCGTGAGCACTTAACATAAAATCTTCGTTTAGTACATATTCGTGTAAAAATTTTATTTTATTTTATTTTTATTTTTTACTCATGGGTATTAAACATTTTTTTTTATGAAATCTAAATAGAAGAATTCATAATCGCAAAATGTTGTCATCATCACCATCATCGGCATACTGTCGTCGCTGTGACATCATCATCAACTGCACGAAATGCACTAATTCCAATGCAACCGTTTATTTAGGTTGCAATCGCTGGCATTTGCGGGGTGTGTGATGGCAGTTGTTGCATGCAACCTAACTAAAACACTTTTTAAAATGTGCGTGCATGCGACAGACATTTTGCCATGATAAAATCCCGATTCATTCCAACTGATAAGACGTGAAAATAATTCACGTTTTCAAAGTGTCTGCGGATGCATATGGTTGTATGAATGTATGAATGTATGTTGGTGTGTGTGTATGAGAGCTGCAATGACACGCACAGTTGCAATAGCAATAAAAACGTTTGCCGCAATAACAACAACAATGCGTTGGCGCAAAAGTGACAGACGCCAGATTATACGTATTTTGTTTGTTGGTGTTATTTTTTAGCGCTTCTTTTTTGAGTTATACAATATTCCAGGAAAACTAATGGAAATTGAAAGAAAATGCATAGAAATACAACAACAAAGTATGTGCGAGTTGCATTTTTAATAAAAGTTATGATTATTGATTTTTTCTTTTTTTCTGATTGAAGTTTTTAATTTATTTTATCCTAACAATTCACTTTCTTCTATTTTTTAGGTAAGCAAGTTGGTTTTTGGATGCCCCATAAATGCATTGAACCTCGAGCGCCTCTCGTATCTGTTTCATACTTTTACAATATCAAGTGATTTCTTAACCATATGAAATGTGATTGCTGATATCGGATTTTGAAAAGTTCCTAAGGTATCTAAGACATATAAGTACATTCTTATTTAATAATTTTATATTTCTCAAACATCACATCACTTGATATGACATCGCATGACATCATATCTAACAAATTTTTGCTATCACCGTATGATAGCACTTTTTACACATCACTTGTCATCGCATCTAAGAAAACTTTGTTATCACATGACACATCGCATGAATTACATCACTTGACATCACATCTAACAAATCTTTGTTATCACTGTGTCACATCACTTGAAATCACATCGCATGACATCATATCTAACTCATCTTTGTCATCACCATATCACATCACTTGAAATTACATCACATGACATCATATCTAGCTCATCTTTGTCATCACCATATCACATCACTTGAAATTACATCGCATGATATCATATCTAATTCATCTTTGTCATCACCATATCACATCACTTGAAATTACATCGCATGACATCACATCTAACAAATCTTTGTTATAACCGTATCACATCACTTGAAATTATATCGCATGACAACATATCACATCATGATTTGGAAATTTCTTAAAAAACTCGATAGTCTGATGTCAAAACTTTAGGTTGATAATTGATATTTTACCGGTGTGACTGATATAACGCCATCAAATAAATTTTGTTTTTTTAGTAAAGAAAGTGGGACCTCTTCTAGACTGAGCAATATCCCAGCCTTCGATGAAACCCCCACCCATAATGCTAATATATCATGCTAATGTTATAGACTCTCTTACTTAACATTTTCCTCACACTAGTACACCTATCCATATATGAGATCTAAATCCACTCGAGAGATTATATTACATATTATGATTTGATATCACATCAATCCATCACCCAATTTCCAATGAAATCATATCACATAATAAACTAATGCCACTTTAAATTAAATGGCTTTAAAAAAAATTTGTTTGTTTGCTATTTTTACATTTTTTCTTCGGTTTATTTAGAATAATAATCTACAGACACTTCACAACAAACTTTGTATCTATTCAGCAAAAAACTCCAAGAAGCATTAAGATAATTAATTTGGTAGCAAATAATTTTTGCTACTTCTTTTCCCCCACAAAGGCATGGCGCCGACATAATTACAATTCAATTGGGCGCACATTATCCGTACAACACACAATGACCTTCACTCTACTTCTTGAAAGATGCGCTGCATTTAATGTCTTATTTAGTTGTTGGAGTTTTTGTATGCCAACTTGTGTTTGTGACTTATTCACGTGAATATTTTGTGACTTCCATGCCATTTGTTTGCCAATGCCGCCCAATACTTATCGTTAGTTAATGCCGTTTTTTGTTTGTTTTTGTTGCTTTTTTTATTTTTTTGTTGTTTTGTTTTTCTTTTTTCTTGTTCGTAGTTAAGTAACAATTAAGCGAAAATATAATCCTGCTGCTTTTGGATGACCTGTGCTGCCGCTACACCGACGACTATCGCCTTGCTTTCTTTTCGAAACTTTACGTTGCAGCAATTATCATTAGAGGCCGTAGATAAAATGCAAAGAGCCAAAAAAAAAAACCAAAAAAAGTGTCGACAGCGAGAGGTATAACAGACGCTAAGACAGCGAAAATCGTCTGCAATTGGCATTGCAAGCAAAGAAGGAAACCAAAGCAGTGGTACTCCTAGTAAAGTCTCACTAGTATATCTGCTTTTGTTAAAGAAAAGAGGATTAAATAAGCAGCAATCCACGCTAAATGGTTGCCAAAGTGTAGTGGAGCAGCGTAAAGGGGATGGAATGTGTGCAAGTTAAGTGCAGTCTAATAAAGTAATTAAAGGATAAAGTAAATGAAGCTAAATGCTGACAAAAACAATTGTATGAAATATCGTATAATATTCTCAGCAAGCGACATAAGCTTTGACTATTTCTTTAGTTTATTTCATTTGCATTGCATGCTATTGTAATTCGCAACCAGCTTATGAAATATTTCGAAGATATAGCTTATGTTTATCAAACTCGCATAGGAATTTTGTTTTGGAGTAAAATTTTCAAAACTCGCCCAAAGACGTTGCCGACTTGTTTGCTGATTGACTTCACTTTCGATGATGTTGGTCCAAGCTTTGAATATTATCATGTTAATCAAACAGCTGGTGACGTTGTCGTGGGTATTAGTACTCTGAAAAAATCTGCATAGACTAATAGGGATGGGCTTAGTGCTGTCCAACTATTGTAGAGCCTCCTGAGATTATTTTTAACAAATCTCTCACTTCTAGAATGTTTACGGAGGTCTGGAAACAGGCAGATATTACCACAAATCTCCAACTGTGGCAAGAAGAATGACGTATCTGCCTATAAGTCGATATCAGAACTTTCTGTAATTTCTAAAGTTTTTCATTAGATTGTTGTTTTTTTAATTACTTCTGATCATTTCTAATTATTTTTTATTTTTAAAATTTTTTAATCTTTTTTTTTAGTTTTTTTTATTATTTTCCGATTTAAAAAAAAAATAAACACTTGTCTATATACTACACATACCTCCGTACACTGAGTTGGTCATGGAAATCTGCTTACTAAAATTTTTTTTTTTATTCTGACTCAAAATGTTAAAATTTTGATCTAAATTTTTTAAAGTTTAGTAAACGTTACTTAGCTTCGTGTGCACTTTAGAATTTCATTTTATGTGATTTCTTTTATAGCACTGGCCATTGTCTTATTCTTTATTCCAATGATATATAATTTGTAAGTTTTGTTAGCTCTAGACCACTTAATAATAATTCTTAGTTAATTATTATTTTCGATAGATATTTATGAAAAAATTGATCCAATTTTCTTTCACTACTATTTTTGTGAACACAGCTGTATGTATGTTTATTAATAAAATGTTGTAAATAATTTTTTTTTTGTTTTTTCTTCAACTCTCTAAACTTGACTGAATAAACCTCTTGAAATTCAGATTTATTGCAGCGCAGTTAGTAGAATATTAAATCGCTCGGACATTTGTGTTCTCTGCTTTTATTTCAACAATTTAAATACAATATCCTATTAAACCAAATGCGCTTAACTATTTTTTACTATTCGTTTTTATTTTTATTTATTTTTTTTTTTTTTCAATTTCATCCTTTGCAATTTTTTCATTTCAACATTTTTTGCAACTTCAATTTAGTATTATGTGTTGAATGGCAAAAGCATTTATCATTTGACAATTTTCTTTAGCACAATTTCCTTACACTCGATTGCCATCTTGAAACTGTCAGCCAAAGTTGTGTCCCAACTGTTATTGCCGTAGCAGCACAAAGCTACAGTTTCGCATTCTCAACCTACAATTTCGTATTCAAATGCGACAAAATGGCAGCGCAATAATGTCAGCGACAGCATCAGCAGCATCAACAGCAGGAGCTGGAGCAGCAATAGTTGCTAATGCTAATATGAATTGACATTCCGACAGCGGCACATTAGTTTCTGACTGCACCTTCACTGCAGCAATGGCAAGTGTATGCAAATGAGCTTAGCGCTTAGTCTTAGCCATCAATATGTATGTATGTATGTATGTATATATATGTATGTGTGTAGCGATGATATCACAGCGCCCATAATGCAGCAATTCCATCTTTTGTTGAAATACAGCTTAGGTGATATGAAATTGCTGTCAGGAGCTTTAAAAGCTTTCACGATTTGTAGTCTTAAATCCTGTGCTTTTAAGGATGTTGCATTAAATTTTAAAAGGATTTAGAAATATTTAGCATCGGCTTATTGAATTGTAGAAAATGAAAGAAGAAGAAGAGGGAATTAAGAATGACTGCATAAAATAAATATTTTGAAAATCGTTTTTAAGCTTTGTAAGGCGTTTACCGTAGCAAATATTTTAAGAGAATTATGCTCACGAACGTTTATCTCTGTATCTTTTTTCTATATAGAAGAAGCATTCATCAACTCCTCACCGAATTTTTCTCAGAGTTGGTACTTTAATTCCAACATCTTCAATGAGACTTCAGGTTCAGCGCCTTTCCTGAGTGTTTGCCAGCCAGAGATGTAAAAGAATGCATTCTTTTGTGCATAATTATTCATTTGATTTATCGCAAAATGATTGCAGCCATTTTTTGAATTTGACTTTGACTTAACAAATGAAGTCACCATTCAGACTTCATTCTGCGACTTCGAATTCTTTTTTAATTAATTTTTTGGTTATTCATGTATTGCATTCATTGAATAAAAAGTCTCACTGAAGTCAATTGAAGTAATTTGGAGTCATATGCAGTCATTTGAAGTCAATTTACCTGTGGTATACGAGACATTTATTTTGTTGCAAATAGTTATTGACTTCACTCAAAAAATTAAGTCAGTAATTGACTTCCCTAAATGACTTCAAAGTCGCGACTTCAAAAAGACTTCAGGCTTCACTTTTTCATTCTTTAGTCAAAAAGCGAGTCAATGAGTGCATTCGAAATTTGAAGTCACTGAATAAGACTTCAACTGATTGCATTCGCATATGAATGCATTCTTTTACTACCCTGTTGCCAGCTATCTTTTAAAAACCTTTTCCCTTCTTCTTATTGGTGGAACAACTAGTACAAAATACTCAAGTACCGACTCAGTAATATCTCTTACCGCGCCTGCTATCAGAGGAATGATTAGATGGACACCTCAGTGGCATAATTTCTTCGACTAGCTAAATGTCAAAACTAGTTGGCCGCTTTGGTAAATTGATACAAATTCGTCAGTAAAATAAGACAACCAAGCAACTCGTATTAGAAGTAGGACGTCATATATATATATATATATATATTCACCGCTACTTTAATTAAATCAAATTGCAAAACTAAATTATCCAATTTCAGGCTGTTAAGTAAGACACGGCAAAACCGTATAAAAATCTACGCTCATTTATTCATTAATTTATATGTATGTATGTTTGTATGTATGTGTGAGCACATTATTACCATAGTATTTATACTAAGTGTTATAGCCATACTAATTTCTCTACATTTTAATTAAATTTTAATGTAACGACACTAAACATTTGATATTGCAAAGTAAATTTGGAAATTTTATACGCTGATTTTGTAACGTTTCATTCATTAAAGTAGCAAATGGCGTTGTAAGTTGTCGGTTAGAGGGGCGGGAGTAAAGCAATTTTTGCCAAAATGCTGCATAGACATTAAATGAACGAAGAGACAATGTAAATGTACATCAATTGCCCACCCAACCAGGTGTCGGATGCCACAAAGTCACACATTTTGGTAACTGAATAGGAGTCAACAAAGCATTAGCGGTGCGAAGAGGAGTGTGTGAGTTAATGTTGGTGGTAACTAAAGATAAAAACAAAGGCCCTCTTTGGCAGCATAGGATTTTACTAGTTGGTTTTATTACTATCTACTTAGACAAACATATATTTATAACGCATACATTTACAAACTTTTGTCTGTACTCTAATGAAACATCAAACTAGTCACCAAAAAGAACTAGATCCAAATTAGTCCGAAAAGGCCCGCATATGTACCAGACATGACGCTATGTTTACCGGTTTTATTGATTATTTTGCTGAGAATTCATTTAATTTTTGATTACCATTACTTTAAAATTTTAATGATTATTTTCCAACTAATTAAGAAATAATCAAAAAACAAACCATGATTTTTTACCATTATTAGAAAGAATAAAAAATATTCAATAGTGATCAAGTGTCTTTGATTATTTTTAGTTTTTTTTTATTAATGATTACCATTACTTCATTACTTTAAATTTTTAATGATTACTTTCGACTCAATTAAAAAATATTCAAAAATCATGATTTTCCACCATTATTAAAAATAATAATACAAAATATCAAAATTATTCAAAAGTAATCTAAAAACTTTTTTTGACTATTTTTTATATTTAATTTTTTTTTTTTTTTGATTAGTTTTTATTTTAATTTTATTTTCTTGTTATTTTTAATGATCGTTTTTTATTTTTATTTTAATTATCGTACAAAATCATAATTTTCTTAATCGTAATCAATTAATATAATTGCCGTTTCTGGAAAACAATTAAAGGAATCATTACCAATTAAAAAATCCCTGCAATCAATTAGTTAATAATTATTAATCAAATTTAACAGGTCTGATATGTACCAACAATAATCAAATCGAAAAACTTGCTAGTACGCAAATTTGGAAATACATAGATACATATATATATATCTAGTGCTTATTTTTTAAATTTGATGTTTCCAAAAACTGAACTCGAACTAATGACTCTATTCAAATTATTTTGAGACTACTATATTTTTGTTCAAATCAGTTTAAAACTAGTTTATTTGACTGTTGGGTGGATAGGCATGCTTGTGTAAGTGTGTGTGTATACCCAGTTTTCCATAAATTAACTGTAATTTTTGACAATCGAGTTGCATAAGCACCGGGAGTAATATCTAAACAACAGCACGACATCACTTTCGGTTAAGGTTGCTACAAAGATGCAGGTCCAGATGAGGCTTAGTTTTGCTAAATTTTTTAATAAAAACTTCCAGCTGCTGCATTATGTAGTGGTGGCCTCTGGCCTCTCAAACAAATTATGTGTCCTGAGTTCAAGCACCCAGAAAGCTGACATAAAACGGCTTTAAAAAGTCTTTTCAAAACTGGATCGACTACGTGTCTCTTTTTACAACTCATTGACAAAAGATTGTCCATCTTGCCTTGGTTAGTAGGTACGACTATGTATGTATGTAGCATTATTGGCCATTTTTACTTTGTTGTCTACCACACAGACAAGTGGATTTGTTAGAAATTTATGCGGATCACGTTTTCCCATTTTCAAAATGACTAAGTATCATTTATGCTTAATGTGCGTCATTTTTCCTTATAGCAGCAGCAACGGCAACAGCGGCTGGATGTAATAACAACGTAAACATCGAAAGAAAAACCAGCAATATTCGTGTATCAACAACAGTTGTCGACAAAGACAACAGACAAGGAAGCATCGTTGTGTATTTGGAAATGGAAAATGGAAAATGGTAACGGTAGCAATAATGCCAACAAAAGCAACTGTTAATCCAAACTTAGCTCAGGTGTCGAAACTAAGCAGGAACCATTAACGTGACGACAGGCAGCCTGCTGTTGCTGCTTGAATAACCAGCGTTGGTGGTAGAAACGGTTTTTCGGTATTTTATACTTTTGATGTACATGAAATGTCATTTATGGTGATGGTAGTATGAAAATTTCTAGGTTTTTTTTTTGTTTTTATTATGTGATTTTATTTTATTTGATTTCATTATGTTTTTTTTTTTTCTTTATTTAATTTAATTTAATTTAAATTTATTTTGTTTTGCTCTATTTAATTTAATTTTATTTTATTTTATTTTATTTTATTTTATTTTATTTTATTTTATTTTATTTTATTTTATTTTATTTTATTTTATTTTATTTTATTTTATTTTATTTTATTTTATTTTATTTGATTTTATTTTATTTCATTTTTTTGTTTTCTTTTATTTCATTTTATTTTATTTAATTTTATTTTATTTTATTTTATTTTATTTTATTTTATTTTATTTTATTTTATTTTATTTTATTTTATTTTATTTTATTTTATTTTATTTTATTTTATTTTATTTTATTTTATTTTATTTTATTTTATTTTATTTTATTTTATTTTATTTTATTTTATTTTATTTTATTTTATTTTATTTTATTTTATTTTATTTTATTTTATTTTATTTTATTTTATTTTATTTTATTTTAGTTTATTTTATTTTATTTTATTTTATTTTATTTTATTTTATTTTATTTTATCGTTTATATGTATATTTCGAAAAACAAGATTAATGAAACTCAAATGAAATCAAACAATTTTAAAAATATTTAAAAGTAACAAGTGTTCCCTACGACATGGCTCGTAATCTTCTTAAGGCTTACTTACATATCTTACAGCTTCTTTCAGAAAAATATTTGAAGTAAATTTTTTACGGCCTAATAAGTTGTGATTACTTTATTGGCCACATTGCTCAACGGTTAGCACTATTCTTTTCTTATTTGTGTATCGACTTACATAATTTTACCTACAATTTGGTTTTTTTCTTCAACCTTCACAATCTCCACTTAGCAATGCTTCACACCAGCTGTTCATCCGTAGGTTGTTATGTCTGTATTAAATTTTATTTCCTATGCCTGTCGAAACGTACTGAATTGCAGGTAATGCAAAGCGTCAAAAAATCTAGAATTTGTAGCAGGAATCAAATAAAAATAAGGAAACAAAGCGACTCAAATGGATGGTTAAATATATCATGGGTTTAGGTCAGCCTGAGCTAATACCCAATATCAGTGACTACCTGCTTATTACACACACAGTTGGAGTGTCTAATTTTGACAGAGCACAGTTGAATATCGAACAAGACAAATAAACAGGTTTTTTTTCAAACAAATTTACCTTTTTATCGCACACGCAGTAGCGAGCAATAAAATAGTAGTCCAACTGAAGCTGAAAGGTAGGAAGTTTACATATTCAAAATATTAGCGAGTCACTACCATTTCAATGCACGCAACTGTAGCGTCTACATAGAAAAACAAAAATGAACTTGTTATTGCCATTGTTGTTGTATATAGAATGATCGAATTTTATAAATTTCTTTCTTCACCTTTTCACCAGCACATGAAAATTACTCAATTCTTCGATTTAATGCAGCCGATAATGCTGTTGATGTTGTTGTTGTTGTTAGTGTTTGATGTTCTTTATTTTTAAACCATATTCAGCCTATTCTTGGACTATTATTATTATTATTATTTTTTTCTTTTTCTTTTCTGTTGCTGTTGAGCGCGCCGATAATTTGAAATGATGCTGGTGCAGCAATTGCCGCCTTTGCTTCCGTTGCTCACGATTTGTATGCATACAAACATACAAACATATACACCTAGATATTTGTTACCTTTCTTGATTGAGTTGTATATGCATTATTGTTATCTAACGAATGGCTAACCGAGTCTGCCGGCACCAAGGTATGAAGATATGTGCAGCCAGGCCTATAGACACACATACAATTTGGTTCTTCGGCTGTCTGTTTTTTTGTTGTCTGGACAATGAAAACCGAAACTCAAATAACTTGATTAGTAGTATTGGAAAATACAATGTTTATCTGTACAATGGCGTGAATATTAACGTAGATTATTTAAAAGCATTCGAATATACAAGTTTAGAATGTCGGAAAATTGTGAAAAAAAATAAATGCTCCTTTAACTATGTGTTATGCGTGTGTACTACAGAGTTCTACGGGTTATTAATTGGCATCGATGTCGGCATCGGCATCGCAATTGGTATCGTCATCGGCATCGGCATCGACATCGTTATTAGCATCGGCATAGGCAAACGAATCGGCTTTACCATCGCATAGTTTTGCAGATTCTTGGCTGATTCTATCTTAATTTTTACATGAAATTCCATGGTGAAAGTAATTTTCAATTAAAGGAATCGGCATCGGGTACTTGCTTGATTGTTCATCAAGTGGATTTTTGGTTTTGATCTATCCAACACAAAACATCTAAAACCACCTTGGAAAATTCTTGACACCCTCATACACACACGTACACACATACACACATATATGTACATACATACATACACATTTAGGCATCATTTATTGCATTATTCATCAAAACCAAAATGATTGTGGTGAGCTTTGCTTTTTGAAGTGAATTAAATAAATAAATATTGAAATGTGGTCAATATTTTACCATGATTATGTGGTTGATTGAGTAAATTGTATAGAATTTTTATTGTATTTATGCATATAATAAAATCGAAATTGAATATCAATAAGAATGTAAGCTCAAAATATGAATGTTAATAAAATAATCATAATGAGCAATAAATATTTTTATGAGCAAGAAGTTATTTAGGTATGTACGAGTACGTATGAAAAAGCAAAACTATTTCCCCTATTTGCTTAGACGTTGTCCAGATGATTTGTGTGCTATAACAAGAACCAGAATCCAGCTCATAAAACTATTAACTTTACATTATGCTGTGCGAAATTCTTCAAAGTTCTGTTTCACTGAAGTTGATTTTGAAAAGTGAAGTGAAGACCATTTTTAAAGCATTGGTTATCATTTCAAGGAAGAGATTGTTTATTTGAGGCAGGTATTTTTCAAACCCCTGACCCACTGTGGGTTCTTGATCTCGATAATGTGTTTTTCTCCCTGCATACATGTCTCGAATACTCGTAGATGTTCGTATACAAGTCACTTGAATTACACCCAACCATGCATCCTCATAAGTAGGTGAAGTTGTACATAGATATTGTTGTTGTGCTCTCGAAACTAAATAGCAACACGCATACGAATACTCCGCATAAAGTAGATATGTACGTAAAAAAGAAAATGCATCTAGCACTCCTCTCAGCATCCGGAATTCAATTGTTTTTCCAACATGCCAAGCACGTCTCGTGTAGATAACATTCGTTTAAGTATCGATGACTTGGAAGTGAAAACAGAGACGTGATGGTATTTCACTAATGTTGAATAGTAACTTTAATAGATATTTAGATCTGAATTTATTAACATGCACGCATACATATGTACATACACACATACATATGTATTTACATAGACTCATGAGTACTTTAAGATATTCAATATAAATAGTAAATAGAAATAAATTCAATAAATACATATTTAAATATGAGTAGATAATTTGTAGTTTAGCAGTTTGTAGGTGCTACTTCGTTTAAATATTTAAATTAAGTTTTTGGAGTAGATATACGATAGCACTAACAACAGTTCGCTTACTTGGTCAGTGAGAAAATATTCGAATTGCGCTTGCCGAACTGTAAACGAAGCAGTAACGAAGTGCAGTTTATTTACTACACACACAATTACATAGCCTCGTGCGCTGTTTAAGCTACAGAAGCTGTAATTTTTTCTTCCGTTTATTTCCTTTGCGTTGCATGCTATTGTAATTCGCAACTAGTTTATGAAATATTTCAAAGATATATTTTATGTGTTTGCCATGAAAGTTGGAAGTTCTTTGCAACAGACTGCACACACGCCTTTTTTTTTTTTTAGTAAGTACGTTTGTTACTACTTTTACCCATTATTTCGAACAAAATAATTCTAATTGTATGTCAAATTTGACAATAATATCACACTGCATCTTTCCTAAACTAATATGAATTGTAATTCCATTACGATTATCTAACAACTGCATAAAAGCTGTCAAAAATTTAAATTGGCTGATGAAATAGAGTGTATTTATAAATAAGAAATTTAGAAATTTGATTCAATTTTGTCACAAAAGTGTAAATTTATAATATAGGAAAATAATTATATGAGCAATTTATTCTTGCTTTACAGGCACAGTGACACTTTATTTATGTACGTATGTATATACTATGGATGCCATTTTTTCGATCTTAGGCATCAGAGAAATTTTCGGTATCTGATTTTAAAATACCGGAGCTCGTTTATATGCTATTTCTCAGCTGTTTAGCTTGGAAAGAAGTTGAAATTGTTTAAGAAACTAGCTAACTTTAAAAACATTAACCAATAATTGGATTTTTAGTATATTTTTTGTATAAAAAAAAATTCAAATAACTACCCAAATTTTTTTAACCTTCAACTATGGAGGTGAAATTTTGGGACATAGTCTGTGACGTGGTGGTAAACTTGACCACTCCGAAACGTATTTGAATATTTTAATAAATATTCGGATTTTTACAGTCGATTTGTTTTAAATGACGTTTTACATCTATTTCCAATTAAAATAAATACAACAGACAGTTTTTTTATTTTTTAATAACAAAATACCCGGTTTATTTCACAAGGGCTTTATTTTCCATGTCATAAGAAACACTACATAGTCAATGTGCAAAAAATGTTATAAATTAAAAGGTATGTTAAACTTAAAAGGCATTTCTTCACAGCCAAATATATGTACTTTAATGTAAAAAAAAAAATATCTTAAAAAAAGTTGTACTCTGGAAACCACAGGTCAGTCTTTTGGGCAATTTTTATTCACACAGTTCTGTATCTGCGCAGTTTATACATATTCTTTTGCTACAGCCCATACACATTGGCTTTTCGCATTGTAAGCAAACATGTGGAGTCTTTCGTTTTAGCCTGCTGGGGCATATGTAACATAGTTTACGTGCTGCATTATTGTTTCCCATCGTCGGTGGAGCTATGGACTCGGCACCTAGAACTCTGCCGATTATGTCTCGCAGAATCCGTGGTAGCTTTGGGTTGTGCTGCCGCCGTTGCAAATGCGGTACTATTAATTGTCGGGCTAGTTTTTTTAAAAAGTCTCCTCTTGAACAGTTGTCAAATTCCGTCGAAGATTGGAAGATAACATAAGCGTTCACAGCACTTATATCTAACATTCTATAAAATATTGCTAATGGCCAGCGGCGTGTACGCCTAATACATGAATAAACCGAACATTTCTTGTCAAGTTCATCCACTCCACCTTTTGTATTATTGTAGTCCGCGATCATAGCAGGTTTTCCAGTAAATGGATCATCTTCTTTTTTGTGATGCATTGAGCTTAACAATATGACAGCACGATTTATACGAGGCACGTATGACAGTATTGTAATGTCTTTGGTGAACCCATAAATGGATGAACTCACCATCCTAGACTTTTTGGGCTGGAATTCCGGAGGTATCTCTCTCTTGTTTTTTTTTAATGTTCCCAAATAAGTTATACTACGCTTTTTTAGTTCTTCTACCACCTGGATTGATGAAAACCAATTATCAGCAGTAACATTTCGCCCACTTCCTTCTAACGGTTTGCAAAGTCTTATGACCGATTGTGTTGGTACTGCAAATCTTTTTTCTTCATTTGTCAAGCCAACTCCATCGGAATTTTTCCCAAAGTAAATGTATGCATTAGAAAGATACTGTGTGCGTGCATCTGTCAAACACATTATTTTAATTCCATACTTTGCTGGCTTCATTGGCATATACATCTTGAACTTGCATCTACCTCGAAATGGTACCAACATTTCATCAATGCAAGCATGAGTTCCAATCGAATAACTTTTTTTGCAGTTTTCTATAAATTTGTTAAAAATTTCGGAAACTGCAGCCAATGTATCACTTACCAATCGTTGATTTCTGTCAGAAGAGTTATCAAATCTTAAACAACTGAGAATGCAAAGAAACCTAGCTTCGGACATTGTACATCTAAAAATTTCTCGCCCAGTTCCATCTGTAGAGAAAATAAATTTTGTGTTCTCGTGGTTTGACTTGAATACGGACGTGTATATTAAAATTCCGAAAAAGGCTCTTAATTCAATCAAATCAAGACATTTCGTTTCAGTTTTTCCACACGCATCAAATTTAGCTTTCAATTTCGCATTTGTGTGCTCTAAAATCATGGTTTCCATATCGCTGTCAAAAATTCTGGACCAGTACCCGCATAAATCAGTTTCAGGCTTTTGATTCAAAGCCACTGGCAATCGTACAATATTGTGCAGAGGCGTTCTTACGGCGCGTGTAGGTTCAATTGCTGACCACTTAAACCCATTTTTACCGTAATAATAATTCACTCCGGACTCGACAATATTTTCTTCAACATCAGTTAGATTCCCTTCAACGGCTTCGATCTCCTCAGAATTATCTTCAACTGGTCCATCAGAATCATATTCTTCATCGCTTGAATCATCTTCTTCAAGACAAAATGTTGGGTCAATAATTTCATCTTCAAAATCGCTGAAGTCCTCATCATCTTCAAGCAACTGGGCTATTAAGGACTCGCTTAATGCTTTTGATCCCGACATGACCTATATGCATCCATTAATAGGTTACATAATTTAAAATTTAACAAACCACGAAAAAATATGGCTCTACTAAATAATTTTTCACTAGCTAGACAGAGGAGTGGTCAAATATATTCTATGATAAGCTAACACTAAGTGTGACGTGAGGTCAATTTGTTTCTATGAAAAACTTACGCTTCCTTTGACGTGGTGGTAAAATATTTTCTTGCAAAAACTGTCATACACCTTGAGGAGTGGTAATTTTTACCCCAACATACACGTTTCTCCGCTCGTGCTACACCTACCACAGCAAAAACACAACTGATCAAAATTCAACACAAATTGAGAAGCTACTGAGAAAATGAAACTCGGAGAGTGCAACATAAGAGAGAAAATTAAAAAAATAATAAGAGAGGGTCAATTTTACCACCACCTCCAAAGTTAAAGGTTAAGCAAATTTTTCGAGTTGTTAAGTGATTTTAAATTATTTACATTTACAAATTTAAATTTGTTGTTGGTTTTTACGGTCTGTTTTATTTACACATTTGTAAGTTTTCGAGCTCAAGACCAGATAATAATAATTTTTTTTATTTTCTAAAAAATTTATTTAATTTAAATTTTTGTCTATTTATTTTCTTTTTGATTGATATTAATCAACAAAATAAAAAAAATTTAATTTTAAACATGTCAGATTAGGCACGCAACTACTATAGGGTTAAGGTAACGCAATCAACAAAGAAAATAAAATATTCAGCATAAAAACTAAACAAAAAATTTTCCTAAATAAATCAAACATATTTTGTTTTTGCTAAAATAATTGCTGTGCCAAAAATCCAGTAATTATAATAAATAAATCTCGGGTTTTTTGACATTCAAAAAACCACAAGTTCGCGGGATTTGCATACCTACCTTACATGCAACATCCACACACGAATGCGAATATGAATGAACTCGAAACGTTATCAAAGTGTGAAACAATTTCCACTGGATTTTATGTAAATTTATGAAAATAAAATGGAATCTGATCAGCTTTAATATGTACGTGTATGTGTGTGTGATTTTGCATACAGAGTACAGTGTATGTGTGTATTATGAAAATGAATGGCCAGCAACAACAAGTCTGTCTATATTACTAAGTAGGCATGACAGCAACAAGATATGCAAAGCCGCCATAGAACCATACAAAAACCTGAGAAACATATAAAAGCTTTTCCTGCGGAATTTAATAAATCTCGATATGCGTATCAACTTTCTAGCTTAGACGATATACACCTGCAGAAAGTGTGAGAGAGAACAAGAGATAGAAACCACAAAAAAATGAAGGCCAAACGCAATGCCGTACAGTTTGTTACAATTTGAAGCTGGCACGTGAATTGATTTATGTGCAAAAAATACAGACTACAACAAAAAAAAAACACAATTCCATAGAGCATAGAGGAAGTGCGTGTTTAACTTTTGACTTCTACGCTTAGTTTTTCGGTTGTTTATTAACAAAAACTGAAATCTAACTAAAACATTTCAACATTCATGGAACACACAGAATAACGCAGAATAGAATCTTCATAGTTCTAAATTACGTATGAGTATGAGTCCAGATAGATACTAGCTTAGGGATGTGCCTTTATTCGATTAGTCGAGTAAGTTGATTAATCAAAATTTCAGTTAATCGATTACTTGATTAATCAAACTTATGAGTAATCAAAACGAGCGTTACTCGAGTATTTTCAAAAATGGTTAATCAAATCTGATTAATTTATTCATTTTTTTATGTGAAAGTTTTCCTTGAAATAGCTGTTGCCTGATCGCAAAATTGGCAAACTGTCGAAGATGCAACAATTGATTAAAGTAGCAAGGAACTTCTAAATTTGTGCCATTTTAATATATGATTAATCATGTCATTCAAAAAACGATTAATTAAAAAGGCGATTAATCAATTAATTTTCTTTTTAATTAATCAAAATCTTGAATAATCGTGTAAACAACCTTTTTGATTAATCAACTAATTGCACAGCCCTACTAAAAATATTTGATATAAAATACAGAAGATTTAAAAATTTTGGAAGAGTCAAATATAAAAAATAAATACAAGAGAAATTAAAAGGTTTTTCACTGAAATCATTGGGACTCATCTTGGACAGCAGTGGAATTAGAATGCCTCTACTAAGTTAAAAAAAAAAAAAACTAAAGGGTAACTTTGCAGCCCGCTTTTTATGCTGTTAATAAATCCTTTCACCAACGAAAATATTTGGTTGATACTGATTTTGGTTGATGCCAACTGCTCAAAGATATTTTGTGAGCATAATCCGCCTAACTTTATCTCCTCATACGCACTAATTTCCATCTAACAACACTCATTATTATGCACAAATACTTCATTATTTAATTTTCTTTAACTTCCAACATTGAGACTGAACCAACAATTTCGGTATTAACAATACAAATTCACTTTCCATGACAGCTATAATTTACTTTTAAAATTAAATATATCCTGCCATCATTTTGTCAGTATTCGTGCGTTCAGCTTCAGCAAACACTTCACATTTTCTTGCTTCAGAGTAAAAAGTTTTGCATATTATAGATGTTGTTGTTATTTTATCTCACCTCAACATTTGTTTTTGCAAAAGAAAACAAAAAAAAAAATGTTAGCATAATATTTCAACTGTCAACTCTATTATTTTCAGACGAAGTTTCATTTGCATTTCAAATACGATTTCGCTTTCTTCTATTTATTTATTTCAATTGGATTCAAGAAAATGATTATGTCTGAAGTTGTATACGAAGTCACCTAGTCGGTATGCATCAGATGGCCGGTAGCACTTCCTACGTTTCCGTTACTTGTTATGCCTGTTAAAAGTTTTAAATTTTCAAGTTCAACACACACTCCTCAATCCATAGAGAGACAAACAAAACAAAGCACTTTCTGTTGTCATATTGGAATTTACTGAAGTATTTTGAAATTTCCTTAGGTATTTTACAGTTGATTTTCACAAATTTGTAACATTCTGTTGTTGCACACAGAGACTTTTGTGAGAGAGCTTTTTTTGTGTGAATGCGTTTTATATATTGGAGTATGTGCATTAGGGTGTCCTTTACTTATGGATTTTTTTTTTTTCCAAAAAATTATTTTTTGCTAAGTATTGACGATGATTTCGATATAATAGGTAAAGATATGGGTAGAGATGGTCGTAGGGCTCGAGATGCTGGTGATAAAAGAACTAAAACAAATCGGAGAGGTTATGATCGCTTTCCGGATACAGAAGGATCGAGAAAAAAAAAGTAGGGAAAAAGTATGAGTGGAGAGCTGAAGAAATGTTAATATCTACATAATTATGTGTTCACTGTTTCACTTCAATTCTATTCAATTTTTCTTTTTCAAATTTTTTTTCTTCAATGTTTTTTTTATTTTTTTTTTTTAATTTTGCAAAATATTTGATGTAATAATAGGTAACTTATATTCTATTTGTTCGATCCTTTAGCAAAAAAAAAATAAATACAGCTTTTTGTGCAATTTTTTCAACCAACCATTTTTTGATCCATCGAATTCTAAGTATGAACTATTCATAAAAAGAAAAAAAAATAGCCAAAAAGTGGCTGTAGTTCAATGTTTCTCTAGATTTTTCCTGCATATTTTTTAAAATAATTTTTTCAATATTTCCAGCTTACTTCAACTTAGCTTAACAAAAGAACGTCGCAACTTCCTGGTCTAATTTTTCTTATCGTCTACCAACAAAACTTCCTTATCTCCCTTTTAATGGTATTCCCTACTTAAGAACCTTCTGATATAGCAACTAGTTTTAGCTTAACATCTCTATAGTTACTAATTTTATGTGTAATGCTTCATTAGCACATTAAAACAAACAAAAGGCATGACGAGCGGCAATTTTCTTTTGACCTTAGAAATTAGCTCTAAGACCAAAGTAATTATGGTTTGGCATACTCACTGAGATTTTGGGTTTTTGTTTTTCACACCGTGAGTTTTTCCATGAATATACCATACACACACACACACATGCACGCACAGGTAGCGACCCCATGGTTAAACTAGCTAGTTGTCAACTACTTCTAAACTAGTATGAATACCATGCATAACTAGTCAGGCAACTGCGTTTTAGTTATAGTATCAACTAGTATTTTTAATTAGACACTTCGAGGGAAAATTTAGCAATAGTCAGATGTGTCGAGGTATGCATTCCTGTAATGATTACTCCTTTAATTAATGCAAGGAATTGCAATAGTTATTCACTTTGCCGGAATACGGATTAATATTTGAACTTTTGAATTTTTGTATTCACTTTATTGCATTCCCTAGATTAAATGGATGCATTACTTTGCATTACTTGCTATACTGTGATTTACCTTTACTTGTCTAATGGTCAGAGCTGGGAAGAAATCATTATTTAATGAGTAGAATTACACTCAACTCAGGAATTAATTCCTTAACCTCGTTAAAATACCTCATAAGAAAAAATACCAAAAGTAATTACTTCTTTTTGAGGCTTTTGTATGCGTGAGTGTATGAGTGGCTGAGTTTTAAATTCTGACCATATTACTGATGTTACTGACATTGTATCAGAAATTACTGAACACATAAATATATATTTAAACGTCCTATGGCATGTCACACCAACTATAAGTCCATATGGCTATTTGTTCAAGATAATGCTTACGAATTCAATTATAAATAGAGAATGTATGTATGTATGTGTGCGCGCTAGTTGGATGGCTTGAAATGTTTGTTAAATTGTGTACAATTAACACAAACACCAGCGCACCGCTTGATATCTAACGGCTCACCTAATTAACACAACACAAAAACCAAAAAAAAAAAGGTGGAATACAAAGAAAAATGTGTTTGAGTTCGGTGAGGAAAAACCAGCAGCAGCAGCTGCAACGGCAGCATATCAAACACCGCTACAACACAACAAATCCTCAAACACAGCAACGCCCAAGAATAACACAAAAAAAAGAAGACAACAACAATGTCCTAAGACCTTAGACCCATATCTCTACAGCTCAACGCAATGCCACAAGAAGTCTTTCTATAAGAAGTTAAACTCCATTACAAACATATTTGCCTTCAGATAATAGTTTTTGTTTTTTGTTTGTTGTTGCACTGCAACGACTTGTGGCATGTCACTTACATAAGTCAGTCATACTCATTTAGCTTTGCTAGCAGCGACATCATTAACTCGATTTGTGGCACTTCTCCACTGATATTTGCCCACACCTGCACGCACCTTAAACTACCCATTTCCTTTAGAGTTGTAGTTGGCCAAGTTTAAGCATCACAGCCGCCGGGCTTTAAGTAGTTAAAAAGCTTTAGTAATAAAGGTGACAAATATATAGTGAAAATAAAAAATAAAATAATACTACAACAATGACATTCGCAATGAGATAAAAGCTTTTTCATGTTGTCAGACTCATCACAAAGTGATTTGAAGTTTTTATTCTCGAACTTTAGTAGCATTTTCGTCACAGCAGGCGAATAAACAGCGATCGAACAAAAAAAAAACGAAAAGCAGTATCTGTTGTGACAAATGCAATGTCCAGATAGTAAATGCGCCTTCGTAATGCTGAATAAGTAACTAAACTAATGCAAAATATGGTTTGAATTTAAAAGCTTAAGAGTTTGGCATGGGAATAGAAATAAATGGTTCAAAAATGGCAAAATGGAACAAAAAATAAAATAAAATAAAATAAAATAAAATAAAATAAAATAAAATAAAATAAAATAAAATAAAATAAAATAAAATAAAATAAAATAAAATAAAATAAAATAAAATAAAATAAAATAAAATAAAATAAAATAAAATAAAATAAAATAAAATAAAATAAAATAAAATAAAATAAAATAAAAAAAATAATAAAATAAAATAAAATCAAATTAAATAAAATAAAATAAAATAAAATAAAATTAAATTAAATTAAAAAAATAATAAAATAAAATAATATGAATTTCAAAAAAAGAAATAAAATAAAATAAAATAAAATAAAATAAATTTTAAAATTAAATGCACTAAAATAAGAGTGAAATAAACTCAAACAAAATGAAATTAATTAAAATAAAAGAACAAAAAATGAAACAAATAAATCGATGTAAAAGATGTGGTTTTGTTGTTGTTGTTGTGGGTGCTGCTGTTAGTCCATTTCAATTTCATGATTTTTCAGTAAGTCGTCGTCTATGTGTAGAATCCACAAGATAGAATAGCTTCTTTCTTTATTTAAAAACTTTATGAAGTCAATGGACATATTCTTAAGGGCACACCCAATGGGCTAAAGCTGACTCCCTAAGCTTCATATTCGTATTTGTAAAGTTTAGAACTCAGAGCTCCAAGCGCATAATAAATTTGCTTACGCCTTTAAGACAGTTTTAAGAAAGAAATTTAAAGTAGCTTTTCTACCTATCTTCATTTGGATCCCATAATAGCTGAAAGTTAAATGAAACCATCTTCCGCCGATATTTTAAAATAACATATCAATGAAGCCTTTAAGCGCTAAACCTAATTAACAAAAAGCATAACATAACTTCTCATTCATAATCTGCTCAAAATCCAAAGTACATTTGAACACCTCGTTAATTGTAATTATAATTAAATATCTGTTGCCTTGCATTTATAAGCATTATTCAGACTTAGGTTTACTTACGCAGCAGAAGAAGGCATTATAAAAGTGTAAATGAGAAAATATCTTAAGAGTTAATAACAATACATTTCAAGGTGCTGCCAAATGCAAAGTTCAAATCTCTTTTAAATATGTTGGGCACATATTTAAGTCAAACGTAGTAACTGTGCGATAGACAGAAAGAAGCGCGCACAGAAGAAAAAAGCTGCTACGGCAGGTCGGTAAATTTCCATAAGAATTCTAAGTGATTTCTTACTTTGCCACCGAATTTAAGTCGTTTAAATAACTTCTGATGATGATTCTTATATTGTCATCTGCTTTTGAGTGGCTTAAACAAATACGCACAACAACAACAACTTTGAATAGGTTTCATTAAACTTCTCATTTTCAGCGATAGAAAGGGGGTCAGAGTCAGTGTGGGGTATGATTATGAGTTGCTAGCGAATTTAGGTAAACGTCTTATACACTTTTACTTAGCATACTTTGAGGCGCAATATGCCACAAAAGTATTTTTGAAGTTTTATTAAATTGCGCACATTATGACTTTATGGTTTTTGTGAACAAAATGCTTGTCTACATACCCAACAAAAAATGTCGTCTTTTAGTCAGCAATCCCGTCCACCTCTTACCTTTATATTTCTTTCTGCCAAAGTTAGACCTTTTTAACATCTAAACCAACCAATAGTACTATTGGTCTTGCCTTGTGAATTGCTGTCTTTGGGCTTCTGGACTACAGATATGACCTCTAATATGGTTTATATTGTAAAGTGCTCTCTCCAGAAGTACCTCCGTTCAGTGGCACAGTCCTTCTCCATCGTCTATAGCTTTTTTTTGCTTTTGCTTCAAAGGCTCTCCATCATTTTCCCCGCTGGTAAGAGCATGCACAGTACTGGGAGTATTTTCCTTTGGGATAAGGAAGGCTGATCCTGTCTTCAAGTTGTCAGGAAAGATTCTTAGTTCCAAGCATTTTTTGAAAAAGTTCATTGTCGATTATTTGTCGGGAATTCATCAGACTCGCTACGTAAAAATTTTGTTCTATGTCTTTCAATCAAACGTTATAAGCTTTCTATAAGCCATCAATTTTTTGAGGTTATACCTATATATGTACATATACCATACATACGAGTATCTTGCTTTTGACATCCCAAACATTTGACAATCTTTTTCGAAGAAGTGCTGCTCCCTCACTTGACTCCCCTGGCAGAATATGCCAAAGTGTGCGTGCGTGTAGAATAAGAAAATAAATAGTTCAAGCAGAAATTGCATTTGACAGTTTCATATTTGATAAGCGAAATTACAACAAATAAAACAAAAGAACAAAACAACATACTTCATGCTACTTCATTGTTTTTCGGAAACACTTTATTAATGGCATTATAACGTGACAATAAAACAATTTTTTTCTTCACTAAACTTGTAAAGAATTAAAGTACTTGCTTTTGTCTTATGGGAGAAGTATGGCTAAAGTGTCATATTAAGATGGCAGTTGTAGTTTTTGACATACATATGTACTGTAAAAATTATTAAGAAAAAGGAAATATTTAGAAATTTATTGAGCTAGATATAGACAGAGAGAAATTTGTGAGGAGGGGAAAAGGGATGCCATTTATGTCTATACTAGATGTTTTATTTCAAAGACTCTCGATTACAGCGGAATTTTTTTTTTTTTTTTGTAATCCAAAATTTTTAATATTTCACAATTTCTCTATAAATTCTTAATATTAATAAATAGTCAAGAGCCAAAATATTATTTGTATGAAAAATTTCGATTTCCTCATATGGTACTGATCGCAAGCTGGGTCAATGCTTTATTATTCTGCCAAAAATTTTCTATCACCAAGCTTTAATATTCTGCGCAACATGTAGGAAACATTTCTCCTCTTCCAAGAACTCCCATCTTTTTCATGTGAGTATGATATTGATATCCAACTAATTTACAAGTCCCCACCCTCAAGGCTTTCATAGATACTACGCCTGTAAAATCAAGTTTCTATTGCAGGTGCCACGCCCTTTTAATATTTTCGTCTTTTTTTCTTCATAAACTTGCCACTGAAAAATCGCAGCATCCAAGCTACCGCAACTCTCAGCACCTAAAAAAACCACGGCTTCCGGGATCGACATCCATAACACGAACGCACACTACGTAACATATGGGAAAGTGCATGACAAATAATTGAAAAACTTATAATTTCGGAAATGTCAGCACTTACTTAGTATGCAAATTGGTAGGAAAGCGAGTGTTTATTTACTATTTATGTTTGTACTTTGTTGTTTGTGTGCATCTGTCTTGATGAGCCGTACTTACATATGTACGTGCTTTTGGTAGCATAATGCATTTAAAAGTCAACCATGAGCTCATAGAGATATTTTGCAAAATTGACGTAAATACTTCTTTACAAAATGCACAGATACATACATATGAACAAGTACAATCAGGACATGCGAAGTGTGCCGAAAATCTACTATGTCGACTTACGAACATATTTAAAAATACACGCAACGAGTTGTGTAAATATTTTGTTACGATTTAATTAAGGCAGCAAATCATAGTGACTTGGCAAAAGTTTTTGGCGAAATTTAACTACAAACTACCTACTAGCAGCGTTGCCAATTTGTTATAATTTGATGAATTTTTAAAAATTTATAATTTCAGAAAATTTGCAGTAATAAAGATATTTGAAAATAATTGTAATTTAATCAATGCCAATATTGAAGGATTTCGTTTAGTTTTCAGCTTATTTGAAATGGGTGGCAACATCAAAGCAAAAGAGCGCACATTTTTATATACCAAATATACTCTAAATCGGTGTTGCCATATCTATATAAATAAAAATTAAATGTGGTTTGTTCGTCAAGCTAAAACTCGAAAACGACTAAAGCAAATTATATACATCCTTTTGGAAGGTTGTTTCTAATTAAAACACGCAAGTTTAGGAGAAATAAAAAGTGGAAACTATTAAGTGGGCGTGGCGGCTCCCATACAAACTAATCTTTTCAGATAAAATATCTCCAAAAGGGTTCAAGGTAGAGACCTGAAAATTGTTATGGAGATTTTGGATATCAATACCATACGCACTGGGAAAAAGTGGGGGTTATCGTAAAAGGAGGCGTGGCACCTGGTATACAAACTTAAAATTTTTAACTGAATATCTCTAAAAGGGTTGATGATAGGGACCTAAAAATTTTATATACGATATCAATAGCATACTCATGAGAAAAAACTGGGAGTTATCGAAGTTTGCTCTAAGGTAGTTAAGATTCAATCAGCAGCTGAAAAAAATAAATTAATAAAATAACTACAGTTTTTCCAAGCTCATGGCATCCCTACCTTCATTGCAATATATAAGTTGTCAGTAAGTATCCGTAATTTTGTTTAGTGCGTATGTTAAGCTGACATTGAAGTGTTTTGTATATGTACGCTAAAGCACCGGAAAGAAGAGAAAACTCGAGAACAAACGAAATGAAAGTACATGAAATGTGCACACAAAAAAGGTGCTGCAAGGATGTGTCTGAATATTTGACTATGAAAATTAATTGGTTTACCAAAAAGATATCAAACAAATACATGCATACAACATAACTCAATTGCAACCGACAGGACTAGTTGGAAAGTACTTCAAAACTAGTATGGGCACCAAAGCCAACTAGACAGTTGAGATTTTGTCATAAAAGAAACGTTTGCTTTTAACATGATGATGTGATAAGAGGTGTCAAGAGCTTTAATACGGACCTAAATGTACCAGCCTCAAACTAATTTAAAATAGAACAAGGAACTCATAGCTCAACCTGAGTTGAAATGTTTCAGTGAAAAAGATTTATGTAAATGATTTCCAGTATGGTTTGAAAATACCTGGACCACATGTTAGTAGGGTTTCTTCAACTTTGCGTACTTCAGTGTTCTCCAAAAATTTAAAATTTTTATTGCTATTGAGTCACTTCAGACTAGTTTGAGTTAAGTTGAAAAATGCTAGTCGTAAACTGTTTGCTGCTGCATTGCATTTGTTTCTATCTGTTGTCAGCACATGAGTATAAGTAGCTTACAAGTCATACAAGTACAAGCACTTTATTAAATAGATTTATATGTACATATGTACATATGTAATTATGTATTTACCTACATATACATACACATTGTTAAGAATTGTATATAACTTTTAACACCACCAAGTCATTTCCATATGCGTTTCTGTGTTTATATAGCGCTTTCACATATTCGCAAAACAAAAATTGTAGTCTACTTCAGGGCGTTGTAACTTATATCTGTTATTGAAATCTTTCATTACAAATATAAATTAATTTTATAACTTTCTTTTGATACTTTTGCCAACAGCTAAATGTGTACACGATAAAAAGGGTTAACTGGTAGTAAACATATACATATGTATATATGTATGTATCAAGGTAAATATGTACATATGTCATGCATTGAGTGCAAATGTTGTTTGGTAGCACAGCGAAATAAACCATTTGAGTGTAAGCTGGAAGCGATTTTATAGTAAAAATCACGACAAACAAAATTATTTGTCAGAGGTAAAGGGATAGTGCTATTGAAATATTTTTGGAAGAAAACAATTTTGTAAAGTTTTTTTACTCCGATTTTATTTTAAACATAGTTTGCATTCTTTAGAAATTTATAATCAAAAAGCAAAATTAACAAGTTTAGTAGTGCAGTTTCTGTAATAAATTCAAAATGATTTCCAAATCGCTAGCAACCATTTTGACAATTTAAAAAAAATGTTTTGAGTTCAAAAATGTTCACAAAATTTTTTTTTTTCGAATTCCGCTTTGGCTAGCAAGCAGATGTGGATTACATATTCAGCTAAAGGCGCATCCGGGATTTGGGAAGGAGGGGTCCAATTTTTTTTAGTAAAATTGCCCACAGTTCCTGAGAAATAGATATGAGCTCGGGGACTCCGAAAAGGGAGGAGGAGGATGTTGACCTGAATAACCACGTGAATCCGACCCTTTATTAAACCAACATACTATCAATTATCATATCTATGAATTTTCTTTTTATTTGTTTTGTTGGTAGGATGAGCCTAGTCTAGTCCCTGACTTTTAGAGATATCTCGCTGAAATGGTATGGCGACGTCATTTTGTATTATATCTGTCGGAACCAGCAATATCGGATCAATACAACGCATAGCTCCCATACAATCCCTTGTTCCGATACACGCGTAGGAAGTCCGCTCTCTTCTCTTATCCTACATCAAACTTACCTGTGCTTATTATTAAACTTTTTAGACTGTTGAATCTTTTAATAAAACTTATTTCACGGAATTTACCAAGTTTCTGATTATGTTTATTCACTCAACAAGAAAACAACAAGAAAGTAAACAAATAAAGCACAATTTTTTCCAAATCCAATTTATGCAACGTCATGCACCAACATTTCGGTCTTCCTATCTTCAACTCGAAAACAAATGAATGAAAATGAATATCATTGAGGTTATGGAAAAGGCGGCCGATGTCAAAGTCGTCTCACACTCATAAACGAAAAGTTCCCAACTTGGAAGTGTTGCGGCGAAATACCTATGACACAACTTAAATAAATGTTGAAGATGCGCACTCTCCTGACATCGCAAGTTTAACCCATGAGGCGAGAAGTTGAAGGTTGACAAAACAAAACAAAAATAAAAACAAAACAAACCACTCTACATACCAATCTATTCTTACTTAGAAAGTTGACTACAAACAGATAAAGCTATAGACGAGTATATGTAGTATGAGTACTATAATAAAATAGTAAAGTGATGTTACGAATGGCAGACAAAAAAAATTTTATATTTTTTTGAGAAAATAATAAAGACGAAAGAAACAACACAAACACCACAAACACCGCGATAAAAGTCAAAAAAGGACACGCATTAGGATAAATAAATGCACGACCAACGTAAAATAAAAGCTATAAAAACAAGCAAGAAATTCGAAAAAATCCACTCAACGTCACATAAATACTCAGAATAGACCATATGTAGGTGGATAGCGTTAGAAGGAGAACGCATTGCGGTGGGTGGGTGATTGCGCGAAGAAACGCGTTCGCTCTTAAGAAATACGGCAAAAGTTTTTGTCATTCGCTGATAACAAAGCATGCGAATGAGCACACAACAGGGATGGGGCCAAACAAGCCGGTGACCATACAAGCAAACAAAGTTCAATCCCACGAGTACACCTGCAAAACAGTTATAAACTCTAGTGCATGCTTTAAGAGCACTTTTTTTGACGCAGAATAGCCGCGGGAACTGTTGTAGTTCACTAAAGCTCTTCTCTCCATGCCGTTTGTAGCGTGACTCCGTCTGTATGTTTCTATGTTTATAGTCTATGTTTACGAGTAGATTTTGAACTTCTATACTTATTCTAAACGTCGGGAACTTGACTTAGCAAAGTAGTGCGGATTTCGGAAATTTAATCGGAGTTGTAGCGCAATCCGAATACTGGCAAAGATTTCCTTTGTTGACCTTGTCTTTAATATCAATAGATTGAGAAATATAGAAAAAGCTACATCCCAAAACTTGGAAGCACTTACAGTTGCTCGCTTAGAATTCCATATAAATATTATTATACTTGGAAAAATTCTAGTTCAGTTAACCACTTAAATTCACACAACTTTCCTACGTTTAAGTTTAGCGCCCATATATCCGCCACAACACACAGTTAAACCCAAAATCACTGCACTGCTACATTTTTTTTTTTTTCACTTTCTCACACAAAGGAAGTTTATTTTCTTAAGGACATAACCCATAAAGGTATCTCGTACGCTTAAGAAGAATGGTCTTTCACAAGAGAGAGAGAATGTTTTAACTGGTTTTATGTCAACTAAAACTTAGTCGTTTGCATAAAACAACAAACTCTTTGTGTGCGGCTCGTTTTCAAATGCTCAAAGCAATCCTTCGAGTGCAGTAAAATATTGCCAGGAGACAAAATGCAAAAATGCATGAAAGTGTGTGTTTGTTTTTGTTGTGCGAGTACTCGTAGTAGGCTCGTCGGCACTTACGGCACGATAAATGGAACTACTTTGACATGGTGAAATACTTTGTGTGTGTTTTCTAGCTAGAAAAGTGTTTTACGTTGAACGTTGTATTATTGTCATCATGCTATCAAAAGCTTTGCTAGAACAGTAAAATAGCGAAGCACACAAAAGTTGTAGATTGACAGTGTTTGAGAGAGAGAGTAGGCGAACAAGTAAGAAAGGAAATATTTTTGCTTAACAAGTTAATTTGATTATTTTAAGTAATAGAGGAAGCACTTCACATGAAAGTGCTGCAACAGAGCTTTAGACATGAAAGTTAAAATAAAGTTCAAAGCTTCTTTTCTCCATGACTCAAAGACTGAAGGATGTCAGGTGGTCTTTACCACGCCACGCTTTTTAGCCTCATACTAAAAATATTTGAAGTCTAGAACACTTGAAACGCCAAGTCTGTAATCATGGAATTCTACCTTAACACACCCATATTCTCACATTCATTCACCCACACACACACACGCACACATATGTAAGTACACTTGTATGTAAATGCAATAAAATAGTAATCCCAGATATCATAATGCATAAATTTATCATTGACATAGCATTAAATTCTCATAAAGGCAATAAGTGGGTATAAATTTTCGTTGAAATTAAGTGTGGACAGAGCAATGTAATTGTAAAAAACGCATAAACTTTATTATGAAGCCAATTTTTATGAGCGCATACTACATGTGTAGACGACATATTGTTGATAGCGTGAAAGCATTTGAAGTTGAGAGTGCGGGGTGTGGAAATTTGTTGCTACTTCTATGCAGACACTTGTTGGTGGTCGTATTTTAAGTGAAAACAATCCGGAAATATATTTGTGTGTATGTACAGTTGGGTGCAATATAATAGTAGTAAAATTAAATTGGATATCGTTCGCCGTAATAAAAAGAAGCTGTATTTTTAATAATTTTCATTTAAAATATATGTAGCAAATTCTATAACAAAAACAATATACAAAGAAATTTTAAAAATAACACAAAGTTCAGGAAAGTTAATTAAACTTTAATTTCAATGTTTTTGGGCAGCATTTTTAGAAAATTTTTGAATACGTAGTTGTATCGCTCATTCAATTTAGGTGCAAGTTAAAATTACCCCTGAATTTTGAATATTTTTTTGTTAAGGATTTTGAGTATATTTTTCCATACAAAATTAATTTTTCTTCATGCGTTGTTTAAAAAAAATTCCTAAAAAAACTAAACGAAAAAACTTCTGAAAATTCAGGGAAATTTTTGAGCGTGTACTAACATGATTGGTCTACAAAACTGCATATTCAAAAATTTTCTAGAAATTCGAGCAAAAATTTTAAGATTTTGATGAACAATTTTAAAAGTTTAATTAACTTTCCTGAACTTTGTGTAAGATTTGAAACTTCTTTTAATGTGGTTTTAGTTGTGGAATTTTCTATATATTCTCATTATTTCGTCGAAAGCGATAAAATTTAATTTCACTACTATTATATTGAACACAGCTGTAGACTAGCCCAATTTTTTTTAGCTTCTCAAAGCGTTAATATGTAATAGCATTAGGTCCATCTAAGCCTCGGCGGAAATGGAAAAGCTGGTATTAACTGGTCCTAGGCTTCCGATCCCAATAATTGTTTTCCTATAATTCTCATAGCCTATTGCTTAACTTTTCCCTTAGCAAGGCATTTTGATACTAAACATACATCTCCCATATACATTTCCTCCTATACATGAGTCGAAGCATACTTCAACAACATGCATGCATAGATATCTCATTCAGCCCCTCAACCCACAATTCATTTGCCTCAAATCTCTTTTCACTTTGAACATTTTTTTTTCTCTAAAATCTAAACTCATCAACAGGCACGTCATCACATCATACAATTAAATGTGAATTAAACCATTTTGCTATTTATGTATGTTCTTTTGTAAACAACTAATCGATTTAATAACAATATAACAAAAGTGTAATTGTGCGTCGGCGTTAAAGCGAATGCAGATGAACAAAGCGAATGTCAACGCGCAAGATTGAAATGGCACAACAGTCAAGTACACAAGACTCACACCCATATCCGTTGCTTAGGATTTTTCAATCTAGTAGGGCAACCTACGCATGCGCATTTGTTGGGCTAGCAATGAATATGAAGTTATACACGTGGCGATGTACAGGGTGTACCAAAAGGAGAACAGAATTTCCGATATATAAAGCAGACCTGTTAAATAATGATTATTAATCTTAATCATTGATAATCAAATTAATTTTTTTTTTGTTTTTTTTTTGTAATAATTGATTAATTATGATAATCAAAAAATTTTCAAATAATTAATCGATTAGGATTAAATTTTAATACGCAATTAACTTTAATCGCAATTAATAAAAAATGTTAATCAAATTGAAATTTTGATTCATTTGAATAATCCTAGAATTAAATTTTAAAACGAAATAAATCCTCATTAATCGAACACTAAATTTAATCCTAATCGAATAATTTTTTTAAAAAGGTTCGACTATCATAATTGATCAATTAAATTAATAGAGCTGTTTAATATAATTGATTTTTAATCCAGATTTAACAGGTCTGCCATAAAGTAATTTTTAAGTTATAAAAATTTTGGGACTATCTTTAAAATATAAGAGTATACGCTATGTCTTTTGTCGAACAGGGATAAATTTTTATCGTTTTAACTTAATAAAATCTTAAAATATGCTGAGAGTCCTTCTACTTATGCTACACCCTGTATCTACATATATAAACTCTGAATGAGAATTTTTGCTTGCAATTTGTAAGCTACAGCTGTTTATAAGCAACCTCACCACACATTTGTGCGTCTTTAAAATAAATACATACACACCACCTTAGCTTAATCCAAGTCCTTGGCCACAACCCACGTTTGTTTCATTATTTACCCAAGGAAACCCACTTAAACCGCACAGTCGTTTACTGACAGCATCCTTAGACATTTATTTACAGTCTAAAATGATGAGATTGTTGTTGTTGTTTTTTTTTGTTGCTCTTTTTTTCTTTTTATTAATATTTACCACACTGTTTTCGCTCAAGGAATTGCTTTTCAACTTTTGCCATTTAATATGACAGGTGAAGTACACAAGGTAAGCTATTTAATACCACCAACACACCTACATACATGAGTAAGAGAGCGTACTATTCAAGCTAAAAAAACGAGCACCAGCTAACCCCACCATTCAGGTCTGATACGGGGCAGAGCAGTGATGCACGATGCCCAACCGGCTGGAGTGAACAAAGCTTCCGCAAACACTCTCTCTTAATTTAGGGTTGATCAGCTCAAAGGGATACGACCTTGGGATTCTTCTAAGGGAAGTCCAAAACTTGCAGCTTCAACAGGGTTGGTCCCGAGCGAAGCTATTTCAAGTAGCAGTATGGTAAAAACGATCTTCACAGGTATCACAGGTATCACAGAGCAAGCTACGTACTCGGTAAAGAGATCGTTAAGAGCGCGTCTGTGATTATGTATATCAATCGTCTGACTGGCTACAACTCGTACAAGCTGCTTAGTTCGCAGAATCTCACATGTGCATCTCTGGTACAGTTCATAGCCACCAACCAAGCTTCGCGAAGGCAATTGCCTTAGTGTCACAATAAGTGACAGCTGGGATTGCATGTCTGTTTGTTTGTCGCTTGTCGGTGGGTTGATAAGTTGATAGAAAAAGCACGGTGAGCATGGAGTATGGAGCACCAGTGCGTCGGCTTAATCGCTTTGCACTCAGTACCACACTTATTGTTATTAGTCTCAAATATGACACAAGCCAATGAGGGCGGTTGTAACAACAATTTTTTATTGCGATTGCAAGCTAAGTATTTACCGACAAAATCGAAAATGTTTAGAATTGTAAGTGAAAACGTTCTATGGCATGGCTGCTAGAGCTTATTTATATTGACTGCTAATAGATTGGGTTTGTTAGATGAGGAAAATGCACATTTTTCTGCGATGCACGTTGCCAGGTAGTGGTAGTGATGTAGAGAAGTAGTTGAAGTAGTTCACAGGAAACCAGCTGTTTTGAAGAAATGGCGGGTATGAGTTTTTAAAGTGGATGCAAGGGGAGTAATAGGTGATCAAGAGGTCTTTATCGGCCTACATGTCGGGTTCACAAGTCGATAAAGCTTTTCTTGATACACCTTCTACCGAGCTCAGAAGTTCAAAAAAGTCTTTGCTGTACGAGTGCTTAGTAAATTTTCTAACCACTAATAAGCTGCAAAAAGAATCTAAAGGAATAGCCATTTTTTCCAATGAAACGATGATTAACCTCAAAACCAGAGTTGCTTCATCACTTCAGAAAATAAATGCTCTCTATTACCATGGTATTTGGCCAAGCTTTTTCTGTTCAATACATTTTTCCGATCTCTTTTTGAGCACTCATGAAAATTAGTTCATAAGTTACTTATCACCGCATCGCTTCATTAGATACCATTTAAATCGTACTCGGTTCTTTAAGAACTCGTTAACTCACATCACTAGTTAGTACATCAAATTGGTATTCGTGTATGTAAATATGTATGTAAGCTTTTTTGTTAAATAAAATGACACAACATTTATATTGACAATCTTTAGAATTGATTTTTGCTTGTGGAACACATCGTGAGCTTACGTACGACCCCACAAATGTGCGTACGATTGCAATCACTACGGTCTATAAATCCCATAGGCCATGCAGATTATGGCGGTTAGAATGCAATTTAGTGTCATGTGATGTCAATAAACTGTCAAAGGATTAATAAACGTAAGGAGGTGTATGCAAAGTGGAGTGAACAACAAACTTGAGTAACCAGATTGCAGTAAGGGAGTTCGGAAAGAATAAACTTAGGAGGATAGGAAGTGTTTGGTAACAGTTTCAGTAGCTAACAGTGACTTCCGCTAATTATTAAAGATCAAAGAACCTATTCTTGCCTGTATCTGCAGAGCTTGCTCTTTAAAACCGGACCACCAACCAGATCTAGATTAAAATTAAAAATCAATTATATTAAACAGCTCTATTAATTAATTATTTATATTGATTAATTATGATAACCGAATATTTTTAGAATAATTATTCGATTAGGATTAAATTTTGTGTTTGATTAATGACGATTTATTTCGTTTTCAAATTTAATTCTAGGATTAATCTAATTAATCAAAATTTCAATTAGATTAAAATTGTTTATTAATTGCAATTAACGAGGATTAATAACGAATTTTAAATATTGCAATATTATTTGAATTAAAAAATTTTTAAACTTTGGGTTTTTTTACAAGTTCATCCAAAAAAAATAGTTATACATTCCCAGCACACCATAGGAGTCATACATGAGTCAGAAAGCAGTCCTAAATGGGAGCGTTCATGCTCTTTATGAGCTCGTTTATGAGTCCGATATGAGTGTATTTCCCTTCTTGCGATGGTAGTCCGATATGAGCCTGATCCTATATATCTTATGAGCTTCAATAAGAGTCATATCGGACAATTTTTTTTTCATAAACGGCAGCTATTCAAAAATTTTAATCAAATTGAAATTTTTATTAATTCGATTAATCCGAGGATTAAATTTGAAAACGAAATAAATCCTTATTAGTCAAACACAAAATTTAATCATAAGTATCATAATTAATAAATTATTACAAAAAAAAAAAAAAAATTTATTTCATTATCAATGATTAAGATTAATAATCATTAGTTAAAAAGTCTGCTTTGAAGACTGTTTCAGATCTCTAAAGCTTACTCAGGGCATTAAAGTTAGTGGGGCTGCCCATTGCTCATGTTTTCTCTCTTCACTCTCTTAATAAAAGTAAGTTCATATATGATATATGTTTTTTTTTTTGGAAAATAAATTCTCTCCTCCATCTTTTAATCTCTACATCATTTTTGACTCACAAATGTTGCGTGTAAAAGCATAAAAGTCGATGAAAAATCCTATTGGAACTGTCAAAACCGGTACCAAAATAGCAAATACAAAAACTACAACAAGAGTTCTAAGCAATTTTGCAAGAGATAAGAACTTGCGCGAATATATGAAGCTCCTCGTACAGATCTTATAAAGCGTATAGTATGCATTTAACTGCTATATCTACAACAACAACAGTTACCGCTATGTAGGTTGTAGTATGTTATTCCCATCCACCAAGTCGATTTAATGAAGTCATTAAAAGCGGCACGTGTGGCATGAATTTAAATTAATGCTTAGACTAGCAATGTGGCGGCGGCAACGAGTAAATTATAGGAAAAAGTGAAGAATTTTTAAAATGGATAACCAACAAGTTGTTTGTGTACTTTAACGTTGCCATAAATAAATTCACTGCACAAAATGAGCAAAAATCATAAAAAAAGAAAAGAAAAAGAAACCGAACTAAAACAAAAGTAAAAGAAAAAGAACGAGTTGTCTGCTTACAGTAAATGCGTACTTAGAGTTTTCAACTTACATAAATCTTTTGGAGGACGAAGGACAAAGGTGATACGAACGCATTGGCAAGCAAGCAAGCCACAAATAGCTGCATCTACGAGTTCATTGCTGGAGGGGCGCAGGGTAGCGTCAAGTTTGCTGCACCGATTTCTTGATGGCAAATGAGTGACAAGCATCAAAACTTTGACTTTTTTTCTGCTTCTGCTTCTTTTCTATGCGTTTTGCCATAGAACTTTTGCGCAAGAATAATGAACGCAGCAAAGATTAATGGCACTCCTTTCGCTGTGCAACGTAGCAATGAGTGTTGCCAAGTAGTATTAAGCTTGACAGTCGACATAAAATTGAACGCCAAGCGCGTATGTATGTATGTATATGCGTAGGTATGAAGTTTGAAAGTTCGAGAATCAGATTTGCAAAAGTCTCAAGAAATTACAAAACTATAGCGATTGTATAGTGTAAAATAGAAACTTAAAGGATGTCCTAAATGTAGTCATGAGATATTTTGAGAGCTTTTTGTAGTGCAGACAAATATTTTGATACACAATGTTGGAGTGGGAAACAAATAATTGTGAGAGCGCGCTGAGCTTTGCTCTAAATTCAACACGAAATTGATTTTTTTTTTTTTGATGTTCGAGCAATGTCTAAATTTTTATCACAGTTTGAAAACCATTGGAGTAGATTTTGAAAGCGCAGCTGCAATTTTTATATGTACTTGGCAGCACGAGTATTTTATTTTATAACGGACATCAAAAATAAATCAACTTTTCAACACTTTTGCCAAAAATAAATAAAAAAAGTAAAGAAATAAACAAAATAAGAGAATTAAAAATATTTTCATATCAAAAGTTTAAAAATTGGAAAACCGAAAAAAAATAAAATCACTGTTCAAAAACTTTGAGTGACAGCCAATTCAAATGAAGCCTGTCAAGCTTTTTATTAATGTCAGGCAATTTCAATTTCCGAATTTCAAAACAATTTTCGCATTAACTTTGACATCCCTAATTTACATAATTAACATAAATACGCTTAAAAGTGTTTAAATTAAACTTTTTTGCATTTTTAATACTTATCTCAAAGCGCATTTGGTAAATATTTCAGCATAGAATATCAGTGGGAGGATAGCAATTGCATACAATTAATGTCTGAAGATAATTTATTCTTTAATTATCCATTGCCAGATTAACATGGTTTGTAAATGGAGGACATAATAAGCTTTTAGTCTCATTTAATTTGGTTGAAATATTTCTTACTTATTAATGACTTTTATTTTATGTGCCTTGTTTCTAGTGAAGATGTCAAGAGGATGGATTTTAAAAGTAAGCAAAGCTTTAAGCACAAAGAGCTTTTCAAACGCTTTGTCTCAAGTTTCAGTGTGCCATAAAATTTTGATATGGTAATAGGCCAGTAATCCCCTGAAATGTATTCTCGAGTGGTTTTCTAGCTCTTCTTCATTAGAGTCAGAAACTTAGTACATATCTTGTCAGAAATCTAACCGTTTTTCGGAAAACGCTTACCGAACTCCACTTTGAATTACGAGGGTTATACAAAAAAGCTTATACGTGATTGGGTAAAAGCCGGGTCATTCCCATGTACCAATACCCTATGTATTTGTGTATTAAAGACCTTGTTGTCTCAAAATAGATAATTAAAAAGATGCTCTTCAAACTCAATAAAGCTTAGAGCACGACTCATTGTCAACCCAACAAAACATAATAAGTTATAGCTAAAAGTCTAGCGCAGATGTACTCACAGCAGGAGCTTTAAATAAACTAAGCGCAATCGTCATTATCAACAATCGTCACTGTCAATAAATGGTGGCAGTGCCACCAACAAAATAACCCAAACATTGTTCAATGAGCCAACGACTAGACTTACAACAGCGTTGGTTCTACCAAAAAATTAAACAAAAAAAAATAATACAAAAACATCTTTATTTGTTCGTAGTTCGAAAGTATCGAAGGTTCTACTTAACTGAGTGTACACAATTCCTTGACAATGAGACATTAAATGTTTTCTGCTTCCTACAATTAATTTCATTTTGTTTCAACGTCACCGTCTACGTCGTCGTCTTCTTCTTCTTATTCTTTTTCTTCTTGTCTTTGTACATATTGACTAAAAGCGCCCCTGAATTCTGTCGGCGGTAGCTTGTTGATCTGCGCGTACTCCCTACCGTTTGTCTCATTTCTTTGTACACTTGTCTATCAGGGCTTGTCTGTTTGTTGTCCGCCGATAGTGTTGTGCTAGAATGTATTTTTCAGTGGTCATATTGCCTAGGGTGGTTAATCCCGCTTCGTTAAAGATTTATTAAGAGCAAATTGTTCCAAGATTTGATGACGTTCGTTTCATTAGAGGACGTGCTGACTGACATTATTTTTGTATGTCTACCAATCCTTTTTTCGGAAATATATAGTCGGTGGTACTCCTTCTGGTCACCTCATTTTCTCTGCCTCGACCTTAAGGGTAGTCCATCTAGCTTCACATCGCCGCCAACCATTACCCATTTACTGGGTGCTCATAAAGAACCGTCCCGATGCTTCTGCTTGGTCGAGGGAGTCTGAGTCTAAGATTTCGAATCCCGAGTTCACAGCTCGCACATATTTTTTACAATACCATCAACCAAAATAAAAACCGATAAATAGACAGACGGACAATCAGACGATACATTTTCTTCGCCGTTTTGCATTTCAATTCTGCTAATTTAATTGAGTTCACATTTTCAGTGGCTTCACAAATTCACTTCATTTCACTACACAATTCGCGATATGCCAACGATATTTCGCCATCTTCGACGCTTGTCTTCAATAATTTCATTTTGTGGTGGAAATGCGCCGGATCGTGGCGCACACAATAGCCGCTCAACAAACGTGTACGTGGTTTGTCTGTATGTATGTATGTACGACATCAGAGCTGCAGAGTCAAACTCAGTTCTTGCGGCTGTAACTCGCCTTTCAATGCTACAATGGTCGCTGCAGCGCTTTGCCACATTTCGGCTTTCAACTGCTACCAACTTGCAACAGCAGCAGCTCTCAACTCCTTAGCAATCGACAACTGCCAATCTTCAATGTTCGCCTGCCATGCAATTAGGGCATTTCAAGCGTTTTCAATGCTTTCTCGAAGCGCCACGAAAATACACGTTCATATGTATGTATGTATGCATGTGTGTGTGTGTAAGACCCAATCATCGTGCTGCCTGTGTGGACGAGGTGAAGACGGACGTTTTTCTGAATTGTGGCTAATGAGTTCATTTGTTTGACATTCATCGCTTGGGTATTGGCGGCGGCTGCGTTTGTGATAGCGTTGACGTTGGCTCTCAACGTGAAATTTAATTATTCAAATTTTTCTTTTATGAAAAAAATTATGAATAATAAATTACAATAACATCAATTCTTCTTAGAGTGAAAATTAAAAAATACGTGAAAAAAACGATAAGAAAAATCTATACTGCCAATCAGGCGCACAACATAAATTTGTTTTAATAACATTTTCTATATTTACAACAAGCAAAATCAACACCAACAACTACATTTTAGCGCCTACCAATTTATGGGAAATTATGTATTTGATGCGTTGAGGGTATTCATGTAAGAGTCACTTGTGAGTTCGTACTCGAAAAAAGTTAATTTGTTAAAGTTTCGGGGTTCGATTTGGCAACAATCACGAGTGCTGCCAAGTATAAAAACCAGAGCTGCACTTTCAAAATGCACGCCAATGGTTTTCAAACTGTAATCAAACTCCAAATGGTTTTCAAACTGTAATCAAACTCCAATGGGGTTCAAACTGTAGTCAAACAACGATGGTTTTCAAACTGTAATCAAACACCAATGGGGTTCAAACTGTAATCAAACACCAATGGTTTTCAAACTGTAATCAAACACCAATGGGTTTCAAACTGTACTCAAACACTAATGGTTTTCAAACTGTAATCAAACACCAATGGTTTTCAAACTGTAATCAAACTTTGGGGGAAAAAAATGGGCAACCTCAAGTGGAGAAATAAATATGTTGGAAATCATTTTTAAAATTTACTCTTACTTGTGAATACCCTTATCATGTTCAAGTTAGTGATTGCGAAGATCAAGTTGTGTTCGTGTTCGATTGTGTTATGAATTTCAATATGAGCGCGTAACACCTTCAACTCACCGCAATTTCCGATTAAAAATTATTTTTTATGAATTTTTGTGCTCAAGGCGCTTCGGTTGCATATTTAATAAGGTGCTTAGGTATTAGCCGGTATGTGTGCCTAGCGGTGCAGGTGGAATATAAAGTACTCTGCTTTTTCTAACAATTGGAATTCGTTTATGGACTTTCAACAGGATTTTTAACCAATTTTTCTTTAATTCTTTTAGATGCAACCAATTAATTTCCAAGCATTTAGGGTTGTTCTATGTTATGCGGCAGGTACTTGAAAATTATTTTCCTATTATTTCCACTTTTCAGATGTGTCAAGTCATTCTGAGCATGTGCGACTGCTTGTTAACAAATTAATTCTCTAGTCGAATTAAGCCATTAAAAAACCTTAAAACGCGTTATTGTTTATTAGGAATATCCGTTTGTTTCTCTTTTTAGTAGCCGCGTTAGAGGTGAGCAGCATAAATTAGGATGGAGAATATGTATATGTAAGAAGCAAATTGGCTGGTTGAAAGTGTGGAAATCTTAGAAAATTACTCTAAAAATTTCTACATTTTTCGATGTTTCCTTACCTTCTGCCATTTAATTGATTTTCAAGCCGAATTCAAAAAAATTTATTTTGTTAGTTTATTCATTCGCAAGTCGCTAAGTGCGTATAAAAAAATATTTAAAAATCACTCTGAAAATTTAAATATTTTTCGATGTTTCTTTGCTTTCTAAAGGCAAATTGCTCCTCTATCTTTCTGCTACTAAAATTCTTATGTTCGTCAGTGGGAATTTTGCATGAGCGGTAGAGGTAGAATGTTTGTGGGACCCTTCAATTGATGCCATCCTTCATCGAAAATAGTGGTACGTGTTAGTCCTTCATGGTATTTACGATCTGCATACAAACGCACATACATATGGGTAAGTTTTTATTGTTAATTCCTTAATCCGCTTCCATGGCTATAAGTAAAAAGGAAGACGAAGAGAATCAATAACAATAAAATGCCAAAAAAAAATTGAAAAATAGAATGAATATGACGTTGCCATAGGTACTGCTGTATACTCCAAGGGTCGTCTTCATATTATAAGTATGTACAGTTGTGCTCGAAATAATAGTAGTGAAATTAAATTGAGTATAGTTCTACATAATAAAACGTAGTTGTGTTTTAAATATTTGCCTTCTTAGCCTGTAGGCTCAGATGAGATCATACTGAAAGCCAGTATGACGTAAGAAATAGTTTTTGGCTTGGTCTAACGTTATTAGATGAAAATTAATAAGCTGAATTTCAGAGAAAGAGAAATAAAATTGTAGACCTCGGTTTTCCCTTGGCCGGGTGAATTCATGGTTTAAAATTAATAAAATAAAAATAATTGTTGGCATTTTGAAACATAAAATATTTAATACGCAAATTTGTGTGGATTTTAAAATTTTTTTAAATTTTAAAATTTTTTTTTTATTGAATTTTGTATGAAAGAAAATTTGGAAACAGCCTGTTAATAAAAATTTGAGTTTCGCACTTGCGGTGTATGGAACAAAATGCTCAAATTACTCCACAAAAAAATTCGAAAAATCCAGGGAAATTTTGGATTCGTTTCAAACTTGCTAATTTACTCCAAAATATTCTAAAAATTCTGCTTTTTAAAGTTTCATTAACCTTTCGGAAATGCATAGTTTAAATGAAAAATTATTAAAAAAAAAACACATCTGCTTTCTATTTCTCCGATCGACATTCAATTTTATTTCACTACTATTATTGTGCACACAGTTGTACCTAGTAAAAGTATTTATCACTTAACGCGCATTTATAGCTAGGTATGTAGGTATGTATGTCGGTATATGCAATTGTTGCACGTTCGTATTTTATTATTGCACTTTCATTGCAATTCCTTAGATATTTTTCTCCATTAATTTTATGTTAATTTGCTACTTTTCAAAGTTAATTAAATTGATATTGCTCTTAGCGCGGTCGGTGTTCGATTTCGTATTGCCAATCTTAACTTTGTAGTGGCAATATAAAAATAAAATAATTGCATTGCATAACTTCGTTTTAAACCAGCTTTCTAGTAGCTGAGGGGATAGTTGTTGGTGACTAGCTTGCGCATTGTGTATGTATCTGTGTTGTTGTAGGGAAAAAAAATTGATTTCTTAAATTTTCATTTTCATTTTATTATGAAGTTAAAGGAGCACCCTCGATAATTAAATTCATTTTCACGACCTGCTTTACATTTTGCTGCGGCTGCTTTCGCCATTGACGTCACACAAATAATTTTCGAATTTATGCACATTTCGAGGGTTCCAACTAATTATTATTGGAGCATAATTGATTTTCCTACAAGTTAAATTACATTTTACAAACTCAAACCAGAAACCCGAATGTTAGTTTAAACGGTGTCAGGCGCTGCTGTTAATTGAGGAATCCTTTATTTTCTATGTCAAGTGACTTTCTCTGCGTAGTGCTGCTAACCCGTTGACTGACTTTCATCCTTTAAATTTTGTATCACTACTAATTCCAACATACATGCAAAAACTATGTCAAACCAATTTCAATAAATTTTTTCCAGCAAAAAGAGCTTAGAACCAAAAATCATTTGAAGCCATAGAAAATTAAGCGAGCAAAGGTTTTTTGTAGAAAACTTTAACTTTGACTACAGGGTGGTGCATATAGCGTTTTTTAATCAAAGCAGCATTTTTACTTAATGCAACTTTAAAGTTGCGGCTACTTGTAAGTAGCAGTTTTTATAATTTCTTCGGTTCATGCAGCTACTTTTAAGTGATATTCAATGGTGTTAAAAAGGTCGCCGTTACCTTCAGCATTAAACTTCATTGTCAATTGCCACTGCATAGTTCTTGTTACCTCTTGAATTCACCATGAAGTAAGTAAGCTCCAGCTGCGACCTTGAGGTGACAGCCGAAATTTTAAGCATGAAAGTTCTGGTTGTCATAACTTTACGATGACGCTAAAGTGGCATTTGAAGGTACTTTAAAGTAAATATAAATTTGAGGTTAAATCTTTTCACCATGAAGTATTAATTACTTTAAAGTTTTTGTTTTTTGGTGAATACGACTACAAAGTAATTTATTCTACGATACCACATTTTTAACTAAAAAGTTGAGACTAGTAATAAAATAAGTTCCAAGATAAGGCAAGCAACAATTAAAAAAGGTCATTTTAGTTGCAGGCACGTAATGGATACCACCCAATGACGTAACCACGACCACTGACTTCAAAGTCACAAAAATGGTCACAGCTCACTTTCAGTTCAAGTAAATTGGGCACTAGGGCTCCTCAGCAAAAATTCCCATTTCGAAGAATTCACCTTATCAACCACCTTCAATTACACTACCAGCAACATTCATATTTGTGTGTGTGTATGTGTGCTTTGCACTCTACAAAACAATTGGCTTCAGCCATCAGCCATGAAATTGATCCCCCAAATGCAAGCAAAAAAAAATAAAAAAAATCAAAGTTCACTGCAGTGAACAAATTAAAAAAAAAAATTTTGTTTGGAAAGTTTGTGGTTGCCTCAAAAAAAATTAGAGCATGAAAAAATATTCAAAACCATACACGTTGCCGGTTGAGTGACCAGAGGGCAATGAACAAACAAATGCACGCATACCCTACACACACACATACACCGCGCACACACACACACACACATATGTAAAGGGGAGTTTTATGCTACACATGCGACTCTGCTCCTGCATCCAAAATCAGTCAAGGTTCAGCCTTAAAATGAAGTTGAAAAATAATAAGAAAAGTTCTCAGGTGAGCAAAGTTTTTCGGTCGAAACCAACAACAAATGAGCTCTTGATTTCTGTTCCATTTATTCGCTTACCAAGTTACCAACATAAAAGGAGCGAGCGCGCTTAATTAAGTTATTAAGCGTTTTCATGCAATTTTTACGCTTCAGAAAATGTACGAAATTAAGCCATACCGTAGTTGACGCCCTTATTTTTAGCCTTAAGTGCTTAATGCGCGCGTACGGGTCTTGCATGCCTAATTATTTGTGCAATGCAAAATTCAAAAATATTATATTACTTGATATCGTTTAAAAAATTTAAAAGTTAATGTTATTGTTGTTATTGTTGTTGTTGTTTGCTTATTGCAGCTGCTCAAAATGTGCGTTGATAATGATATGTTGCGGTATTAATGTAATAATTAAGTAACTAAGTACACATGTCGACCATTAAGGCCATCAACACATTAGACCGTAACAAGAAAAAATAAAGTTTGCTATGTGATCACAAAATCTTTTCGAAAGGAGAGCGAGAGATTCGCTTAGAGTTACGACTTGACTCGCTAACATCTCAACCATGCCAGCCTAAACGCTGCTGACCCAACTCTTTTTTGACCACCTCTCGTATGTCACAGACCCACTGTGCGGCACCCTACGGTTTAACTTTAGTTTGCATTTAATTTTAGTGCGTGGAATGCATAAATGTTTAGCAAAATGCCTCTTTTGCTCATAAGATCTTGCTAGAGTTTTAACAATATGCATGTTGTTGTAATTGTAAACATGACATTTCGTATTTTTTTTATTTTCGGGTAGGCGTTTAGGTATTTTATGACTTTTTGCTAGGTAAGTCTCGTTTAGGCGCCCATACAAATATTTGTTCATGTAGGCCTGGCAAGCGCATAATTCCCTCTTATAGCCACCCATGTGGTCTCAATATTTTATGTGGACATACAATTTTACATCACATTTTATTGTTGTATTTGATAAAAATTCGCAAAAGGATGGGGAGCATGAAAAATCACAACAACATTTAAGCGCAAAATTTTTTAGTGAAATTCCATATTAGCTGTAAGCTTAAAAAAAGCTTTCACTGATAGGTGGAATGTGTGACATAAAGGATAGAAATTACGTCATTTGTAATTTATTCTCTCTCAACCCCTGTTCCTCTTATTCTTCTGCTACATTTTTACCTTCTCTATTTTCTCTTTCTTAGAATCACCTTAGAATGAACGGGAGACTAAAATAGTCACTGCTTTAAGCAAATTAAAACTTGAACAGCTTTAAGCTTAGAGTTGCCATTATGTCTACTAGTATTTTGTTTAGCACTGCCAGATTTGTGATATTTTTTGGCCTAGTAGATTAATTTTTTTTCGGCTACAAAAATTTCCCATTTAACCCTCCGATGAGTGAGAAGGTCCCTAGGGACCTTTTTGCCAAACTGAAATTACTCCTACTTGGGCCACTACAATTCAGAACTGTCACTCATCCGAAGGTTAATTTTATTTCATAACTTCCAACGCGCTATTTTTGTTTAAAGCGTGATTTTTGTAACTAAACACAGGCATCACATGCCGCTCTGAGTTTGTAAAATTCACAAGAAAAATCATTTAAAATAATCCCTCTATCCAAGTGGTACGCGAGCTCGGCTCGACAAGCTTTCGTGTTGCCAACTTTCCTCCACAGAGCGGATCGCGCATTTAATCTGTTATAATCATTATGTAGTTAGGTACTTTGAATTCTCAACACGTATTAAATGTTCTACTCAACGATTTATTTTCAAATATTGCATGCCAAATTGTTTGTAAAATTCACAACAACAAAAATAAATAAATAAAAAGCATCAACTCGATATGCAGATGTGTTTTACGATTGGTGACAACAGAAATTAGGAAACTTTGCCAAATAAATTAAAGGTAATAACATGTGAACAGCGCGACAGAGATCAACAAAAAACACAACTCGTAATTATATAGTCAACAACAACAACAAGAACAACAATCATGAAAATAAATCGCATGCAGGTATGAATGAATGAATGAATGAGTGTTGATTGTTGTGCTGTTGTGGTCTTGTTGTTGTTATGTTGCTTGTTGTTCTCTTTTTGTTGTTGTTGTTGTTATTGTAGAACGTGCAACGAATTGGATCAGAGCGTGCCACAATTGCCGTGTTTTAAAACCAATTAAATGAATTCAAAAAACGACATAGTGTACGAAAAAAAACAACATGCATCAAACAACAACAACGACAACAACACCAACAACTAAAAACATAAACATGAGGAAAGAAAAATTAATTAATTACAATACTGCAAATTACAAATGCCATTAATATTTTTTATCCATGTTGACTATGTACTAATGTAACAACCACAACATTTGTGTACACTTATATACATATGTATGTATGTGTGTATGCGTGTATGTATGTATGTATGTTATGCGTTTTAGCAAGTGGTAGGTAGCAACATCGCTACGTGCAACATGTGCCTGTAAAGTCATTAAAAGCACGACTAAGGTTTTATGAACATCGAGAATTGAAAAATGTGGGAACAGGACTAAGCAGTTTCATATGGTTGCATGTATGTATGTATGTGAACATTAGACTGTGCCAAAAAAGAAAAAAATGTCAGCTTTGAATATTAGTTTTTAGCGAACTGTCAATGCTATTTTAGATTTTTGAGGGCTAATAACATATTTTTTTAAAAGCTGTGATAAAAAAAAATTAACTGCATATGTTTCACTGGAGTTGAAATTTCTCGAAAAAATTTTGGCGAATTTGTTTTTGGAAATTTGAATACGAAAATAGATGATCTAAAATTCAAAAATTTAAATTATTTTTTTTTTTTGTTGTTTACACAATTTTCCTTTGAATGGAGTCAATTTATATTGAGGCTTTCTTTTAGGATTTTTTTCTTTTTATTTTGAATTTTCTGTACAATTTTTTTTTTGTTTTTTTTTTTTATTATTATTTTGGCTGTTTGTTTTTGTTTTTTCTTTTGTCTACAACAACAACAAAAAGTAATCAACAGTAATCAAAAATATCCAAAAATTGTTTTTTCTTATTTTTTTTTTATATTCACTAGAAATCATGATTATTAAAAAATAATCAATACGAAAATACATAAGCGATTGGTATGGTTTTTCGCGTGCCAATTTGGTTTTTCCAAATTTAATGAAAAACAATACAGAAAAATTAATACAAAAATAGATGATCTGAATTTTTGTTTTCATTTTCTATTGACATAAGTTAAAAATTTAATTATTTTCTTTTTCTTGATGCTTTACACAATTTTCCTTTTTTAATCATTTTTATTTTTTTAAATTTTTATTTTATTTTTTAATTATTTTTTGTTTTATGTTATTATTTCGCTGTTTTTGTCTTTCTTTTATCAGCCACAATACCTAAAAGTATCTGAAAATTGTTTTGGATTATTTTTTTATTTTTTTACTTTTTTTATTTTCAAAAAATCAACACGAAAATATATGATCTAAAATTTTTCTTCTTTTCCTATTGATGCCAAAAATAAAATAATTTTTTGTTTGTTTTTATTCTTTACTCGATTTTTCTTTGAATGGAATTGTTTTTGTTTTTGACAATTTTTTTTGTTTTGTTTTTGTTTGTTTTTCCCTTGCTTGTTTTTGATCATTTTTAACTGTTTCCATATTTTTTTTTTCTTCATTCTGCTAAATAAATCAATAACTTTTTTTTTTTTGGTCCAGTCTAATGTGCCTAGTACATTTCGATGTATGTATGTACATACATATATACAAAAGTACATGTGTCTATATGTTTTTGGAAGGAAGGTGCTTTTAAAGCCGTCAGTTGCCAATTGCAATTTCTTAGTTTTGTTGGTTGCTATTTATTGGATCATTATAGGGGAGTTGAAGCGTATGACGATGATGATGATGACGACGAACGAATAATGTGCTACGGACAAGTTTTAAGGGGGCGCGCACAACAGCACAGAATAACAACCGTGTTAAATTCTACAACTTTACAATGCCTAATAAATCTGTAATTTGTAATTAATGTGATAAATTGGTGTTTTAAAACGGTGCGTTGCAAGTTCAAAATGAAAACTTGACTCATAAATTACCAGCATTTTAAGTGTGAGTTTACGATGTTGTTGAGTCTTGTGTGTGGATACAGCTTTCCGGCCAATGTCATGCACAAACACCTTTTTTCTTGTACGAGTAGGTAATGCAATTATGTTTGGGTTTCTGTATTTGATAAACCGGTTTTTGTGGATGATAGCGTGAGTCTGGAAATTCAACGGAGATTCAACACTGTCAACAAGTGCCACTTTGAGTTTGAGTGAGCAATTAAGAAGCGACCTGGTAAACGACGGAGAACGCCTTTAGAGTAGTCGAGAAAAAGGTTCCTTCCAGCTTAGACCAGACTACTTCGGTCTATTTAAAGAGCTCACACTGGGTCATTTTAGGCAAAGGTACAAAGAAGCGCCGTCTCCCAAATTCAGCATAGCACGAAATGCTCAATTTCAAATATGGTAGAGGAACAACAAATCTGAAAATGTTTTCAAAAACGCACAAAGCTTAATGGAAAATGTATTAAATTGTTGTTGTTGTTCTTCTTCTAGTTTATTAAATTTCCCCTACATGACTAAAAATCTAAAAAACAATCAACTAAAAATTTTATTAAAAAATGTTCGCTGACAATTTGGTGAAATGTGAAATGACGCACAATAAATGCAACAACAACAACAACAATAAATCCGAATGCAATAACATCGAAATATTTGGCTATGAGCAACAGAATTTAATTGCTATGCGAAAATCGAACATACAACTAACCATGGCTCAAATGAACCAATCGCCAGCCATTCGACATTTATTGACTTTGGAAGCAGACGCAGCACGGCTGTGCATTTCGACGCAGTTGCTCGCAATATCAGCATGTGACCGACGACCGCCACCAGCGACAACAGTCATATGGGAATTGTTTGCATGCAATGCGTCAATAGTAAAAAACAAAAACAAAAACACGAAATGAACAGCATGAACTTTAATGTTGCTACTGCTGCGGGGGGGGGGGGGGGGGTAGTGTGGTGAGGTTGGTGGCGGTGGGAATGGTGATGGCGGCGCCAATTGATCTAAGCGCCGTACAACAACTCATTGACGAACACTTCTAACACATTTACTCGTAACAAAACGAAATTAAAATGCCAAGTAAGGAAGTCTAAGTTCGGGTGAAGGCAAGTGTTATATACGATGGCTCAGAAAAACTCTACAAATTTTTGTCAAAATTTAATTTTTTAAGTTCTTAATTTAATTTTATTTTATTTTATTTTGTCTTATTTTATTTAATTTAACTTTATTTTATTTTATTTTATTTCATATTATTTTATTTTATTTTATTTTATTTTCTTTATTTTATTTTATTTTATTTTATTTTATTTTATTTTATTTTATTTTATTTTATTTTATTTTATTTTATTTTATTTTTATTTATTTTATTTAATTTATTTTATTTTATTTTATTTTATTTTATTTTATTTTATTTTATTTTATTTTATTTTTTTTTACTTTATTTTATTTTATTTTGTTTTACTTTATTTTATTTTATTTTATTTTTTTTTATTTTATTTTTTTTTGTTTTACTTTATTTTATTTAATTTATTTTATTTTATTTTATTTTATTTTATTTTATTTTATTTTATTTTGTTTTATTTTATTTTGTTTTATTTTATTTTATTTTATTCCATCTTAGTTTCTCAGTAAATAAAATACATTTGGGTATAACACTCCATACAAAACAACAACTCAGAAAAACAACAAACTATTCCGCACTAAAATCCGTCACCCGATCAGCAACACTAAACACAAACCCCAGTTGGCAACAACAAACAAATCAATGACAATAGAACATCAATGGTGAGTTGCTTAGTGAGCAATCAAACAACAAAAACTTGGCAGCCGTATCAATGCCGAGCAATGGACCAACAGTTTTAGTACACATTCGCATGTGCATACAGAGTCCACGTACAATTCATGACACCCATTATCCGATTGTTGAATAATGCAAAATGTTCGCTTTGTGTGACAAACGCAATTGCAAAACTTGGCTGTCGTTGGTGCAATGAAACAATGGCTTCAAACTAAAACACAACACAACACAACTGTGCCAATGACAATGTTGTTGTTGACGATGATGATGATGATGATGACGATGATAGTAATGATGACGACTGAAACGACAACGACAACGACAACAACATAACGCACTTGACATCAACATTGAAACAATTGCGTGTAATGTTGTCGTTGCGGCATTGACAGGCGCGCAAATTGTTATGTTTCTAATGTTGCAAATGCCACAAAAGCGATAGGCGCACAGTGTTGTAAAGTGACAATAAAAATGGGATGTGAGAATTAGCTAATCGATTGAGAAAGAGCGTTTTATGTTTGGAAGAAAAGGTTGATTGATGGGTATTCAGTTTTCTGTCAAAGGCGCCTCCTTTCAATGTACTTTATGAAGAGCGAGGCCGAGTTGCTCTTCCAAATTGTGCGACTCTGATTAACGAGATCTACATATTTCTATGCTTACTCACAGCGTAATTGTAGTTAATTCGGGTCAAAAATGGACTATGGAGTGGGAGCTTGAGTGTTTTCAGAGCAACTCTCAGTTCTTCTCCCAGATTCAGCTCAAAGGTAGTGGCCTGCAAGAAAATGCTGGGTGCGTCTGCAAAACTTCTCAAAAATCACGCTCGTCTGGGATAACGACAGTCTAGTCCTTCAACCCTTCCTAACTCATCGTGTTCGACAATTTAGTGTATTACTTCTTTACAATTTCCTTTTCTCGATACATTTTTCTCACACTTGTGCCACTGTAACGCATTGTTGTTGTTACACTTTTAATCACAACCGCGCGCGCGACAGTTGATGGCTTTCGATCGATTACTTTGTACACCAGTCGCGCCGACGATTCCAATGAGATCTATGCGACTTTACGATTTTGCCGAATATTTGCTAATACGCTGAGTACGAGTACCAAAAGTCGGTGAATAACAATAGCCGAGCCGAACATCTGCAACAATACATGCTAGTAGCAACAATAATGTGACAAGGATGTTTCTTTTTGAGTTGCTGTGCTCTGAGTGCAATTGAATTGATTGGTGGGTAGAGTGTACTACGACATGTATGGAGTGTGTGTGGGGTGGTGGTGCATGATGGGCGTTGGGTTGAGTGCGTCTGTTGTTTGAGAAAATTGGTAATATTGTCGCTTTTCGTTGTGCATCAAATGTGCAATTAAACGACATGTATCAAGGCTTTTTAAATGTTCTACGAAGTTGGAGGCTGTGACACACAAACATTTCAACTCAAATCATTGCAACCCTGCAGTTAAATCAATTGGGTTCAAAGGCATGTGGAACTAGTTAGTGAGAGTTTGAGGCCCAACTCAACAGACTTACTTTTTTTTTTGCTTAAAAGGAATTGTTGGTTTTTTACGATGGGACGGGTTGGGAGACGGTAATTTGAAGCGTACGATAAGGAGTGCCTAAATTTCCTGAGTAAATATCTTAGAGCGTCAATCAGTTCTATCACTTCCTCCTTACACTGTCAGTCTCAATAGGTCATCTGCAGTCCCGTTTCTTGAGCTCAAAGCCTTCGTTTTGTGCTCCATGCAAGTGCGCTCCTTTGAGGAGTACTCTCATCAGAGCAACCTCTGCTCACTTTATGCCGACTTTTCAAAGCTGGGAAGCTACACAATGTTTATATTTGACATTTGCTCAATGTCAACGTGCAAGGATTATCAAACACACACACACACACACACACATACATACATATTGAAGTGCAAAAGTGCGCTTGTATGTACGTGCTGCCCATTGTCTCTATGCTAAAGTCAATTTTGATATTCGCAGTTAATTGCGAATCGCTTTGAACGCACAAACATTGCCGCATTTGCAAAATTGTACAAACCAATGGATGAACGGACAACGGGCAATGAATGTTTAGTTTTCATGCGAATTTAAAAAGGGGAGGGGGGTTACTTACTAAGTTTTGAAAGGCGACTGTCTGGACATCACTAAAATGCAATTAAGGATTCAAAGGCTTGTGTTGTTGTACTCCCTCTCGGTTTGCTTGTTAACACATAGATAACATACACATGTATGTATGTATACATATATGTCTGTGTATGTGTATATGTATATGTGTGTGTAGCTGCATGTCTACTAATACAGACACAAATTCAATGTACATACATCCATCAGCTATATACATACGAGTATATCGTCGGCAATTTAAAAGATAAACATTAAGTTAGATACCATCAATTTTGAAGACGCCAGTCTACAGCTGTTCGATATAGAGACTCAATTGTATGTTGTACAATTTAAATGTTTTAAAGTTGTTAACACTTGTCTTAATTGAATAGTTAAGCAGTAATTTAAGATGGCTAACATAGCTTAGACTGCGTAAGACAATTGCAAGCCAATATATAATTCATTGAGTAGGGAAAGATTCTTAGAAGGACTGTTGAATAATGCAAAAGTCAGTGGGGGGGGGGAGGATGCTATGTTATTTTATGAAGTCTGCAGTCAGATTTTCAACATCCAATTAGCAACTGCAGTGTCGGAGTAGAGTTAGTATATCCAGGATTTTCTTATCGTTTCTGAAAGGTGAAGGACATTGATGCCAAAATAGCTATAGCAAGGAGCTCAAATTTTATATTCAGTCATTTATCGCACCATATTCGGAGTGAAGCGAGATATTTCTACCCTCGCAGCCTCTTGGTAGAACCTCGATTTCATCGTCTACGTCAAGATCAAGATCAGTTTATTAAATTAAGCTTTACTAAGTGGCTCCTACTCTTATTAAAAGCTGCAGCTGTCTAGGCAGGTGAGTGATATGAAAATATAACATTTTTCAAGATCGGGGTGAAAGACCACATCGAACCATTGGAAGCCAAATGAGGCTTTACATAGTGCAATTTCTTTAACTTGATGGTGGAGAATATAATTTGCACTTTCCAGCGCCGGTTCAATTCTTCTGACTCGTCCGTTACAGCGGCGTTTCTACATAATTCATTTTCTTTCCTGAGGGAGGAGGTAGAATTATATGATGATTATATGATTCGGTATTCGATGGTGTCTTCCATTTGCCTAAATATTCTTGCTTCCAGTGTAGAAGCTCTGGACAATTATTAGCGATTAGTCATTACGTCCACGGGTATTCCACCTGATCACGCCGCGTTCCTAGACTTAATGCTGGGCGAAGAACTTTTTTTTTTTTTTTTTGGTTTTTTTTCATGAAACCTCACTGAGCTCTTCTCGTGCTCCTTGCAGAAGCAGCGCTTACCGGAACCATATCAAGCAAAGAATTGTCCACATCGGAAATTTTGGAGAAAATTTTACAACAACAAAGAATGGTGTTACTGAATTGATTTGTATTAAATATTCAGTCAGTCTCAAAATTTATAAGCTAGATGTCGCTGTTCTCAAGTAGTCGTCCACCCGCTTACTGCTTGATAATCGCGCTTACATAAGAGCTACATAAGCTGACAAACCTTACAAACATACGATTTACAAAAAGTTAAATCACAGTCATCGCAAAATATTATCGCGCAATCACGATCTGTAAACAAGCAATGATCTACAATCAACGATCTACAAGTGCAACCTGCTGCATGCAACAAGACTCATTTAATTTGGTTTTGTGGAATTTATTTTTGCAAAATAAAAACATGGCTTAATGTGAGTGTGTGTATGAGTGTAGTTGTGTAAACAAATTGTTGTTGTTATTGTTGTTGTTGTTGTGTTGCAAACAATTGTTGATTTCGCTTGTGAACAATTTCAAACAAATTTGACTAAAACCAAACGTAGGTACAAGCGCTATTAACGAACAACAACAACAAGTAAACAAATGTTAAAAACAACAAAATAAATAAATGATTTACAACAATACTTAAATGTAAATAGAAATAAATAAAATGAAAAGGAATTCACTCAGTTGGCGGTTTGAGTTGGTTGTGGCAACAGGTCGTTCGCTGCCTTTTTGCTATCGGCGCCAATGTCTTTAACATTCGCTTATCAATTTACTTGTCCCACAACTTTACATTTGTTTGTATGTGTGTGTGTAGCTATTTAAATATACTAAACAAACACGCAATAAACAAAATTACATTTACGAGTCTTTTGCCGTTTCGGAAATAATCATTCACGGCAGGCAAATCGCTCGAAAAGTACATGGAAATCGTGCAATTGGCTTGTGAACATGACAAATACAAATAAAAACCACAACAACAAGAACAACAACAACAACAAAAAATAATAGTAGAAATAGCTAAAACAGTTAAGCTTGTGAAAAACTGAAATATCAATAGCATGCAAGAGACGGAGACGGAGACGGGAGACCATGAAACAAAGCAAAGCACAGCCGAAGCTTGCAAGATCCGTTTAGAGCTTTCGTCGATATCACTAGGCACTGATTAGTGGGCGATTGACCGACACGAAACATTCGAATATGACAAAAATATGATTTGAGTCCTGGTAAAAGCAGTTGCCGATACGTAAATCTTCTAGAAGTCGCTCATGATTGATTTAGTAAGATCAGCGAAAGCTTCTAAGTAATCTCACCTCGTTTCTGTGGTTGATCATCTTGTTCGCTTGCAGTTGAGCTACATAGATGATTCATGGAATCCATAGAAGATGATTTCATCCAAGCGATGATTACTTAAACATCACTTTGTGTCCGTCTCTCATTGGAAACCTAGAGTCTTCTTCTAAGTTTTCCTCGAAAAGTTTGTCTCACTGCCTCTTAGAAGCTTTCCGTGTTCAAATCAACTAATTAAGTTAATTCAAGATTGGCTCTTTTGATTGTGATCCAGGCGATTTGAACAATTTCTGCTGCTTTCGAGGCACCCTCAAGCACCTCCATGTGTCCAACACTGATCTTAGCATTGTTTTGAACGTTGTGATTCAAGCCGAAGCAGGTCGAGTGATTGCAGAAAAACCTCACTAGGGAGGCTTGAACTACTCTGGACTAACTCCAGTATGGTAGCTGGTACTGTGGCAGGTTAAACTCTTACTTTAACAGACCAAGTTCAGGTACCCGTCATGCGGTGTTGCACGAACCAGCCCTTCATCTATACAAAGGAGCAGAATCGTTCAACAGCAAACTGACTATGATCTAATCCTGTTGAAAAAGTACTTGCGTCCCAGGACTTCCGCTGAAAGAGCTGGATAACATTTCTGCTACAACAACAACAATAAGCTCATGTGCAGGCAGTCTCCACCATGTTGCAAGCAGCAAAATCCAAAATCTTTCCACTGCTGCCTCTGCTGATTTCTTCTTTCCTAATTTTTTCTTTATTCTAATCATTTCTATGTTTGTATATAAAGATCTATAACTTATATATCGCTCAACAAATCGCGTACATATTGCTCAAGCAATTGTTGGTGGCATGCCACAAGCGACGGCATGCTGCTACACCCACCACATTGCATGCATACTTGCGGTTGGCGTTAGTTGCCTACAGACTCTCGACTTACAAAAGTGGCAGCGCTCGAAAAGCGCACTCGTATGTTACAACAACAACAAAAACATGCCTAACAAACCGCACAACTTGCAACAACGCGCCCGTCACTGCACCACATTGCATGATGTAGCATGCAACAGTACATTTATACAACCCTACAAACATACAAACATCGGCATGTGGCATGTGGCATGTTGTGGGACGTGCACGCGCTCGCGCATGTGCAACAATTTATTTTTATTGCCATTCAAATGCTCGATAAACCGAATTGCCACAATGCGGCGGCGTTGCTGTGACTTTTGTGGTGTAAGTTGGCTAAGAAAAATGACAACAAAAAAAATGAACAAAAACAACAAATAATAATAAACAAATGTGGCACATAGTACTGTAGCAACAACAACAACAACAAAAGCAAGTGTGCTTACAACAATTGCTCTTCACCGCCTCACGCTGTTTTCTCAACTCGCAACGTTTGCCCTCGAGTGTGATTTGTGGCGTGTCCATGCAACACTGCTTTCCGCCTGCCGCTTGCCGCTTGCCTCGTAATGGCCACCCAACTGCTTCTGCACGTGGCTGCGTCCGCGTCCGCTCATTTTATTTGTGTAATTTCACTTTCGTTCGTTGACGGTTGTGTACATTTGTTGTTATTGTTTTAGTTGATTATTATTTGTTTTTGTTTTTTGTTGTTGTTGTTGTTTCACACAATTCGATTTGTTTGACCGCCCGAGGGGGGCCAATGAACCAAGACTGGGGTATTGAAGATTACCCCCCACAAACTTAACTAGCAACTGTAGGTGAGTGCAAGAAAAATGAGCGTAAAAAACAACAACAACAACGAGCACACATCGAAGAAGGACGTGGCATCGGATTCAAATGAATATTATATACCCGATAGTCAGTTTGAGTATTAGGCAATTATTAGCATGGAATAATCGAAAATTCGCTATATAATGTTGTTGTTGTATTTGTGGCAATGAGACGTGACAGCAGAAGAAGAAGAAGGAAAGAGAAAGAGAGAGAACAGAGAGAATTTTGATTAAGAAAATGCCTAGGAAAGCAGAAAGAGATAGTTAGCCGGATTAGGATAGATGGTAAGGAAAGGTGAGAAAGAGATGAACAGAGCACCGAGAAGGACACGAGAGAGAGTAAAGCAAGAGGCAGCGAGAAGGCAATGGAGTTAATTGAAAACAAACGAGACAAAAAAGGTAATAGAGAAAGAGACAGAAGAAGAGTGACTTCAAGAAATTAAGAAGTGATAAGAAGAGAGGAAACCAGAGGGAAGTGACTGGATAGTCAGAGATATTTAAGAAACAGGAGAGATAAGAATATGAACTACGAAAGAGGTGGACGAAGTTGGAGATGGGTAATTACTTAAAGAAATAGAGAAAGAGTGAAATTGAGAGTTCAAAAAAAAAATGGATTCCGTGCGATTCAAAGGGTTCCAGGAAAGGGTGATAAGATAGGATAGGAAGGGTGAACAGACACACAAAGGAGAAAGAAGAAAACAGAATTCCAATAATTTTTTAGACTGGGTATCCTACAAGTTCATACCCACAACTTTCGGGCAGTGCTTTTGTCGTTAAAAACTACAACAACAACAACTTTCTTTTGACGCATATGAAGCTCGAAGCAGTACTGGGTATAAATAAATAAACACACACAAACAAATTAACAAAATAAAAACAAAAACAAACACAACAACAACACCATGTAATATGCGTTGTTGGTGTAATCGTTACCACACACAGGCTGTGAATTGCAAGACTACAAGGCGGTTGTGGCATGCCGCATAATCACAACACTTAACATCAAATGACTTTATTAAAAGGTAACGAAATTGTGATGGCGACTGCGACGGTGGCAGCGCCTGCAATACAAATAAACACTGCAATAGCGTGAACTAAAGGCCAAAGTCGGCCACGCTTCAAATTCAAGCTGCAACGCAAAAAACCGGCCTCGCCTATCAGCTGTCCGTTTGGCCGCGCTGTTTGTCTGTCCGCCCATTCGTAACTACATGCATTACTTACTTAGTATGTAGCCTTTTAGATGCTCTTGGCTTGGCGCTTTTCAAAAGCTTTTTTTTTTTTGCACTCTGTTTTGCCGCTCAGCAACCGGTCGGTCGCGACAATCCAATGATCCTTAAATACTCCAATAAAATAACAACAAAAGCGCATATTACCAACAAAGATTTATATGTATGGTTATATATATGTATACAGATTCGCATACATAGTGTGTATCTACAAATATACCTTGCGCAACATAACCTCGCTCTAGTCAACGTAAATATGTAGTAATCGTATCCATGCGATACTTTTCCCGCAACTGACGCGTGGTAGTTTAGCCTCTCACGACTTTTTGAAATCGTTTAATCTGCAATATTGTTTTCCATTTTTTCCCTCCCTTTTTTGTTTGTTTTTACTCCCTCTTCGCTGTTTTCTGCTTGTTTGCATCGCCCTGCAACATGCTGATGTTGTCTGAAGGACTCTTTGTAAAATGTTGAATGACCACCACATTGGTGGTCCACTTCATCGATTTACTAGAATCACTCACTCAAGTATTACGTTCACTTACAAACAGCTATACACTCGTATCACGGATATATTCACATTAAAAGCATGTAAAGCGGTGATGGGCAAACCATTTCCAGGCAAACGAATTATAGTTGGACTTTGTACGATAGCCAACGGGCTTCTTGATACAAATAAAATAAAATAAAATAAAATAAAATCAAATAAAATAAAATAAAATAAAATAAAATAAAATAAAATAAAATAAAATAAAATAAAATAAAATAAAATAAAATAAAATAAAATAAAATAAAATAAAATAAAATAAAATAAAATAAAATAAAATAAAATAAAATAAAATAAAATAAAATAAAATAAAATAAAATAAAATAAAATAAAATAAAATAAAATAAAATAAAATAAACTAAAATAAAAAAAATAAAATAAAATAAAATAAAATAAAATAAAATAAAATAAAATGAAATACAATACAAAAAAAATTAAATAACTTTCAGACAGTGAACTTTAGTAAATTATTAGAAATTTGGCATCAACAGCACGCTATAATGATGATACACATTTTACATATACATATGTACATGTATGTATATGTACGGACTATATGTGAATGATAAATAGATACCAAATCTGTGTATTTACACTTGTTATGTTGCATGCAACCATGACCACAATTTCGCAACCTAATTCCATAGTTTTTGTTATTAGGTTTTTTTGTTATGCTGATTTAGTTATATGTTTGTTGTGGTTGTTGTGATTCTTGTTCCAATTGTGGCTATACAAAATCCGATACAATTTTATCAATTATGGCAAATCATTGCGGCGGATGTTGTAAATTTGAATTGGCAGCAAAACTAACAAAACTACAAAACACGAACAATGACATGCGATTTATACAAAAGTGTAAACGTGGTAATAACAACAACGCTTGGCGGAGAGAGAGGGAGTGAGAGCATCAATACATTTACAATCAATTTGTGAATAAACGTCAGCAATCATTAGAAAATTGTTGTAGCAGGAAGCTCTAGTAATTCCAGCGGTAGCGAAACGTTTGTGATGGCAAATGTAGGGCAACTGAGTCATCAATGAAATGCTTAATAATTCTGTGTAATCAATATAAAGCAAAACTTGGAGGTCTTTAGTGGCAGATGATTTAATTAATTATAATTTTCTTAGCGCTATGATTCAGCGAATTTTTGGACATTTATGTAATAGCTGTATTGAGTAGGTCACTGAAATGATTCAACACTAGACCTCAAAGCCAACGCGAGATAAATGCAAAAATTTAATCGTAAGAAATTTCCCGAATCACATCCCATTAAGGGGGCTCAGTACTACACCCCTCAAATAAATGAAGAGTTCTGCTGTGTAGGTGATGGTTAATTATCATGTTAATCTTCAGACATTGAGCCCAAACCATAACCTCAATATACTCGTAAGCATGTATGTATGTACATATGTAGGTATGTATTAATAAGCTTTCGATAATCGTCACCATCTAAATTGGCAGCCATTGACTTTCGCACGCCAATCGCAACATTTCCGCTAAATAATTAATTTAAACGCAATTCAACTGGACATCTATTAATAAATCAACCAATACAAGTAAGCGCAACGACTACATTTTCATAATTTTAACATTTACACTTGATTAAGATGTGACTGCGAAAACAATTTAAAGTCTGGTAGCTACATATTATGGCAATTACAATAACAACAAAAGCAACAACACAATGCTGAATTGATGTGATCGTTGACTTCCTGCTAGAAATTGTTACCAAATGGATGTTGTTACCATGATTGTTCAGCAAGCTTTCCTTCTTTTTAAGCTTCCTTTTTGTCCACCTGACTGCCATGAACTGCTGTGGCTGCGCTGTTGTGGCCAAGTTGAGCAAAAGAAATGTTAAACTATTTTGAATGAGACACTTGCCACAAAACTGCCACTTTTGCTGCACAGATGGGTTGTTGTGGTGAAATATTCAGTAAATAGATGATGAAGGTATACTTATAGATCTGAATCAAGGTGATGATTTCTCATATAAAATCAGACCTGTTAAATTCCTATTAGAATTTGTAATCAATAATAGATAGATGGAATGGTTCTTGCAATAAATAACGATTATTTCAATTATTTTCAAAAATTCTCAATTACTAATTAACTATCACTGGAGAATAATTGTAAATAATCAGGAATAATGAAAGGTAATGATTACTTTTGATTATTTTTTGTAATGGTAATCAATTAGTAGTAATTATTTCCTTTGATTACTTCAGAGTTTTTTTGATTATTTTTGTAATGGTAATCAATTACTTAATTACAATACCAAAACAAAAATTACAAACAATCATAAGTGATCAAGGATAATCCAACAATCGAAAATAATCAAATATAATATAAAAAAATTGTGTTTATTACTTTCTAAAAGAGCAAATTACTTTTGATTATTATTTTTTAGTTCGTAGCCAATTAGTAGTAATGATTACTTTTGATAGTTTCAGAATTATTTTTTAATGTATCCGATTATTTTCTAGAAAAAGCAATTAGAAGTGATGATTACTATTGATTATTTTTTATTTATTTATATTTTTTAAGGTAGTAACCAATTAGTAGTAATGATTACTTTTAATTATTTAATTTTTTTAAATTATTTCTGACTGTTTTTGATTACTTTCTAAACAAAAATTAAAAGTGATGACTACCTTTGATTATTTTTTTTAATGGTAATCAATTAGTAGTAATTATTTCTTTTGATTACTTTTTTTGTTTTTAATTGTTTTGCAAAATATCTTTGTCTGGAGCAGTACCAAAAGATAATTACAATCAAATGTAATCAAAAGTAATCAAAAATAAATAAATGTAAACAAAAAATGTCTCCAATTTTTTTTGCCAATTTTCTCAGCATTATGTGAATAATGTGACCAAATTACCTTCGTCTCAGGATGCTGCAAGTGAACAAAGTAATGTTGAAAAGGTTTGAAAAATTTGAATTCATAAATCATCTTGATCGCATTCTACTATCAAATCATATTAGACCACTGTCTGTCTGCATTTTATTATCTTCGAAAAATATAATTCAAGAAAAATGCATTGCGCGTTGCATGCCACATTGCGTATTGAGCTGTCAGCGCATGTCTTGATCTACACTTGTAAATCGTTGAAATTCGAATGCGAAAAATGTTATGCCAAGAGTTGTAAGCGGCGGACAAAGTAACACAATCAAGCAAACACACACACAAATAAACATACACCGCAACAACGGAGCTGCACTGGCAAGCACACAGCATGCAACAGCCACAATAGGTTGCATGATGCCACTGGTCAAGCGATTGGCCTGACGTTGTCTGACGGCTGTTGCAAGCTGCTGCGCCAACTCTTTTTTTTTTTGTTAGCTGGATCGATGCCGATCGATCATGCAGCAAGGATTGCTAATGCATTGAGGCAATGTGGCGATGTGGCGCTGGTGTGGCATGTTACTCATAGCATGTTACTGCTTTTGCTTTTGCCTGAATGGACATGCAGTTTTTTACTAGGCTTAATTTTTTTATTACATAAATTTCTTTTTCTACTCAACAATATTTCCCACCACCAACTGCACTAGGTAGACGCTCAGTGGCAGCACGCAACTGCAATGACAATTGTGTGCAACATTTATGCAGCATCATAGAACTGCGCTTCTGTTGAAATAACCATGTCCACGGTGCGGCTGCATTTAAGATTGGTTGTTGTTGTTGCAGCCAATGACATTTGGCATAGATTTCACGTCACAAAGCTCGGGTGTACGTATGAATCATTCTGATGGTCATCATCAGTCAGTGGGTACAGCAGCAATAGATCACAACACAGCGCAAGCACACACACACGCTCATAGCACCCACTGTTGGTGACATTCGAGCAAGCAACAACAAAAGAATAGCACAAATGTTTATGTAGACATTTTGCCACTGGACATTGACAACATGTGAAGCCAATGTGTTGGCAGATTTTATTAGTTTCGAGCTTTTTGTTCGAGATTTTGTTTTGTGGGCGTTTTTTTTTTTCAATTTTTTTGTTTTGAACTTCTATTAACGCCATACCATAGCTGCGGCCTTGCACGTGTTTGAATATGGAATTTTTTATACTTAGCTGTGTAAAGCTCACATTTTTGCTGCCAATTTTTTTAAATCAAATTTTTTATTGATATTTACTTGATCGAAGCTTTCTGTGCCATATTCCAACAGAAAGTTAACCAAAAATCGATATCAAAATTGCTTACGTTGTCAGCTGTTTACAGTTATCTCGATCAGCGCCACCTAGCGAACGTTTTTCTAAACTATGTTCCAAGTTTCAAGTATCTAACTCAATGGCAAGTTATCTTTGAATGATTTCAAAATTTTATATGGAAATGAGCAGATAACCAAGACAGGTAGTAAAATCAGAGTTGTTAGCCACGCCCAACATTGCTATAATGCTATTTGCTGAATATTACTAAAGCTCGCAGCTGAGTATATATTTTTGCGCTGCATTCGAACTTAAGAGTCCTTTGCCCGATTTTTTCCATTTTTGTCATTACCAATTGTTGTTGTTTTGCAACAAATTTTCTTGCGTTTTTACTGACTACCGCAATTTATTCCTTTTTTTGTTTTTTTTTCTCAGTATTGTTGCGAGCATAATCAGCGCTGATGATCTTTTTCAAGTAGAACACGTGTTGTACTGCTTTGTTGTTACACAATCTGTTGCTAGTAATTTTTTATTTATTTTTTTTTTTTCAGAATTTGCACAAGAATATTTAAAAAGTGAGTTGAAATGATTGGAACAGCAATTGTTGTTGGTTTCGGGAAGTGCTAGCGATGTGGATCCATCATAAGCACCTGCTGAAACCAGCTTCGTTGTAGTGAGAATGATTTGTCTGGCCACAGCGAGAGTAAGGATCGTCTCACATCGGATATCTTTACTGATCACAACTGATTTATAAATTATATAAATAATAACGGCAGGTTTTTATATGACATTTTAATGTTAAATAATATTTTTTTGTGCTTGCCTAGATAAATATTTGATAAGAAAGCAACAAAAAAGGAAGTTAAAAGAATTTAAGCGCTTATAAATTACTTTAAATTTTAAAAGAAAATTTTAAAATGTCGGCAAAAAAATAGATTTTGTTATTTTATTCATACATAAGTCGCTAAGAGGTTACAAAAAAAAATGGCTAATAATAAAAGTTATTGAAATAAAGGTCCACATTCCTCTGCTCACTCAAGAATTTGATAAGAAACCCCAGTTAAGCGCTACCTTCGCCTAAGAGTTTCATTCGCACAAATCTTTTTTGCTAAAGTCCAACCAAGTTAAGCCTTTTGTTTTAACGCATAACTCATTTAAATTTACTTTCAGGCCCGAAATAGCAAAAAAATCCTACTCAAACTTCAGACGTTTGTAAGCTACAAATTGTGTCCACTACCCACGATACTTTTCCTTTAACTAACAAACAAAAAACCACAGCATTTACAATAGCAACAAAACCAACAACTCATAAATAATGTAAAACCATGCAATATTAACCACTTTATTCCCGCAGTTTGTGAATTTTGATTAACCTAAATTTTGTGTAGCAACATGAATGGAGTGAAAAAGGTTCCAGCAAACGGACGCCACTCACTCGCTGCTACACAGCGCCAAATATGCCGCATACGAGTACAAAAAAAAAATGCCAAAGAAATGGATGATGATGGAGAAAAAATCAAAATGATTTATGTACGCATATGTCACACAGATTTTCAGAGTTTTGATGCATTATGCAATATTATGCATGCATACCCCCACCCCCACATTTTCTATGCAGCAACTAAGGCACTCATTTGTGTGTGTGAGTGTATATGTGTAGGTGTGTTTGTGCGTTTATTGCATTTGTTGCATTGTTCTGGCATTGCACATTGCTCACTTTATTGTTGTTGTTGTTGTTGTTGTTGTTTTATTATGCAAAAATATGCAAAGGCAGTGTAACAGTTGGTGCTTCTGCCTTAGCTGCCGTATATAACTACTTTGTCCACATGTATGCTTACCTACTTGCCTAAGTGTGTGTGAATATGTACAGTCATGTGCATTTTAATAGCAATGGCCGCTCAATACAATCCACACAAAAAGTTTTCAAAGTATCCATGACTATAAATAAGCTCAAGCACAAGAAAATTATTATTTTTTAACGTTTAAATGACTTTAATAATTCAAATGATTTAATTTTTAAAATAATTTTTTTCTAGAAAAGTATTAATCTAATTTTTTAATAATTTTAATGAAGTATCTACTACTTTGAATGAGCTCAAGACAGAGAAAAATAGTTTTTATTGAAATGTATATTATTTTTAGTGTTGTAATAAGTTTAATAATTCAAATAAAAATAAAAAAAATTAAAATAAATTTTTTTTAGAAAAGGATTTATCTAATTTTTTAATACTTTTAATTAAGTATCCACTACTGAGAAAAAAATGTTTATACAAATTAAATATTTTTTTTTAATGTTTATAGAAGTTTATATTATTTTTAGTGTTGTAATAAGTTTAATAATTTAATGCAATACTTAAGTTGATTTTTTAGAAAATTATTAATTTTCAATCCCAATTTTTTATTTTAAGTTTGAAAAAAAATGTTCATTAAATTTCGCATGCTAGCGACGTAAGACATGAAACCACGCCCACTTAAAAATTTTTAAATCCGTTCAATTGACTTCCAACATTTCATTGGGACTACTATAAATGAGCTCAAGGCAGAGAAAAAAATTTTTTTGGAAATTTTTATTTTGTTAAGTGTTGTAGGTAGGTTTAATAATTTAATAGGATATATAAAATAAAAAAATTTAATTTTTTTTTAGAAAATTATTAGTTATTTTTAATTTCAAGGAATAATATGTGTACCAATTTTTTTTTATACCTTCTTGTGAAATTAACTTAATTAACAGTGGGTTGCGACACGCCCTTTTTGTTTCAAAAATTTACAAAAAATTAATTATATACATATAAGAATTACAATCTTCACACCGAATTTCTTGTTTTTATTAAATAATTCCTTTTGTTGTGTTGTCCAAAATAGTTTATGAATAAAAAGTGGGCGTGGCTTTTATCTTTTTATTATTCATTTACGATATTAAGAATTGAAAAAATTTGAAAATAAGTAAAACCTTTCATCAACATTTATAAATACTTTGCACTGCTATTTAAAATGCACGCCACTGTAGATATGCTCACGCAGTAATAGTTTCGCACAAAAATTCATATGACAAAGGTTTTTAAACAAGAAAATGTTCTACTAAACCGTGCATGCACTGCCTGATGTACTTTGAAAACTGTCGCAAATATTAGGTACAGTCAATCACAGGGCGAAATCGCAAATATCTACACACACACATGTGTGTTGTACGAGTATGTTGCAAGTTGCTGTTGAGGCACAATATCGTAAGCACACAGCAGAGTCGATTATGCGTAGCGTAGGCAGCAACAATTGCCATAAGCAACACAATGTACGAATACTCGAATGTGCAACAGCGCATGCAAAACTTGCAAATGCATTGAGTGCAAACAGTAGTGGCTTTGATGGAAATGCCTGTGGGTTGAGTTGTATGTTTATCCTTTTTTGCTGTGAGCGACTGTTGCATGTGGCATGCGTGCGATTATTATGTTGATTTGCGAGTTCAACTGCTGTGTTGCTACTACTACTACTTGACAATGGCTTAAAGTTTTTGCAAGTTTTGTTTTTAATAAATTTGAAAGTCATGTCAATGTTGCACTGATTCCTCAACTGAGTTGGTTTACAAATTGGTAGAAGTTTTGAAGTTTTCTAACACTTACTTTAATGCGATTGTTGGATCACATGGAAGTTTCGGAAAATGTGGCAGCCTTTAGCTCATTCAGAACTCCACCCCAGCTCAGAAACTTTGTGCATATTTCACTCAGTCAACGGAACTTTTGGGTTTTCAGGCAGCAGAAGAATTCTACGGTTGAGAAATTAGTTTGCGCCTGTCCCACCAATTAGCATATACTTAGATATGTATGTATTTGCTTGGCGATGGCCATCTGAGCTATTTGAGATCAGAAAAACTATTTTAATTTTTTCATAATTCGAGTGGCTTTGGAAATGAAAAAAGGAAGTCACGACTCCAACAAATTTTAGTGCCCGAGCTTTCAGCCATAGCACTACTCTATATAGTTTCCATTTGACAGCCTTTTCGATGGTCCCACGACCTATATTCTGCTTCTTTAAATGGGTCTTCACAGTCTAAAAAATATTGGTCGTCCAATATAGCTCGCCAAACGTTTCTTCTTTCGGCCAACTGACGCCTATTGGAAACACCACAGGATCGCTTATCATTCTCCACTTGCTTCTTCAACCAGAGTGGTATCTTCTTCTGCTACCAGGTCCCAGATGGTCCCAATAAAAATCTCTACTGGTCCGGAGCATCTTAATATTTCGAAGAAGACCTTTAAGCACCAAACACGAACGAGAATAGTTCTCACGGCTCGCATTTAATACCAAACTCACTACTTTCGCCAAAAACAAAAACTCTTTAAAGCAACAAATTTACAGTTATGCTCTATGTGCGCCATAGATATGTTTGCATTTTACAGTTATTTAGACCACCATCATTTTCATTAGGCGATCCACAACTACGTGTACATCATGACCTGGCATTCGGTCAGTATAAATTACGGTTAATTTCCGTTATATCAAAACGTTTTGTCAGCAAACAATCGCTCTCTAACTGTCCTCGAAGCTACAACAATAGCCAACAACAACAACAAAAACGAGTTGCCGGAATTCATTCATACACATTTACTTGTTCTCTTTTTTGGCTAATTTATTAAGACTCCAAAATGTCGACAATCTAATACAGTTAAGACTTGAACTCGGTATACCCGTACGTACTTACCAACACCGGTATGCCGGTACTTGTGTAACTACTGACGATAAGAATAGACGAAAAACTTTGCGTCCAGTCAGCACTTTTCATGTCAGACCAAACAATCACCTGTCACTTCGTTGGACTTGTAAATTGCAGAGATTTTCTTTTCTTCTTTTTTTTTGTTTTTCTCCTCCTTCGTTTGCTTTTTGGAAATTAATCACACAAAAACGGTGCACTCAAGTACTTACTGATATCATGTAGCCATTGCTCAAGTACAAGCATAAGTACATACATATATACCGCTGAATTGGCAGCAGTTGAAAGGCCGTTACATTGCAATTTGTGGGAACACAAACGTAAAACCCAAATTTGTTAGGCCAAGTTCAGAGCTTAGCTGCTGCGCCCAGTATACATTTTGGGGTGAGATGAACTAATAGTAAAACGTGACTATGATTTTTGTTGTTGTTCTTCTTGTTGTTGTAGCTGAATTGCACTCATTTGACTATTTAGGCAGTCAGTCAGTCAGTTGGTTAGTTGCAGAGCTCGTCAATGTTTGAAAAGCCAAACACTTAGCCAAATTGAATTTTCAGCTGTTAAATACTCAACGCAAATTCTTTCTAGATAAATTATTAGCTGGTAAAGCGAAGTTGCAATATAAATGAAATACATTTTTCATTAAAACTTATTGAAATGAGATCTCGCTGTGTTATTTTTCAATTTCAAGAGCTTGAATAAAAATTCAAAATTTATTGGTTGTTCCAAATTTGTATTATTATTATTGTTGTTATTATTATTATTATTATTATTATTATTATTTTTATTATTATTATTATTTTTATTATTTTATTATTATTATTTTTATTATCATTATTATTATTATTATTTTTGTTATTATTATTATTATTATTGTTATCATTATTATTACTTTTGTTATTATTATTATTATTATTATTATTATTATTATTATTATTATTATTATAATTATAATTATTATTATTATTATTATTATTATTATTATTATTATTATTATTATTATTATTATTATTATTATAATTATTATTATTATTATTATTATTATTATTATTATTATTTTTATTATTATTATTATTATTATTATTATTATTATTATTATTATTATTATTATTATTATTATTATTATTATTATTATTATTATTATTATTATTGTTATTATTATTATTATTATTATTATTATTATTATTATTATTATTATTATTACTATTATTATTATTATTATTGTTATTTTTATTATTATGGAAGATGCTGAGTAGTTGCACTGAAAAAGTGGTCGACGAAATATCCAACTAAATTTCCTAATAAAATATTTAAAAAAAAAAAACATAAAAATGGAAAAGAACTTAAATATTGTATAATGTTTTTTATTTTTATTAGACAAAGCAATGGTTTAACTTCATGCTCCATCACTAAGTATTTTGTTCAGTGTCGCCTTTCGCCGCCACAATACCATACATGTTCTCGAGCACAAAGCGTCTAAACGGTGACTTTTTTTATCAATTCTTACATCATATTTATAATATGACCACAACCTTTAGCACAACACGACCCGTTGTTGCAAAGCCTTTCAATGACAACCAAAACAACAACAACAGACTATCACTCAACCAGCTAGTCTCCTGCTGAATCTCTATACATAAGATCACTAGAAGCAATACCTCAAGATCAAGTGGCCCGAAGGTTGACCAAGCTCAATTCTTAACGAACAAACGCATGCGCAACGTGCGTAGGTTACATTCAATGCGTCGTGTCGTGTCGTGTCGCATCGTTCCATTACTCACTCGTTGCAATTCACATGGACACACCGAGATTGGTCTTTATATCCACTTCATTGCTCGCTTTAAATGATGGCCATTGTGGTTGCTCATTTATGCATTTTATGTGCAAATTTTGTTGTTGTTGTTGTTGGCAATTATGACACAATGTAATTGATGAAATTCGCATCTTGGTATTTGTGTCATCGTTAAGATTAGATGATGTTTTATTGTTATTGTGGCGTGTGGCTTGGCGTTCGGTCGGTCGGTTATAGTGGCGCAGTAGCGTATAAATCACTTTAGTGACCGACCATTCCGGATGGAAACGTGGAACATATGGAAATATTTAGGTGAATGAGCTGCGTTGATTATTAGCGGGTTGGGAGGTGCGTATTTGCAGCTCAACGGGCGCCGGAGATTAAATAAAGACGCAAGCATGTGTGTAGACTTATGTACATATGTACATATACATATATTAGTCTATGTATGTATATTAGAGTGGGGGAGTTTTTTAAATTTTTTTTTTTTGAAAACTTGATTGTTGATTTTTTATAATCGCATTCCAATTTTTGGGTCATTCCAGGTAATCAACCATTATACATTGCTATGGTTTTCTTATTTCATGTTTTTAATTTGAAAATTTTGTAGAAACGCAAAAAACAACATAGAAAAAAAAATACAGATTGCTAAAGGCTGAATCGATGTGTGGCCAGTTTTTGTTGCAGTTTTTTTTGACGTTAACTTTCCCAAGGAAAAAAAATTCTTGGCCCTGTCTAATCTACCTACATATACACAAAGGGGGTGAAATAAAAATTCTATAATTTATTTAAAGATTTCCCTCGTCTAAACTACTTAACCGCTCTCTATAGGTAACGAAGTTCATGCCATTCCGATACCTCACATGGTTATGGTCCAAACCGTCCACCCCCTCTCCCACCTTCGGAATCCAAAAAGTTATATGTTTCAGGTGCAGTGGATGATGGATCGAAATTTCATTAAAAAAAATGCGGACCCCCCTTCCCAAAATCCCGGATCCACTACTGGTGCGATGTCCGCTTAAACTAATCTAAGTTTAAAGGACTTTATAGATTTTCTTTTAGAAATGAAGTTCTCATACTAAGTCCCACCGATTTAACTAAATAAAGTCATTTCAAAAGTATAACGAACCTTTGTTAGACCCCTCAAATATGTTTTTGGCGCTTTCAGAAACTTTATCGCCCATCGCAATGTGGCAAATGAGCGCCCATGGCATTCAAATTTTATTGCCACACAAATAACGCGCTGACTGTCCACAAATCCAAATTCACGCCACAAACCAAATCCACTTAAATCCACAATAAATCCTTAAGCCAAGTCAAACAAACAATGGATTTGCAGGCGCTCCAGGAAATAAATGAAAACCTCCTTAAGCACATTACTGTCACAGGCGAGTATGTCTCAAAGGCTATTACAAAAACAATATGCACATATTTCAAAAAAAAAAATATTTTTCTTTATGCGACCAAGCGCTATGCCAACAACAAAACTCGGCTTAATGCATCATTTACAGTTATGCAGGCGATAAATGGCGTTAGTTGGGCCATAAATGTAATCAAATGGAAATATGAATAAGCTCGTTGTAGTACATTCAGCACGCAGCAGTGATGCACTCGGGAGGATTGGAGAGCACTTTTTAACACTTTCAGAGCCTTTATAAGGCGCATGATCTCATACCACAAGTGATCGTGACTTTTCCAAAGTTGTGCAACACTGTCATACAACGAACGAAACACACCCGAATGCAGACTCATATTTTTGTGAAATTCTCGCATTTTTTTGTTGTTGTTGTTATTGTGGAAGATATTAACGTCAATTGACTGGGCGATGGTTAGCACTTTTTTTTGTGTATTATCTCGGTGTAGGAGGAGACACTATCCCCGTTACTTATCATGATCACCCACTTTTTACCACAGCCAGTCAGTCACTCAGTCGACCAAATGGCCAACCGTTTTTGTTGCTTTCTTTTCATAAGATTGGTTACTCTCTACGTTGGACTTGTGATTTTTTAAAACGTTTTTTTTTTACGAATGCCACACCCTATGCACACCAAGATTCCATAAGGCACATACATACATACACACATTTAAACATAAAATTCATTGTGCTCTTGTCCGTTGAGATCTTGTCAGGAATGCTGTAATGTTCATGGTGTGGCCAAGTAAATTGTTTGGTTGGTATTGAAATTGAAGTTGAACAGGTTAGATGAATTCGTATTTCCCTGCCTGTTGCGCATACTCGCAAGAATATTTCACTGTAACGCCAGTTCAATAAAACCGTAAATAAGCACCGGAGACACCCCAAGGTCGGCGTTTTTCAAAATGCGAAATCCTCGAATGTTTATACATTTTTAGGAAGGATATTGTTGTAGCTATCCAAAAATGTATAAACCTTGGTTATGGTCATTTGAAACGAGATTTTCTTTAAACTTCAATAAAACCGTAAATAAAAAATCTCAAACCAAAACAACCATACCTAAGTTGTGTAGGGTACATAGAGTAATTCGTATGTAAATACAACTAAAATATGCAAACTTTTGTTGAAAAGAAATTTTGTTAAAAAACATCACAGCCCACACAGCTGTGCAATTTGCAAATCGCCAATGTGTTTTATTAGCTGCTTTTTTAACCAGAGAAAGAGAACGAAAAGCGGCGACGTAAATACAAATGTATGCAGTACATGCCCTGTAGGAAATGCGCCTATAAAAATTACGCATATTTTACGAAAATTTCTATGTCTCCATATCAAATAGCATTAACAGAGTTTTATAGCATAAAAAATACCAAATAGTGACAGTTGTTATGGGGCCCAGAACTCCCTTTTTTTTTAGCGACAAAGTCTATACCTCCTTTTAAACTATTATCTCTCTCTACGTAGCAAAATTCTTCAACATCCTTGGTGCCCGTCTCACGTGATTGCGTAACAAAGGCAAACAGCTGTGAGTCCCAAAATTCAGCTTTAACACAGTTTTGCCAAATCCTTTTCAAGTATAAATACTCCCTTCACAATATCTCCAAAATATTAACAAACATAACCGACAAAGTGGTGACATCTAACCAACAAGTTTCTTTCATGGTTTCACTTGAATATTTATTCGCGAATTTGTTGGTTTGCTTAAACTGCTGCAAACTTTTCTGTAAGTACAATGCAATCAAAGCATTTAGAGTAAGTAGATGGTGATCTGTCATAATAAACAAACAAGGAGAACTTAACAAATGGATAATGAAATGTAAAGAATTCTTGCGAACAAACAAACCGTCCTCCTATAACTCTGACTTTGTGTACAAGAAATCAAATAACAATATGACTTTTTTGGTCGTTCATACTCGTATTTAAGTAAATTTATGCACAATCAGAGTGAAATGCGAAGAAAATATTTGTTACGGTTAGAGTTGGATTGTAGACTACTCATTTTGAATAGCTGGAGCTTAAATTTAATTTGTTGAAAATTTAAAAGGATACCACATCTTTTTTAGAAACACCAAAACGTGGCGAGTTTTTGTAGTTATTTTCTATTAACGCATCGGGATCAAGATCTTGCTCTCCTCCTGATAACAAACTCTTCATAATCGTACCTTTTTGTTAAATTAAATTTAAGGTTATGAACAGACCTACAGTATAGCTTCCTCGACTTCATAGTGTCGGTCTGTACTTACACATGCGCGCCCTCTGTATCAAAGGTAAACAAGGCAAGCATGCGACACTAACAGAATGTGAGTGAACGCCAAGCATAATTTCGTTCGTGAGCGTTTAGCGCTTAGCATATAATTCTTAAACTGTTTATGTTCACTTACATTTAAGTACACATATTTAATTTGTGATACAATAATTATTGGAAGCGAGGTTTGATAAGGGACCGATACAAGACGAACAAATATATATGCGCTGTTGTGCATTCAGAGACCATTCCCACTGGATACACCTGTCCGGTGTGTTTGTATGTACATCTCTGTTCGACTGAAAGAGTACATCGACTCAGCTCGTTGTGCGGTCTGTAATCTGGGTACTTAGGCACACAAATATTTCGACATTTAGCATCAATTTACCGTCATCATACTCATAGCTCTTTTAATTCCCAGGAAGCACTCAACTTCAAATCCGATTTTGATTAGATCAACAATATATAAAATTTAATATGCAATAATTTTTGCAATAACAAGCAATTGCATACATTATTTTTTCTACTACAAAGAGCTTAAAAAATATATAAATATATTTCCTATTAGTTTACTTAACAACAGTGGCAAAGTATAAAGTTTCTAAAAGAAAACTGGTATGAATGGAAGTGCGCTGATGGTGGTCAAATCATTTGGCTATAATCGGCATAAGAACAAATTTATAAAATTTAAAATCCATTGAATTTGTGCGATTATCACTGATCATGCCGGTAGGTTCTTTAGTTTTGTTATTTGTTCAGTTGGCTGCATGTTGTTTGTGCGCGCATTGCAAGTTGTATGATGTTTGATACGAGCTGGCTGGCTGTTGGCAGCTTAACTGAAATCAGTGGGCAACTAAAGCAGTTATCACACTTGTACACACACTAACAGGGGCGTAGTTAGCATATGTTTAATGGTGGAGCAATGGCCCCCCACTTGTAGAAATATTTCGTTAGCAGAAATCGCTGCGCTCAGTCACTAAAGCAGCACTTCTCCATAGCACTCACTACTTTTCTGCGTACTGCCATCTAAACTTAGGTATCTTGCAGGCTGCCGGGGACTCTCTACGCCCATGTAGACCCACTCAAATACGCAGAACACACATGTAAGATGGCCAGTCAACTGATTAGTAATATTAAACTTTGCTGCTGCTGCTGATGTTTGCCACCGCTTCGAAATATTGCTGCCACAACAACAACAACAGCGCCAAGCAGTAACAACACTACCACATTTGTTTGTTATTATCGCCATTGTTGATGTTGTACTCGGCGTTGTTGATTCTGAAATATTGTCCTAGACTCGAGGAAGAAAATTCATTTTGTGAATGGTTGCTTACTACAACAGATTCTCATTTGATTGCTGTTGATGCGTCTGCTTCTTCCTATTCTTCTGTTGCTGACATTGCTGAATACTCGGCAGTCAAGCCAAATAGTTGCAAACTACTTCCCAAGTCCCAACAACGTGGCCTTGGTATTTGGGAACGAGATTTCGAACATAAAAGGCATCCTTAGCCTAGTTCAAAATAAATGATTTAACTACCCACGGACCGTTCAGTAAGAGCTTAACTCCCATCGGTTCAGCTTCAAGACTTTCTTCCCAAAAAGCAAAATTTTAGCAGTCTGCTTAACTTTGAAATTATCCTTTCACAGGTTTAACCGGACTAGTTCAGGTATAGTCAGTAAACCACTAGTTATATGTTAGTATGTGTCCTGCCTAGTTTGGTGCTTCATTGCTGGGTAGTTACAGCCAATCTAAGTACACCAGCAAACAGCACACTAATAATGCTAATGTCTGTTTGTCTCCACTTCATACTTCGTCCTCAGAGCCTTATTTCCTTGTTTGTTGGGCCATCAGTTTTGATGTGGTCTGCTAGCTGATTGCACTGTTGAATGGATAAATGGTGCATATTTCAATGTGGAAATCCGACGCATTGCATCTGAATGGCAACTGCTACACACACGCACACATCCATGCAAATCATTTGCATGCCACTAGTGGCGCATCCAGGATTTTGGGAAGGGGGTCCAAGTTTTTTTTAATGAAATATCGGCGTCAGCTTTTATACACACCCCTTGTAACGCATGACTTTTTGTATTCCGAAAGAGGGGGGGTTTGGACTCCTCAAACCATCCCATTGGTTACGCCACTGCATGACACATTTTTAAAACCGTACACCACTTTTGCACCTAATGAAATGTTAATGATACTCGGCAGTAAGAAAATGTGTAATGTCCTCTATACCTTTGTGGATTAAAAATGCCAACGCACTTTGCACGCCTACAGTGACTATCCAGGTTTGGTGCTTAGAGACTAACACATTTTTGGTTGATTAACATGGCGAACAGTTTTCACTAGGACATTGGCAGGCTATTGAGAGCTCTTGTTTGTGGTCGTTCATCGACATTTTTTCTGACCGTTTCATACTTTTTTCCTTTGTCACGTTTTCCTTCTTCCACCAAAGGCTTTGGATGTGCCTCGCGGTCCTCTAGTTACAACTGCGAGTACTTGTCGTATTTGTTTCAGATAAGGATGCATTAATAAAGGACTGTTTGTATCCATCAACTGGTTTCCGAGTTGTGTGAATCAATGATATGAAAAACAAAGAAGTTGGTCTTTCGCATAAAGAAATTTTTTTTGTTTCGCAAGTTCACCCTTTTTCAACTATTTCATACACAAACCATAGCATATTTGTGGCAATAAGCGTAACAGCCAAACTCAAATTTGGAGTAAGCAATGTCACACATACAACCATAGACACAAACCGTGATTTTAAATGTTAAACATTTGCGTCATTTTAAAATGAAAACTCCGTCTTAGACATAAAATGTATTTCAAATGATATAATATTTATATTAGAGTCACTTTTAAGTAAATAAAACTTTATTTTAAGCTATCTATGACTGCGCATTTAGCTGTTTAAAAGACAACAAAAATTATTTAAAATCAGTATAATAGATCCATTGACCCGTACACATACACTCATATGTAGAATCAAAACTTTAAAACGATTTGCTGCGCTGGTTTTAGTTGATAAATCGATTGCATATTTGTGTGTGTGTTAGTATGTGTAAATGATAAATGCCCACAAATATACTCGTACATACATTCAAATTGTGGTCTTAACATCGCAATTAAAGCGCAATGTAAAAGTATTAGAGCAATTTACCAAATACAAAATACTCAAATTCTCTAATAAATTTTTCAAATGTTTTTAATGGATAAAAATAAATACGTTTGCCATGCTAATATTTACTTGGATATGCGCTCAAAGATATGCATACACACACACACACACATATTTTTGCGCATTTTGTTCAATAGCTTAGGTGTATTTGATTTCTTTGGTAATAAAAAAAAGTTAGAAATTCCTAACATTTCTTATAGATGTTCATACCTTTGAGCAGTGAAATGTATGTGAGTGTTTTTATATGGATATATGTATTTATACCTACCCTGCAGGGAACTTAGTAGCCTGTGTAGCAAACTTCTGGTACAGAATTCGATTTAAATTGCAAGGTAAAAGCTAGTGAAATACTAACTAGATATTCATTTGTTGTTTTTATTTTGACACAAGGCATTCTGAATTTTATTTAAAAAATAATTTTTTTTTTTTGTGAATAGATTTTTTTTTTTCAAAAATCTATTCACAAAAAAAATGATTTTTTAAATAAAATTTTTTTTTTTTTAATTTAGCATTAAATAATTTTTATAAGTTTTCTGTTCCATTCTGTTCAAAAATCTATTCACAAACAATTAAATAATTTTTTTGCATTAAATTTTTTTTTTTTAATTAAAATTATTTTTTTAATTTAACATTAAATAATTCTTATAAGTTTTATGCAAATCGTTTTCATTTCATACTTTCTGTAAATCGTTAATCTTTTTCTATTGAACAAAACTTAATCGTTTTTGAAGTCGCTTCTGGAAATCGGAATCATTAAAATTTTCCCAAATAGAAATGTAACTAACCAACCAAGCCGATCTAAACTATAAAATATTTAACTAGCTCGGAGCTATAGAAAATGTAGTGTAGCGAGTGGTTTGAAATGCACTAAGAGCACCCTAACTCCGCATCTGAGATTTTTACTACAGGGTGTGTATTCCTACACAAGTACTTATTTTACGAGAGCAGTTCCTTCTACTGTTATATCCCTGCAAAAAACCGAAATATTCCGTTCCATAATCCAAAGAGTACGCCTTAAGGAGTATCAGTTCATATAGAAAAAGGTGATCCAATTTACATATATGGAGAAGGTAAGGGTACTGAGATAGAAATAGTAATATTTATGTATGTACTTCTGTAAGTATACACTACAGGTGGCAAACAAATTAAAAAATGTACATAAAAAAATATGTGCGAATATTTCGAAAAAAATAAATCGAACAAACGACGCAGAAAAATGCAAACATTTTCACCTCGCTGACTATTGAAAATGTGAGCTTCCCTACCGGACATTTGGTGCATTATGTTCGATCAGTGACAAATCAGCTGATACTCAGGGCTTATGTAATGAGCCGTCAGAATTGTGATCAGATTTCTATGGCGGTGGTGCAAAATCGTATCAAAACATTTCTGTACATGTAACCCGTTTGTGTATGTGTATGTGCTTTACCTAAGACCTGAATATCAGCTGAGTTGTCACTGAGGCCTCAGATGTCTGCATGTGTTGGTGTGCATCAGGATTGTCCGGTAGGGTTACATGTTAAGTTCCTATAAGTAGTGGTGATTATGGTGAAATGCCTTGTAGGAAATGCTGCACGCAATGCATTAATGGTTATGTTTACTCTTTTAACAAACATTCAAAGGTTTTTACTTTTTTTCGGACGCCATTTGCCACGACCTCATATTATGAAATTCCTAAGCGAATTTCAATTTAAACTATCAGAGGTATGAAGTGTTAAAAAATTAAACAGTTAAGCATTGCCACGCCCCCTTTATATATTGAAATAAAAGGTAGCGTATATTAAAAGTAAATTTGATTAAAATCGATGCAGTAGATTTGGAGTCTATTGCGGAGAAAGTATATGTCGACTGCTGAGTGAAGATCAGCCCATTTCAAAACACTTTTCAAAACCGGCTTATCTCATATTTGATTACAAAAACGTCCCTATTTTAAAATTTTATTCTAAAACGCCCAATCTCAGCTGAAAATAAATGATAGATATAGTTTTACCCATAAATACTTAGGTCTGCATCTATTTCCTACAGGGTGTATGAGTATCCTTTGGCAATGCTGCTGGCAAATGTTCTTATGCTTATGTTGATGTTAGTCGTATTGCGCTCGCGCGCCAATTTCGCTGATGGCTTAAAAAACATGCTGCTTGTGTGTACAACGCTCATGCATAAATGCAACAAAATCTACCAAAGTGTTGCTGCCTTAGCCGCCAGCATTCCCATATTGAATGTGTGTATAAACTGCACGCGGCGCTATTAGCAATTGCAAAGTCTCAGCATTCGACTCTACAAAGCCAAAGTAAACAAAATACTCGTATGTACGTATGTTTGTATGAAGGCGCATAAGTGGGAATGTACTCACCTAGTAGTAGTTGGTGCATCATCCATACTAAGTTATGCGCATACATTTTGCCCAAGCACATTTCAAATAATCGATGTTGCACTGATGGCAAATGTGGAAGATGGTGGCGATGATGGTGGCAGCATCGTGTTTGCCTCATTGTTGTTTGTAGTAGTAAGATTGTCAAACACTGTATGCTGCCTGCCAATGTTGTTGTTTGATGCAAAAATTAAACGTACAATCATTGTGGTATGTTGGAAATAAATTGGCGAAAAAAAATGTGTTGAAACAAATGAAAACAGTTGCAGAGAAAGTGTTGAAGAAACTGTTGAAGCTGTTTGGTTTTACACCGCAAAGAATACCCGAGCGAAGGAAAAAAAAAAATAATTGCAGTGTTACTGTATTAAGGATGTGTTGTGAAAAAAAATTCCTGTTTGTGCATGCTACCATGTGTTCAAGCTTGTCAGCATCTGTTATGTAATTGCTAAAATCAAATGGAAAACTCGAGCATTGAACAGAAAAACAGTTTGCAATTTTCAACAACTTTTTCCCATATTACTATACGCATTTTAATATACACAGCATGTTTGCTACTCAACCTAGGCAAAGCTGCGCATGTCTTTAAATATTAAAAATAAATTCCCAATATGCATAAATTCAAAATTTTTTAGGTGCTTGAGTTTATTTTTCTAAGTTATTTCCAACTTGTTTCTTCATTTCTTTTTTTGCAAAGTTTAATTGCAGTTTGAAAACCATTGGAGTTCATTTTGTTACAGCTGAAATATTTAAACTTGGCAGCACTCGCACTTTCTGTCATATTGGACAACAAAAATTAATCAAAACACGTGGCCAAACAAAAAATTGCTAAAACATTGAAAAAAAGGAAAGAAATAAAAAGATATACATATATTTGTGTGACAGAAGGTAGTATTTCTGATATTATTTAAATATATTATACTGCGCATTGTGTTTTAATAATTAGTGAAATGTTAAACGAAAAAGTAACGTTTGAAGTTTGCCATAAATATTAGTGGAATTCAAGTCGCAATCAATTTTTTATTTTTTTTCTTTTCAAATGTAGAAATAAAAGTATTTTCATATCAAAAATGTTCACTATAGCTGAAGAATAGACTTTTTCTCCAATCGATCTGAAGTTAAAAATTAATGGTGGAAATTGGAAAAAGTATTTGGTCTCAAGTCAAATTCATATGTATTCTAATCAGCTTATGGATGTAGTTTAAGTATTACAAAATGAAGTACCTGACTGACGGAGGTGTGTTCGGCATTTGTCGTTCCCTTTTGCTGTTTATATAGAATTGTTCTTTCCAGCGTCATGAGGTGGGCAGGGTACTGATATTGCCTATTATACTCGACTGTGTTGGCGTTTAAAAAGACAGTGCTCTTCACTTGTACCATAATATCCCTCAAGTCAACAAAATACTCATATTTCACATTGACCACAAAACAACCTAAAATAAACGTTCAAATATAAAATAAGTACGTAGTAAATATTTGTAACCCAACAAAAAACCCACATTTATTGTCGCAAATACCCACTCCCCCTATCATCCGCTATTTACACAGCACCTGCATCCTCCATAACAAACTTTCAGCATCCACAAATTTTCATGTTGTATATCGATAAAATTGTTCGGTCACTTCTACGAGCTTCGAATTTTTATTTCTTGGTTGACTTTGCTTTTTTTTTTGTTGTTGTTGTACAACCAATTTGTTTGAAAATTTTTCGCTTGATTTGCCTCAAAATTCCGCAAAATTTATTATTATCTGCTTTTCCAACAATTCTGGCTTATGATATTTTTGCCTCCCCCCTTCCTCATCATATACTTGCCTACCTTTTCTTCTTTTCTTTGTGTCTCTTAACTTGTGAACGCTCTTTTTTTGTTGGTTGTCTTTTAGTGCGTTGCCATCAGTTGCATGCAACAGCTGTACACAATAGCCTGAGTGTAGTCTGAGGCACACAAAAGTATGTATGTTTGTATGTGTGTATGTATGTATAACATAATGAAGCTTCAACGACAGCATCACATCCAATCGCACACTACTATCGTTATAAGTATGTTTGCTGAAAATGATGGAATGTCACCACACCACCAACACCAAATGAGCAACCCGAAGTGCTGGGATGTGCTGCGAATATTATTATGGCTCATGACAACGTCCAGCAAAAATTATTGGTAATATGTAAGCGTTCAGAAGTGCATTAGGGTGAGGTATTTTTATGAAGCTTCAAACTTCCTAAATCACATTGGATAACCGGAAAACGTATCGAAAAGCAACTAAGCCTTATTAATAGCCTCTTGTGTGTTTCAGACCTTTTAGACTTCATCCAAGTTTTTACCTTTTCAAGCTTAGGAACAGTAGTCTAAAAAACTTCAAAGTCTCGAATTTGTTCATAAAAATGGATCACACGCTTTTTATTGTAGTTAATAGCAAACCCTTTTCTGCAGTTTACGAATCACTGAGTGTTCCCAAGTGGTCCCAAGTATCTCGCCCCTCAAATAAAATCAAAAACTCCCTAGTCATCGATAAAGTTGAATGATAGTTTTTAAGTCGATTCGATTGAAACTATGTAAATATATTAAGCTAACGCCTGCAGCTTTTTTTTTTAAACTAAAAGAGTATGAACTATGTTTCATTTTTCAGAAAGAACTTGAAGTGAATGTTGGAAAATTTTTGGAAGTTTATTCCTCCTTGATATGATAGTTTGTAGAACCTCTTTACTCTCTTCGGAATGCTTTTGAATTCATTACCCAGTAAAACCTTCCACCTTAATGCTTATACTTAAATGTATGTACAAGTATACATATATATCTTCAAGACTCTTCTTACTGTACCTCAGCTGTTGTTATTGGTGGTTTCAGTGTCTTTCCGATATCTTCTTCTGGCTTCGTCTGTAAAAGTTAAATTAATTAAATTTTATTAACTGCCGACATATTTTTGCGCATTTTCTGAATACTATTTTTTTGTTTTTGGGTTTTGCCTTTCGCTCTAGACTTTGTTAACTTTTTCTGTGTTATGGCGAGCATAGCAAAAACTTTGTCCTGTCACATTTCAACACTGATTCTTGCTTCTACTTTTGGGAGAGTGTTTTTTAGCTACATGAAAGATGTTGGTATTAAATTTGCATTTTGCTTTAATGTTATTTCGTCTATGTGAAGTTTCTTTGAGAAATTACGAACTAATGATACATGAAAAATATTATTGAAATTTCTTAAAATGTTTTAAAATTTCTTGGTGGATGTGAATATAGAAAGTAAAAGAAAATTAGTGAAGAGAAATTTAAGTTTTAATATTATTGCAAGAATAGTTCATAGTTAGCTATGGATAGGCGCAGCTTTTTCAATTTTATCGTGATAAGAAAGGTTTGATGACTACAAACAAAATAGATCCATATCCTTAACACTACCTTGAACTATGCCACTTAAAATAACGCCCACAGCCATATAAAAGAAAGCTTTAAAAATATATAAACTTTTCCATTCACTTGCGGTAGTTTAGAAAACTTAGATCGCAAGTTATTTACTATCTAAAACAAGCTCTGACCCTAAGCTCACTTCACATTCAGATAACATCAGCAACCTCATCGTACAAAACAAAAATGTTGACTCATATTTACTACCCAATGTTAACCCATTTCATAAGTTTTGCTAAACAATATTAGTTTTAACGAGTATTTTCATAACAAAAACAATATCTAAGTAATTGCAGCATTATTAACTTAAAGTTACCCACATTTAACTAAGTTCACCAAAAGCTTTAGCAGCACAACACCAGCCATTTAAAGTGCATAAGCCACACACCACGTGCAAAGTAAGACAATAAAATCTATGATAAGTGTAGATACTTACCCGCATCTTGACATTTATATACCTTATATCCATTCATACTTATGTACATATGTGTACATATGTATGTATATAAAGTCATATGTAATTCTGTTTAGGGCGCAGCGCACTTGGTTTTGCCCCAGTGCAAGGTTAATGTGCTACAAACCCAGTGCCCGTATAAGTTGAATCGGTGTCAGCATATTTGTTGAGATGTAAGTTACATGTGCACAGACTTATAATTACGGTGACCATCAATGTTGAATTTTATAGGAGAATGCTATTTTCGTGATAATTTTGGTTTTGATCTGAGTGCATTTTACCACTCCAACATTTTCACGAAAAGTTTGGTTTGAAACCTTTTTTTATAGAAGATATATAATGTAATTTTCAAGGTCGCTAAGGAGATAAAATATGCTAGAGAAATGGCACTCAGATATATAATAAGGAATTAGAAAAAAAATTTTCTCAGATTTTTTTTTAGAAAATTTCTCTCAAAATTCGACTTCAAGATTTGCCGTACCTTATCTCAGCTGAGAATCGACTCGCCATGGTGCAAAGGGCCTTTTTGGTATTCAAATTTATGGTCACCATGTTATCCACATATGCTTTTGTTAATGCAGTTTGCAACTCACTTAAACCAGGCACTAAAAATCTCAAAGTATTTAAGAGCAACAACAACATTAACAATTTTGTAGTCATTAGCGTTTATTTTACAGGGTGAGTTATACGAACGTTAATGCTCAAATATGCACCCAGTGGAGAGTAACAAATTGATTCAGTCACTTTTTATTTTTGTAAATCGGTTTCTTTCACTTTATCTTGCCACTTTTTTATTTCATTTTATTTTATTTTGTTTTATTTTATTTTATTTTATTTTATTTTATTTCATTTCATTTCATTTTATTTCATTTCATTTCATTTCATTTCCTTTCATTTCATTTCATTTTATTTCATTTCCTTTCATTTCATTTCATTTCATTTCATTTCATTTTATTTTATTTTATTTTATTTTATTTTATTTTATTTTATTTTATTTTATTTTATTTTATTTTATTTCATTTTATTTAATTTTTTTTTATTTTATTTTATTTTATTTTATTTTATTTTATTTTATTTTATTTTATTTTATTTTATTTTAATTCCACCCACTAATATCTAAGAAGGGGTCCTTTTCCGCCAGGGCATATGAGAATTTCAACTCTCGCTTTTGAATCACTGCACAATCTTTGTTGTTGCGGTCGTTGTGCTCACATCAGCGACATAGCCAGAATAATTATGACTCGCATTCAATGTGCAACGTTCTGTGGCACATAGAATATAATCATATTATTTAGTTAAAAAATAAATATAAAAGAACATAGTGCACTGTTGTTGTTTTTGTTACTTTTTTTATTTTTTAACTTTTTTGTTTTAGTTTTATTCCAGTCATTTATTGGCCACCAACAATAGCAACAAATTGCGAGTGCATGAGATTTATGTGACGCCTAATTCAATTGCTTTTGGCATTAATGTGATTGCTGCGGCAAACCGACGAGACGCGACGCGACGCAACGCTGTGATACCAACGTTTTGTTGCCATTGTCATTGTGGTTGCTGTTGTTGTTGTTGCGTTTGGCAATAGCCACTGTGGCACGCCTTTCTTTGTTACTTCGAAGTTGTCGCTATTTTGTTTGCCCCTGGCTTTGGCAAATTTTCGGTCGACCGCAGTAGCCCGCATCGAGCAACAACCAGCAATAAACGAACAACAAACGACGAGCAGCAGCGTGCAACAAGTGTGCGTTTGCATTCACCAAACGACTAATTGGTCACGACAACGACAAAAGTCAAATTGCTCTGTTGAAGTTGTCGACGCGACGGCTGCGACTGTTGTTGGTTGCTGCTAACCAAAACTAAAAAGCGAGAATTTACAGAGAAAAAAAAATCGAAAAATAAAAATTGCTGTGATTTGGTTTTTTTTTTTTTTGACTCACCTACATCTGCATATATGTATGTGCGTGTGTGTTTGTATGTATGTATGTACAGTGCACTGCAATCACAGCCAACATTCAAGTCGACTTCAAGAATTGCCATTACAATTTGGTATTTTGCAATGACAACAACACAACTACCGCTCACAGCAATTGTTGTTGCAACATTGAATTTCAATTTACTTATGCATTCATTGCTTTCATATTTTTTGTGTGAATTTTATTTGATTCTTTTTTGTTTTTTTTTTTTTTTGACTGTCGTAATAACTATTTATTTATTAATAAAATGCAATCGATTCTTTAATACGTTGATAATTATGCAAATTTTAAAATAATTTCAGAATTGTGGTCATTTATTTTAATGCATACGCAAAATTTATGATTCCAACTATAATATTATTACATACTTATATACTAGTGTCCGACCGAAGCTGGTATTTTGGGCAAATAAGCCGAATATTAGGCGTTTTATCATACCCCCGATGGGATATTGGGAAAGAAGAGATATCACTAGAGTACTCACAAGTTCGACTTATTTTAACATAATATTCCTTTTCCATATTATTCGATTTCGCCAAAGGAACCCCAACCCCGACTTGCATTGCTCTCGCTTCCATCCACAGGCCGTCTACCACTTTGCGCCCTCGTTAGAACCATCTTGCTTACATGAAAACAGCATTTAAACGCTGAACTTGCCAGATGTTGGTTACAAGCTTGCGTTGTGTCGGCATAATGGCCCCGGCGTTAATTGTTGTTGTAAATTGCAACATCCCTGCAACTGTTGGAATTGGTTTTGTTTGCATTAGAGACATTAATGGCGCAAACATCAACCCTTAGTTAGCCAACTTCCCACATTTTATTCGAAAAAAAAAGCATTTTCCGTTGATTTGAAATTTTTTGCAAAATCAACAAATACAATTACTAAGTACTTAATTTATGTGGCTTATGACGTTCATAAAACAATAATAGATAAACCAAAAATAATAATTAAGTTCAATCACGATTTTATGTTTGGAAAAGGGCGAAACCTTTTTAATATGTATCGATGTATTGATGTGTGTATGTATGTGTGTGTGTGTAACGTTAGTATTTATTTTTTACCTAAATTCTAATGCCATGAGTCAAATCAAACATATGGCAACTTTATGAACGAAAACGAAAACAAATAAAATATTTATGTACATATGTATGTTTGTATGTTCATATATCGATTTATAAGAATACTCACTCACTCGCCCATTCACTTCACTTTCCGTCTGATATATGTACATATGTATGTGCTGTGACACCAACATAAAACGCTTGAGCAAAAGCACCATCATATTGCATGGTTGCCATAAATTAATTCTCGACAGTTGCTTGTTTCTAATGTCAAAAACGAGTGATTTGTTTTTGTTGTTGTTACAATTGTTGGTTGCACTCGTACTATGATTTGATGTTAGTGATTTGTGCGATACGAGTGGTATAGAAAATGCAAACTGCCAGCAATTAATTGAAAATTCAATAGGAAATTAACATAGGTACAACGGAATTGCAAAACTTGCACACAAACACATCTACATGCATATGTATGCATGCACAAACATGAATGCAAATATTTCATGTGTATGTATGTGCATAAATATTATATGGGCAGTATGCATTTATTACACTGTAAATATGCCGGGATGTGAGCACGTTGTATTTGTAAAAATATAACCCAATATGCAAAAATCTTAAATTTTTCTACTTTTTCGAAGTGATTCACAACTTGTCTCTCCAGTTTAGATGAAACATTTTTTTTTCCTAAGTTTGATTGCAGTTTGAAAACCATTGGAGTTAATTTTGAAAGTGCAACTCTAATTTGTATACTTGGCAGCACTCGTATTTGCTGTCAAATCAGACAACAACAATTAATCAAAACACGTGAGCGTACGAAAAATTGCCAACATTTTTGCTAAAACATTAAAAAAGAAAAGAAATAAAAAGATATATATTTGTGTGACAAAAGTAAAATTTAAAATATTATATAAACTTTTTTTAATAATAGGTGAAATGCCTAGTATCAAAAAAATAAATGCAAAGTTTGTTTTTAGTTGGTTGGAAGTTGTTGGAATTCAAGTCGTCGCACAATATTTTTTTCAAATGAAGAAATAAGAATATTTTCATATCAAAAAAGCGCACTTTTGCTGGAAAATCGACTATTTTTCGTTTTCCAAGAAAAATGTTTATTGGGAACCGACACAACAATTCTATTTACATGCACACCTAGTATCCAGGCATATCAATATTTACATTTAGAAAACGTTGGAGCATGCAGAGAGCTGGGAGCTCGTGTGGGGGTGCATGGGTGGCCACTGACCCACCGGCATGAAGCGACGTTTACTCGAGCAAGGTTGCATTTATTAGGGAATATGCCACCTAGGCAGGACAATTTGCCGCACCCTACACTTAATTGTTTTTCGGAGATAGTTAGATAAACTTCTTCCCTCTACTGAACACAATCTGCTAAGTCGCTGGTTTGAAGGTAGTTAGTCTTGAAAGTACATATGTATGTGCGTATTTGAAAAAATTAAAATTACAAAAATCGGTTGCAGTTTGTCCCCTTTTTGGACGCTGGAAAACTCATACTCCTTCCTAGATTTTTTTTTTTTTGATAATTCACATTGCATATTTTCTATTCACTACTTTTTGTTGTAAATGTTGCTTTGAGCAATAAATCGATGAAAACTATTAGAATGAAATGTAAAATCACAAATGATTTGCCGGAAAATGTCAAATAAATCTTTTTTCCCCTCATAAATTTTTTATTTTTTTTTTTGATGAATTGAATTTATATTTTCATTGCATTGTCACATATAAACTGATGAAAATTTCAGTTGCTAGCCTTTGAAGCGAGTATGCAAGGAACTAGTTGCGAACTAGTCTCCGCAAAGCATACATACATTGCGGTTCTTGTTACAGTGAAGAGATAGAAGTAGAGAAAAACTCTTCAATCTCATAAACAAATATGAAACTATACTTCTTGCCGGACTACTCTCAGCCTACTTTCAGGACACATCCCATACTAACCACTTACACACTTTTGCCCACATAATACTTTTCGAGCGTAGATATACCTACATATATTATAATGAAAATTTTTTGTGGTTTATGAAATATTTGTTGCTAATGCACATGCAAATGAGCTGAAAATGCACATGAATAGCCGGTCATAGCAATAAAAGTTAATGTCTCTAGGCTCAACGCACACTCGCTTAGTGATTTGGAGTAAGCGCTTAGAAATTTTGCAGGACTACATAGTTTTGCAAATTTTTGGCCATCAAATTTTAGTGGAGATGAACTCATTTAGCATCCGAATTTTAGATCAATATGAATTTGCTAGATTTTCAACAAATCAACGAGGCTTAAAAGCACATGATGTGAGGACGGACGGACATGTGTACCTATGAATGTATATTTTTGTATGTCCTTTGGCGACTTTTATTCAAATTAGAAATCAATTTTGAAATTAGCTTTTGTGGGTTTTCTAAACTATGTACATACTGCTATACAAATGCTCAATCAATGGATGACAAGAGATGCCCATTCTGGGTGGGGTAGTAACCCATTCAATTTGTTTTGCGGTTGTTTAAGGTCAAAAGTGATCCCAATTGTCATTGGTATTGGCTTCAATAAAATCGCTATCGCCTTAGTCGGCATAATACCACTGGGACTAGGGACTTTTTCCGGCCAGTAGCGTGGAGAGCTGGTTCGGAGTTCTAGTGGTTGAGGAGTAGTTTTCTGTTGAAACCTCGATGAAACCCTCAAAAAATACTCCGCAAAGAAAGATGAAGTGCTTGAGGTACAATCCGGTGCTATCACTGATCACTGATGTTTTCCTAAAGCCCAACAAGCTTCTCTAGCCTATTTGTTAATCCAATAGATCAAAAGTGATGCAGACAATATCCAGACAAAATACGAATTTACTATACTATATTACTTTTTTCTACCGCTTTCCCCCCCTATCTTTTCCATTTTCGAATGGTATTCCATGTTACCGCCTTCAGCTAAACATCTTAGCTGAAGTTGCTTTGGCGCTCACGTTTTCTTGAGTTTTTTTTACATGGAAACTTACTTTCCACTCGTTAACAACTATAAAAGGGCTGCATTTGAAACCCCCGCTACCCCACCTACCCATCTTGCATGCAGACGCCAACTGTTGTGTAGTGTTAAGTTTTCAAAGAACGTTTTTTCTCCCCCCTCCGAACAGCGTATTTGTTGGATTATTAAGTTGTTAAGTTGCAAGGCTGTTAAGCTGCGTCATCCATTGTTGTTTGTTGCATTCATAATCGATGCAGGCAAGGAAGTAAAAGAATATCGCCAAGTAAAAGCATACCAATTGTAAACGTTAAAACCACCGAAAAAAAATGTGAATACAAAAGAAGGCAACGTTGGCTGCAAAGACAATCCACGAAATCCCAGCTTATGTGTTGTGGCATTAGCGAATGGTATACGGTGCCGACGTCACCAACTACCATAACAACAACTACCTATGTATGTACTATAATGTTTCTCACAACGACAATAACAACAAAAAATGCTAGCAACAACTTTATTTTGGTAAAAACACATTTCATTGTCGATTATTCGTAGCCGCCACAAGAGACACCGACAACGCCTCCACCGCATTGACAATACAACAACAACCATTCTTGTTTTTTTTTTTTGTTTCGCTGTTATCATTGTTGTTATGTTTATGTTAAGGATCTGCGTCGCCGAAAACCCTTTTAGGTGAATCTCTCCAAAATTAGATGCACCACAGCAACTGCATAAATAACAGTAGCAATATGCAAACGACTTTGCAGATGAAAACGGCTGCTGCTGGTGCGCTGCACTGTGGGCCGAGCGAGATTATTTAATGGTACAAAGTTAAGTTTTAGATTTGCATTTCTATTATTTTGCCTTCCTCTTCCTTTATTTAATTGAATTTAATTTAACTTGATTTAATTTCATTTAGTTTAATTTAATTTGATTTAATTTAATTTAATTTAATTTAAATGATATATTTTATTTTTTTTTTTTTTTTATTTGATTCTATTCTATTTTATTTTAGTTTACTTTAATTTATTTTATTTTATTTTATTTTATTTTATTTTATTTTATTTTATTTTATTTTATTTTATTTTATTTTATTTTATTTTATTTTATTTTATTTTATTTTATTTTATTTTATTTCATTTTATTTTATTTTATTTTATTTCATTTTATTTTATTTTATTTTACTTTATTTTATTTTATTTTATTTTATTTTATTTTATTTTATTTTATTTTATTTTATTTTATTTTATTTTATTTTATTTTATTTTATTTTATTTTATTTTATTTTATTTTATTTTATTTTATTTTATTTTATTTTATTTTATTTTATTTTATTTTATTTTACTTTATTTTATTTTATGTATTTTATTTTATGTATTTTATTTTATTTTATTTTATTTTATTTTATTTTATTTTATTTTATTTTATTTTATTTTATTTTATTTTATTTTACTTTATTTTATTTTATGTATTTTATTTTATGTATTTTAGCTTATTTTATTTTATTTTATTTTATTAATTTTAATTTAATTTAACTGGATTTAATTTAATTTTATTTTATTTCAATATATTTCCAAGAGCAAGCACTGTGGCATTTTCTGACTTTATGTTTAAAATTGCCCATTACCCGGCCCATAGTACTTTGCGTTGCTGCTGTTAAAACAACAACAGCCCAAAAGTGGAAACAAAATAAGAAGAGCTTAAACGACCCAAACTTCACTTTTTTTATGCAACAATTCTGACTTCAATAAATTGAAAAAGCATGAAAATAACAAACAACAAATGCCCATTCAATGTTTCACTTGGTATAATCAGCCCCGCGCTGACGGTTCCGGGGTATAAAAAATGTTGAATGAATGTTTATGCAAATTAGCATTAATCGACGCTTCTGTTTGATGTACGACGTAGCACCAACATTGGTTGGCCAAAGCTTCTTTTGCTGATAACGTTGTTGTGTTCTTATTGCAGTTGTTGTTGTTGTTGAGCTATAATAATACTACAGAAAGAATGTGTAGTTTAAATTATAGAAAATGTATTTTTAAGTAGTTTAAATTCAATTGCAATTGTAGTCACTGTGGGAAAATTATTAACTGCTTTTAAAGCTAAAAAGTTTTAAAAAAGCTCCGGAAATGTTGACGAACTCAATTTAAAAAGGAGCCTTACGCCATCAGTATCTCTAATATAGTTATGTATATACATATTTCCGGAAGGTAGTGTCGACCATCGCATTCAATCCCGTTCCGCTACATTTTGACTGACGGCCGAAGGGACATGGCTATTTCGACTCAGCTCACTGTCTTTCGGTACACTTATTGATATAACCATAACTTCTTCTTCGCATATTTATAAATATCAGACCACGCCTACTATACAATTCAAGCTTATGAAAATTATACTAAAAATATTCATAAACACAGAAACTGTCTGCCCTGATAGGTGGTGTCCGGCGTAGTAAGGTAAGGTCTTTCTTCCATTTTTTCTTCAGAAAAAAATTACTATCAACCGTTTTGAGCCTTTAACGAAGAGGTAAAATGGACCAACAACGGAAGTAACATATCAAGATTTCCTACAGGGCAGGGCAATCTCAAGCATTTGTATTTTACGAATACTGGCGCCATCTGCTGGCAAATTGCAGAAACACGAGGTTACATGAGTAACGTAGTAAACTTTAGTGTCTCAACTAAATTAAAGCTTTTGGCATTGCCGCTAGATGTCGTCCAAATGGTTTAACCTCTCAACGCCAAATTTTCGATTCATCCTTAATATTTTAAATTCTTATGTTAGCGCAGTGTTTGCCGGAACCGGAAGTTGTACTAGGCAACAAGAGTAAAAATACTTTGGGCAAGTTCCATAGAAGCCGGTTAAGCCTAAACGGCGCTTAATTCGACAGCTAACCGACAGCCAATTAAAATCCGGTTTACGATTACTGGCACTGAGTTTTGCATGCGAACGAAGTAGAGTATTATCAAGCCTTAGTTGACAGCCCAACTTACGTCAAATTTATTTTTATTTAAGACTAACAGCACCTTTACTCATATCACCATGTCTAACTAACGCTTAAATTTTCATTCATTTCCAGAAAATATTCAACAAACGCTGTGCAAGAAAAATTATTTACTAACCTGACCAAACCAGCAAAAGGCAACAAAAGCAAGGTCACTGTTGTTGGTGCCGGTCAAGTGGGCATGGCTTGTGTATTTGCCACACTTGCACAAGGCATTGTAAATGAACTTTGTATTGTAGATGCGAATGAAAAGTTAGCCATAGCGGAGGGGCTAGACTTGCAACACGGTTCCGTATATCTGAACGATGCTAAAATTTACGGTTCAAAGGATTTCAAGGCATCAGCGAATTCAACTGCATGTGTGGTTACGGCGGGTGCACGTCAAAAGGATGGCCAAACACGTTTGGATCTACTCAAAACAAATATTGACATTTTTGCACAAATAATACCAAATCTCGTCAAACATTCACCCGATACAATAATAATTATCATATCCAATCCGTGTGATATTTTAGCTTATGCCGCTTGGAAATTATCGGGTCTGCCAAAGGAACGTGTTTTTGCCTCTGGCACACATTTGGATACGGCACGTTTTCGTTATTTTATATCACAACGTTTGGGTGTTGCGCCCAGTTCGGTGCATGGTTATATAATAGGTGAACATGGCGATAGTTCGGTGCCAGTATGGAGTAGCGTTAATGTGGGCGGTACACGTTTTACGGATTTTAATAAATGTATCGGCACTGAAGGCGATACCGAAAAGTGGGGTGAAGTGGGTAAGAAAGTGGTTAATGCCGCTTATGATATAATTGCTGGCAAAGGTTATACCAATTGGGCTATTGGCCTCACAGCCGCATCGCTATTGAAAATGATTTTGAATAACAAACAAAAGGTGGCAACTGTTGGTACATTGGTGAAAGTAAGTCGATTTGTGTGGCAGAGAGACGTTATTGTCGTTGTGTTGTTTTTGTTTTTGTGTCATTTTTTTTTTTTTTTTAGGGCCAGCAAGGACTCGAGCAAGATGTTTTCCTATCATTACCCGTTGTTATTGGCGCAAATGGCATAACATCGTTTGTTAATCTAAATCTAAGCGAAAGAGAACAACAAAATTTATGCAAATCTGCCGATGTTTTGGATAAAGCAACGAGATCTATTGAGGATAAACTACAGCAGAAAGAAAAATGTTAATGCAAATTGTTTTGTTGTAGTAAGCAAGGTCACGGGGTTAGTCAACCATAACGCGATTTTCAAAATTAATAGTGTTAATTTGATATTTTTAGAAAATAACCGTGTATTTGATTTTTTTGATTTAAATTTTTACTTAAAAAACTTCTTTATTTGGAAAACTAATACAATTTTTCCCGAATATAAATTTTTGTGTGATTTATTAAAAAATCGAAATAGTTCATGGAATCTTTAGCTATTTGCACGCGCATCACTCAAAAACTATGCTTTGGTATTAAATTACGTTTTCATCGAAGTATTTTAAGTGACTTGAACTAAAATTTTGCTGAGAAGATTTTTCACGGCAGAAATATACTCATAGAGTTGCTGATACTGCCGAGGTGTGACGCCATTTTTGAAAAAAAAAATTTTACTTGTTTTCTTCGGTGTGGCAGATTCCGTTCAGGGCCGACATAGAACATCTTTTTTTTTTTTCTGAGAAGAAAGCATCGAAAGCCTTAGAATCTTAAAGTCAATGTGGGATTTGAATAAGTACTAAAACTCCTTCCATCTTGTTCCGATCCCCTCGGTACTACCTTTAAGTAATCCTTTGGTAGGTGGTTGGCGCACTAGTCTCAATGTCTGTTGGACTGTACTTCCAATTCAGTTCTGTTTTTTTTTTCGATTTTCATTTTAATAGTCTGGGAGTGATTTTGAAAAATCTCGAAACTGAGGGCTCTAATAACGAAACTTAACCACCTAGTTAGTGCGTTCTAACAACACTTTCAATTTCTTTCTTTCTTTTTGCAAGTTCCGCAAACATTGCACAACAAAAACTAATATCACCATTATCACTAACGGTGTCATGTATGTATGTATAAATGAAAAAAAAAACCGCTCATTTGCGCTATTTCACAACTACACTTCAAAGCTTCGTAGCTACCATTGTTTATGAATGGGCGCGCTCAGTTGGCTGTCGTCGGATTAATTGCACAAGTTCAGCAACATGTTGCTGTATGCGAGTACAATTGTATGAGTTTCCCCTAGATGTGTACGGAATTAGGAGAAATACCTCATAAAACTGATTGCTCATCGGCTTAGAATTATAAAAGCTTGACAACAAATCGTCGCCCGGATAAAAAATTGTCGTATGTCTTATGGGACTTGATATAACATACGACAATCATTTATCCCGGCGACGAAATATATATGTAGGTATGTATGTAGTAGGAGTGGGATTTTTTTCGAATAATATTCGAATAAACACTATTCGAATAAACGAATAAAAATATTCGTTGCAAAAAATTCGAATAGTATTTATTCGAATTTTTTATTCGTTTATTCGAATATTATTATTCGTTTATTCGAATATTATTATTCGTTATAGTACTATTCGAATATTTTTGTTAATAGATTTTTAAAACGATATTCGTTGTTTTCTTTGCTTGTACCTATGAGCGCGCATTTATGTTTTGTATGTTTTGGATGTATGTGTGTATGTTTGCGTGTACAAATGTGTGCCCAAGCGGTTACAATTTTTCTTGCATTATTCGAATAGTGGTAACGAATAGTTGTATTTATTCGGTTAATGGTGGTTGAATAGTTTTTGGCTTATTATCTCAATAATTAAATAGCTATTTGTACAGTGTTGTGGGAATAATAAAATACAATTATTGGTAATAATTGAAGCTGTAAATAGGCATTTACTATAAAGGTACTATACATAAATATGTATTTGTACATTTATATGTTTATGCAGTTACATTTGCTTGGTAGGTATTGTGCTAGGGCTTCAAGCAAGAGATGCCAGGGCCAAAATTCATTATGTATACTGTTTAATATGGTAAGAAAAGGACGGGTTTGTGCTGATTTTTCATGTTCACATGTGTAAATAGTTTAATTTGCGTAAAGTAACATACACAAAATAATACTACCTGCTTCCTAATTTTTGTTAAATACTCATATAAATGTACTAACATACATATGTATGTATGTATGTATGTAGGTATGGTCATGGAAATTTGCGAACTCTTTGTATTGAATGGGCTGGTTAAGGATGATCATTAATAGGTAGATTTTTTATTGTGTTTCATCAACTGAAGAATTGCATAAAGCGCGACTATTTGTTTTAAATTTGGGTGTCTAAACTCGTTAACTAAATGAACACAAAGGACCCACCTTCATGAGGGATTGCGAATTCACGCGGCAGTTGCAGGTAGCTATTTTCTTCTGTTGTTTTCCCTTGAAAGCCTTTCATATATTTTAAACAATGATTAGGTACACTAAATACGTTTGAAAAAATGTAAGTTTCCGCATAATATGTGCTAAGATGCAAAATGTATGTGCATATACAAAAAGTGTTCAATGGAAGTACCTTAAATAAGAACAAGGACTGTTTTTTTTGCTAATTAAATTTAGGATATTTATTACTCTCATTTGCCTATTTACAGCTTCAATTATTACCAATAATTGTATTTTATTATTCCCACAACACTGCACAAATAGCTATTTAATTATTGAGATAATAAGCCAAAAACTATTCAACCACCATTAACCGAATAAATACAACTATTCGTTACCACTATTCGAATAATGCAAGAAAATTGTAACCGCTTGGGCACACATTTGTACACGCAAACATACATACATATGTATATGCAAAACATACAAAACATAAATGCACGCTCATAGGTACAAGCAAAGAAAACAGCGAATATCGTTTTAAAAATCTATTAACAAAAATATTCGAATATGTAGTACTATTCCTAGGTCCTTTGTGTTCATTTAGTTAACGAGTTTAGACACCCATATTTAAAACAAATAGTCGCGCTTTATGCAATTCTTCAGTTGATGAAACACAATAAAAAAATCTACCTAATAATGATCATCCTTAACCAGCCCATTCAATACAAAGAGTTCGCAAATTTCCATGACCATACCTACATACATACATACATATGTATGTTAGTACATTTATATGAGTATTTAACAAAAATTAGGAAGCAGGTAGTATTATTTTGTGTATGTTACTTTACGCAAATTAAACTATTTACACATGTGAGCATGAAAAATCAGCACAAACCCGTCCTTTTTTTATCATAATAAACAGTATACATAATGAATTTCGGCCCTGGCATCTCTTGCTTGAAGCCCTAGCACAACACCTACCAAGCAAATGTAACTGCATAAACATATAAATGTACAAATACATATTTATGTATAGTACCTTTATAGTAAATGCCTATTTACAGCTTCAATTATTACCAATAATTGTATTTTATTATTCCCACAACACTGCACAAATAGCTATTTAATTATTAAGATAATAAGCCAAAAACTATTCAACCACCATTAACCGAATAAATACAACTATTCGTTACCACTATTCGAATAATGCAAGAAAATTGTAACCGCTTGGGCACACATTTGTACACGCAAACATACACACATACATCCAAAACATACAAAACATAAATGCGCGCTCATAGGTACAAGCAAAGAAAACAACGAATATCGTTTTAAAAATCTATTAACAAAAATATTCGAATAGTACTATAACGAATAATAATATTCGAATAAACGAATAATAATATTCGAATAAACGAATAAAAAATTCGAATAAATACTATTCGAATTTTTTGTACCCGCCGAATAAAAGTTTTGTTTATTCGAATAATTTTTATTCGAATAGTCCCATGCCTAGTATGTAGGTATATACGAAATGTGAGTTCGATACATCACACAGACATAAAGTTGCGTGGTGACGTCGACGTTCAAGTCAACGTTGATAATGACATTCTAATTGGCTCGCAGCACTGCAGCGCATAGCCCAGTTAAGCTCTATGATAAGGACATATTTATTTATGTATGTATGTATGTATGTACATATGTATTTCTGTTCAGGTTCAATGATTTCCTACTAGGTATATATGGAAGTGTAGATACTCATACATATGTAAATACAGTGATGGGCGTAAATTAATTACTTCATTCGTTCTTTCTTTTTTTTTTTTTTCAAAATATGAAAGCAACCAAAATTTTGGGCGCCTACAATTTTTCTACTTGTTTAGTTTTCAATTCAAAACTAATTCTAACTTTTTTTAGAATAAAAATACAGAAATATTTGTTATCATCAAGACCAACCAAAGTCTCATCTTAACCGAATAATCTAGCACAAGCTCCTGAGATTTTCATATATATGTAGATATATCTGAGGAAACATTTTGGCCTATAACTACGAAAAGGTTAAGAAATTTCCCAAAAAAAAAAAAAACAAATTATTAACAATGGATTTAGCCATATGTGACCTGGTCTATGCAAAGGTGGCTTATGACTCAAAAAAGAAATTGCGAGAAACAGCTGTTAAGGATAAACAAAGCCATATGTATGTATGTATATGCTTACACAGAAATGACGAAATGGAGGAAACTTTTTTAGTACTTTTTTTTCTAAGCAAGGTGGGACTTGTTAGTTTTTACCACGTGTAGGAGCGCCTCAAAAACTATAGAAACCAGTAAAAAAGTGGAAAATAAAAAAACCAATAAATTACTTTGTTATACATATTTCTATTTAAATGTTGCAACAAATACATATATTCCGCATACCATTCATGAGGGGATTAACTGATAATCTACAGACATCTGCGTCTTCTTTAATGATTCACATTTATCAGTCATCAATTGATAACCAAATTGAAGTACATATGAATATTTAATTTCATTGTTTTTGTCGCAACAAAGCTCAGTATTCACTTGTCAATCACGGTGAAAGGGCACCCCCAATTGCTTTGGCTTCATATCAGAAAGTTGAGTAATATTTTTGGATACTCGACCAAAGCGGTATTTGTACATACATACCTAACATTTTGACCAAACCTATTTTGTATGGCACTTTAATATCTCCATAAATGGGTAAGTAGATAGATATGGATGGATATGATACATTTTATTTGTTGTGTTTATGCAAAAATTATATTTATTTAGATAACAGTATATTTTTGACAGTCATTAGAAAAGCATTTGAAATTGATGTGCTAACAAAACGGACACCAGTGTAATACCAAGTAATACAAGGCAGCAATGAATTCAAAAGAAACGTATTAACTGAATATGTTTAACATCCGAAGATTGCAAAGATGTCTCTCATTGACAACCACATTCAGAGTGCGCGGCATTGGCAGTGTAACGCTGCGAGAAGAATATTTTAAAGGTAAATGAACTCCGGAATATCTGAATACCTGCATATGTGTCTTGGTACTTGCAGTTAATTAAGTCAATAGAGCCCAGTTTATACGATTCTCCAACGCCTACATTTGTACCAAGGTTGCTTCCTTTCTCCTTGAAGTCTTTATTTTTAAGTGGTATACCTCCGAGCTGATTATGGCCGAGATTTTGTCTTACAATTTGTGATGTTATTACTTCTAAATTCCTCTACAAAAATGTTTCATACAACTCTGAAAAGCATCTACCCCGGCAGACAGAGAAGCATTTTCATAGCAGAATCCCTTTCGGTTAAAACACAGAACACTAGATATAGTCATCAATTAAAGAATCGGTACCAGCCTAGGAATCAAATAGAGGATCACAGTATGCCACTGCATGGACACTAAAAAAAATTAGATACAGGACCCCCATACCATGTTTCTTTGGAAAATGTTACTATTTAACAAATTCTATGAGGGCGGTAAAGGTTAGACCAACATGATTGCAGAACCACCGAATATTCTTAGAAAAATTGAAATCGACCATCGAGTACTTATCATCAAAAATAAAATCTTTAAGCTATAAATCCGCTTAGTACCCACTTTTATTAGAAAAAACTAGTTAGAATGAGAGATGAGGGTATATTCTTAACCAAAAAAGCCGCTGAAGCACTCTCATGTTCAACACAACCATGTTCTACAAAGCTTTTCCATAGGGACTGGGTATAAGTTTTTCAAAATTCGAGAAAAAACTAAAAATCAGCTGGCCTATCAACACGACCTGTATTATTGGATCATGATTCGAACTAGTCTGAAATCAGTCAGAATATGTTCTAGATTACTTAAAAATAATAATTCACACTAATTTGATACAACGCTACATGGTATAATAATACTCGTACATAGTACCATTGCATATTAAACAAAAGAAAATTATTGCTACCAACAAAAGCAACAAAGAAATATCCAAATGCCAGCTGATTCGAGACACTCAACTCTATACACTCTCTTTCGTTTTTCTCGCTCCAAAGGTCACCTTGACGCTTTACGTAGAAATATGCCGGTATACAAAACATAGCAACAACAAAAATTTAATCAAACAAACAATGCGCTAAGATACAAAGCCGAAAAAATCCGACGCTCTGTTTTCATGCCTTTTATCCAAAATTTCGTCATTCATAATACCCACCGCACGACTCCCCAGTGCTGCTGCTCCACCGTAAATGCAGGCCAACAACGTTGCGTGCGTGCTTTGGCTGGCTACTGCTGCTGTTGGGTTCTCCCTCCCTCTCTGCCGCATCATCATTCCCCCCCAATCTAAATCGGGGTAGCCGCACTCCAATTGCCTTTCATTGAGTCATACATATATTTGTATATGTATGTGTGTGCTGTGTCAAAGGCAGCAACAACGATTTATAAACGAACAAACATTGTGCTCCTCACGTAGTAGTTGCTTCGTAGTGAAATCCAGTCAAAGTCAAACAGTCAGACGCAGTCGGCGTGAGTAGACGTTTAACGCAAATTCAAATCCCGCCAAGTGAACAAAATTTTGTTAAAAGTGTTTGAAACCGTTATTAACTTTAATTAAGAGCCAAACTTTGGAGAAAAAAATTTATTTGTGTGAAAAAAAGTAAGCATTTTTGTTTTTGTAAAAAGTTTGAATATTTTTGTAGTGAATTTAATTTAATTTTGAAATTCATTGTTTAATGAATGTATCGAATTGCTTTTGTATCTGACAGATACACAATGTGTGCAGTGTTTTACTTACAAACATACATACATACATATGTGTGTATGTGGTATGTATGTACATTGCGTACCAGTGCTCGGACTTGAAAGTAATAGTGGAGGATTTTAATAAATCGTGGTAGATTTTAAGTAAATTTAAAATTTTTTTAATATTAACTAGAAATAAATAGACTAAGCGCGATTTTTAATCATTATATCTCCAAACCAGTTCATTAGCAATTTTCACTTCGGTCAGCCTCGTCCAAATATTGGTGTTCGGTAAATACAAGACCGGTCAAGTTTTTGAAATACTATGACTCATGATACTCCATATCTTTTAAATATTTTTTTTTTTAATTATTTATAGATAGCTTTGAAAGCTGAAATTGTAGTGTAAATGGAAGTTGTAATATGAGACAAAATCCACCACTTTATTGTTAGATGTACGAACACTGGCATTATGGAATGTCACACGCAAATGAAGCACTCTAATGTACCCTAATATAAAAAACAAAATGCAAGTGCTTAATCGTATTTACCGCTGCCTAGATTACTATCGATTTTATAAAAAAATTGCTACAAAAAGCGTTAAAAACAAAATTCTGTACTTCTCGCATTTTATTGTGAAATTCTAATTGAGTAATAGCCTTTTTTATGGAAGCGCTAAGTAATCAATGTTAATCAGCGAATTTTTGCACAAATTAGTTTAATTGTAGTATAGACTGTCATAGAAGTTTGCCCTTGGCTCCCCCTTCATATTATCGGTGGGTTTTAATTATCGATATCACGATCGATTTTTTTTGTTGCTAATGCATCTGAGAAAATGTATCTTTCATGAGGACCCATCATAGAGATGTAAGCAAACTTTAACTTTTGTAGCATACTTATAGGAGTCAAAATACCCATTTGGTTGGAAAGTAAATTGGTACCGTTCGGGAATAAACGGCCACAATTAGTCTTTCCATACAAAGTGCTCAGAAAAGGTATTAGTCGCATCCTCCTTTGTGACTCGTCCGAGATGCATCCTAGATTAATCGCATTTTTTTGCACGGCAAATGTTTACTGTGCATATATGTAAATATGTATGTATGTACATACATATGTACATATGTAAATTTCCAAGTTCATATTCTGCCAAAAAGTCATCGCAGCGCACTTTTGGTGCATTCACCTTTCTCTGGTGCAACAACACCATTTCGATAAAATTATCCTTCATGGTTCGCAAATTAAAAAAAAATTATCCAAAAATCTGTACGTAGGTATATATGTACAGTGTGTATGTGTATTTTCAAACAAATTTCACCACTCTCTTCGGGTATCCATCACACACTTTTGCTTTCGTTGCGAACATGCGCAGTTCAAAGGCACCGGTAAGAGCACATAGAAAACAGCTGATCTAGATGGCAAAGAGAAAATGCGAAAAATATGGGATGCTTCGAAAATTATACATATTAGGGGTGCACATTTTTTTTTTTTTTTTAATATTGATAAATTGTAGCTTTCGAGCCCACGTGGCTTTAATTTATTTATTTACTTTTACTACAAAATTAATATTTAACTATCACTTTTAACTTTTCTACCTAAAGTCATTTTTTAAAGTTATTTTTTAATTTTATGAAAAAGCCTAGGCCGCAGTTTTTGAAGCAGCCATCAGTCAAGTAATCTGATAATTTTTCGAATGCTTTACAAATTGTATAGAATTATGCTCACCCCTAATGCAATGAATATGTAGGCAACTATCCATGTAGCAGCAGCATAAAAGACTGGCGGTAAATTCAACAATTTTCTCGCTTTGAGTTCGCAAATCCTACATACGTGCTTCTTGTCAGCTGTGTATTCGGCCTGCTTTTGACTTTGAAATTTAATGTTGAAGGGCATACCTTTTTTTTGGCTGCATTGAATGTTTTGTTGTGTTTATATACATTTGGATGTCTGTATGTAATACGCGATTTGTATAGTAAATGTAATGTGAAAGCAGGTAATAAATAGTTTAGTGGCATTAGAGGGACCCGAAGGGAATGTTGAAAAAGACCCACAGGCTGCAAAATGTGACCAATCTGATAGAGACCTTCTCGACCTAACCTAAAATAATTTGTAATTTTCAGTTGTATGTTGCACCCAGTCAAAAAAGATCTTATTTATTACATTTTCTCATATAGCATTAAAATTTTATTTTGCAATGAATCCGCCAGTAAACAAAAAAAATGCAGAATGCGATCACAATTTTTAAAATCTTAATGGCAGCCGCCAACGCAACAATTTTACGATATTTTGAAAAAAAAAAAACGAAGATTGCTGCAGATGACAACGTAAATTATTGGTTTTGTTTATAGCATTCCATTTAATTATGCCAAAATATACATTTTGGAAAATTTTAGGAGCTATTCCTCCTGACGGCATATGAACTAATTGAATTGACATTCGTGAAGGTCGAAATAACTAGAGAAATTTTAATTTATTTAAATGGAAGCAGTAATTTCTCATACCATTAAAACAAATGCGAGTGCATAAATACCCAACAGAAAATTGTGCGCCTAGTCCTAAAGAGAGTCATCCTGCAGAGCCACGTCTGTTTGTTTGCTTTGGAGAAAAATCCAATAGCTAGCAATTTTACAACAGGGTGCCTACATATACATATAAGCAATGACAAATCACATTATTTAGGTCACAGTTTGTTTTTTTTTTTTTATGAATAAAATACGTTGCACGTTTTATCAACAGCTTTCCAAAGTTAGACGACATGTGACCAAAACATTTTCATCACATGGACTGTCAGCCAAGCATGTGCCAATAAATGCAAAGTGGATGCATGAATTCTTAGTGCGGACTGTAACAAATTTGCTGCTCCCTTGTGTCAAATGCATGAACATTTTTTTTACAATATGTATGTATATATGTATATATTTGTAACATTTTATAACCCTATCTTGAGTGGCGGATCGAAGCGTCCTATCTCAGCAAGTGGAAGAAAGCCAACAAATATAAACACTAGTACTGCTGAAATAGGGCGTTTTCAGAAAAAACCTTCCATTCAGCCTAAAATATATTCCCATATATGGCTGTTGAAGAATAAGAACTAGTAGTCTCAACATTCCCCGTAACATTTATTCCACTTCTGAATTTGTACATCGTTCATTGAATTTAATTTCTATCCTTCTTACAGTTAAAATGGCATCCGTATCATCAAATCTATTGTCAGAAGTTGCCGATGTTTTACCTTCGGGTGGACGCAAGATAACGATTGTCGGCATCGGTCAAGTTGGTATGGCGTGCGCGTTCAGCATACTCGCACAAAATGTTTCGAACGAAATTTGCTTAGTAGATGTATGTAAAGATAAGCTGCAAGGTGAAATGATGGATTTGCAACATGGTTCGAATTTTCTCAAAAATCCAAAAATTACTGCCAGTACTGAATATGAAGCAACAGCTGGTTCACGTCTCTGCATTGTGACGGCTGGTGTACGTCAAAAGGAGGGTGAATCACGTTTATCACTGGTACAACGCAACACAGACATACTAAGACATATTGTGCCAAAATTGGTGCAATACTCACCCGATACTATATTATTGATGGTCTCAAATCCTGTGGATATAATGACTTATGTTGCATGGAAATTATCTGGTTTGCCAAAGAATCGCGTCATTGGCAGTGGTACCAATTTGGATTCATCACGTTTTCGTTTCTTAATGTCACAACGTTTGGGTATAGCATCAACATCTTGTCACGGTTGGATTATTGGTGAACATGGTGATAGTTCGGTGCCTGTGTGGTCGGGTGTCAATATTGCAGGTGTACGTTTGCGTGAGTTAAATCCCACGATTGGTACAAGCGAAGATCCCGAAAAGTGGGAAGAGGTGCACAAGAAGGTTGTCGATTCCGCTTACGAAGTAATCAAATTGAAGGGTTACACTTCGTGGGCTATTGGTTTGAGTTCAGCATCCTTGGCTGCTGCCATTTTGAATAACACAAGCAGTATTGTGGCGGTTTCAACATGCGTGCAGGTGAGTTTTTGCATTGTAAATGTGTATTTTTGTAGTTGAAGTATAACAAAAATGTTTTCTCTTTTGAAATTAGGGTGAGCATGGTATTGACAAGGATGTATTTTTATCGTTGCCATGTGTTTTGAATGCTAACGGCATTACCTCGATTGTCAAGCAGATTCTCACACGTACCGAAGTAGAGCAGTTGCAGAAGTCCGCAAATATCATGGATCAAGTGCAGGCTGACATTAAATTTTAAGATAATTCTAAATGCGACGATGAAAGAGTTGGAGAAACTAAGAAATATCAAATCTTTCTCAAAGCGCTAACACAAAAGTATTTATTTAATCAATGTAAATTTTGTAATAAGTAATTGTTCAGCTCAGATTATAACTCAATTCATACATACATACATAACACTTACATACATAATTAATTTATATGTTTAGTTTAATTTTCATTTATATTTTTTTGTTGCATGTACCTAGCGTTAAAAAACATAAACATAGGTAAATACACAAATAAAGATACATTTTAGTTTGGTAAAACGAAATTTTGCGTTTTTAATTTTTTTCTTGTTTTCAAAAATATTTTGCTTTAAGTACAGTTACTTAAACACAAAGTAAACAAATAAAAAAAAAATTGTACAAACAAAATTTTGCAATTTTTAACATTGTAAAATATTGTATGCTATAAATCAACCGCAGCTACCTCATTAGCATAATTTTTTATAAAAAAAAAAAAAATTGGAATGGCTATGCTCAAGCAGCAGGCCGGAAAAAGAAATGAGTCAGTGTGTGAAAGTCGTCTAGTCTACTGTACTATGGGCCCTCCTGTTGCACTTCAGTAGTTCGTTCCATCCCGATATTTCAAGATTGCCATAATAAATCATTTTTTTAGAACAGGTCGTAAGTCATTGATTTTTTTTCGGACAAATCAAACATTTTCTTTATACAATTTTGAAAATTTTTAACTTACGACGCTAGAAATTTTATCTAAATCTTTGAATGAGAAAACTGATTTTCGTAACTTTTGGAATTATTTGCCCCATAGTGCACTGCTCGAGACGAGACTCCCCACTGAGCGTTTAATAGAAAATTTTTAAATAAAATCAAATAAAAACTTTTTTAAAAACTTATCTCAATAAATTGTGATAAGATTCACACAAAAAGTAAAGAAAATTTATAGAGCAAAATATGTATGTATATCATAATTTTAGAGAAATGTATAACCACTTTTATCAAAATACTAATAAACTAGAACAAAATCTACTGTCATAACTAATCGAAATTTTGCACTCATGTATGTAATATTAATTATGAAATGCACAATACTTATATGTATATATGTATATGTATTAAAAACTTACTCAGGCAAATGAAAGAATGTTTTTGTTTTCCAGAGTTGGGTGGGGCGGCCTATATCATTCATTAGTTCAGTTGTTGTATATTTGTTATAGCTCTTTTTATTATTTTTAAACATCACAATTACATTAGGGAACATTTTTCCGATAGTCAACACAATAATCTAGCTTTATCATTCACAACTTCATCCGCTTGCAGAGGCTTAACCGTATATATACATATTACCATCGAGCTAAACAATTTGTACAAAAGCTAAAAAACAAATAAAATACATATTTGTAGAAACATCTAAAAAATATAAAACTTTTTACAAAAACTTCATAAAACAGCGTCTCCTGCACACTGTGGCCAATGTCGGTTCAGTTAAAAAGATTTTCTAGTGCTTTCATTTGTAAACGGTTGTAGTTGGCTAGCAACTGTTTAGCTCTAGTCAATTCATTTAATATGGACTTATTAGCGGGCCTTAGTTCATCAGCTTTACTCAAATCAAATATTGCATTTTCATAATTTTTTAAAGCTAAATTGGCTTGCCCACGTCTGTAGTATGCTTTACTGCATTCACTATCAAGACATAACGCCTAAACCATGAGTAAAGAAGAGAGAGAAATAAACAAACATTATTTGAAAGGGATTGAATAAGAAGTACAATTTCTATAGCAACCTCTGTGCATGCATATTTGGCGCCATTATATTTGCCCAACTTCAATTCAGCAGCAGCCATATTAATTTGATTGATAACAGAGAAGGCGTCCAGCTTTTTGAAATCCCCTTCATTGCAACACAGATGCTTAAACTCTGGTTTTTCGAATCGTGTACGCAGCAAATTGTAGTAACGGTTAGCTTTGCGATATTTACGACGAGCTTCATAATATCGTTGTTGGCTGAAAAAGTGATTACCAGCAGCACGTATGTTTGTTAGTAAAGCGACCATTTCGTCTGCCTGTAAGGTAGTATATATGTATGTAGTTAACATTATTATTGCACTTATTTTTAATTAGTACTACAATTTAAAACATACTGTAAAAATATTGAATTTTTGATCCCAATCTCGTGGGTAAGGCGGAAGCTTGTCACTAGTTTCATCATTATCGCAAAATACCCAATCCTCTCCATGTGCTATTTCTCCACAATCAGTAATTACTATTTCCTGTGGATGATACATGTGTACAAATTAATACAATAAAATCTTGGTTTAATATTACCCAGCCCAACGTATCTTTTATGCTCCCTTAATCAACTAATTTATAACAAATCTCATGTAAGTCTGTGTTTTACTGTTTGTACATATATCCTGATAATTTCCACATAATTTGTGATAAAGCTCTGCTAATGTACAAAGTCATAGGAAACATACAATCAAACTTAAATTCTCTCTTCCTCTTTCTAAACATAGCAGTAATAACAGTTTAGTAAAACCATACCTCACTGGGTGTACCATCATCGTCAGCCACCAGCTCCATATCCGATATTATAGACAAACCACGTAACACTTTGCCGACAACCACATTTGTACCATCAAGATTATCACAGGACACGGAAACAATGAAGAACTGTGAATTGTTCGAGTGTGGCTCCCCATAATTAGCCATGCTAATGGCACCTTCATCGTGCTTTAAAGGGAGTAGTAATTAAGACAAGTCAACATATAAACAAATGAATGCCACTTACATACCTGTAAATTGAAATTTTCATCCTCAAAAACAGGCCCATAAATACTTTCACCACTGCTACCATCATTGTTAACCACATCGCCACTTTGTGCCACATAGACTCGTGTGACTTTATGGAATTGTATTCCTTTGTAATGCAATGGTTTACCCAATTTACCAGTACCCTTTTCACCAGTACAGAGAGCACGGAAATTTTCAGCTGATTTGGGTACAACATCCTTGCGTAGCTCAATTATCATTCGCCCAGCTGGAGGATAACATTCGAGTTCAAACAAAATTGCATCGGAGTTATTTAGAGGCATACTTTACCGTATTCGTTGCCGATTGTTATGTCAAAGAATACAATTGGATTTGTTTCACAAACTGGTTGCAGTAAAGTATTCATGATTATTACTCTACAAACTGAAAATCAGCCAAAATAAAACAGGCCGTGAAATCACCGGAAAATTTTTACATGTAAACAAAGTAGTGCTGGCATTTATTAATCTAACAACCGATATCGATAATAGGTCTTTTGATTGTGCTTACAGTGTGCCTATACTTTCAATATTACTGCGAATGGATTAAGGGCCAAATCTAGAAAAGCCGATTAAGCCTAATCGGGGATTAATTTTACACTTAATCGTAACAAATACGCCAATTAAACTCCGGCTAGTGGTTACCGGCTTTTATGAAAGAGGCCCTAGGTCACTGAACTCACAAAACTGATGCGTTCATAAATGAGATTCTAATTTTAATTTGACAGCTATCTATAGGACAATTTAATAATATGGACGGAAATGTTATGCTTTTGTGTTTCTGTCATATTTAAATTAATTTGGAGAAGTCATTGCCAGAAAAGCGACTGCGTGAGATATTTACATAACCATATAAAACAGCTGATCGGATCAACCTTACGAAATCGATTAATGATACCATACCATAACGCTAACGCCATAACCATACTATACCATTTTATAACGTCTTATATCACTACCAGTGTTCTGACAGGGTACGAACAACGTCTTGTGATGGTGTATTTTTCGACTATTTTCGATTAAAATTAAAGAGAGATGGTAGAAAACAAAATCAGCATGTTTTGCGTTAGTGCGGTACATAGTATAAGACACAGCCAGCGTAACACAGGTAGTTTGTAATTTTCTTTAAACCGGCGACCGCTAACCGGAGTTTAATTGACGTATTTTGTACGGTTTGCTATCAAATAAACTGCTTCAACTAAAATTAAACTATCGAATTAACGCATACACTTAAAAAAAATATATTCCTTGCTGTGTGAGACTATAAACGAGAAAGCTCAAAAACCGCTCAACCGCGTACAACCGCGTACATGGCAGTGTTGCCGGCTTGTCCACTTTTAACCAAACTTGGTAATTTTTGTTACTCCAAAACGTTTTTGGTAATTTTTTCGATGTTTGTGGCTGGAAGAATGGCATTTCTAAAAAAGTAGCGTAAGTTATGGCAGAAAAATTAAGCTTTTTCTTGAAAACTATATAATGGTTTAAGAAAACATACAACTTTGAACAAGTTTTTGCTGCTTTTTCTTTTTATTATTGCGTCTGAGATGCAATATTTTTATATTATTTTATTGGCATATGTATGTATGTAGGTAATTTAAAAAAACCGCATGTCTCCGTTTTTAGAAAATGGTAGCTTTTAATATTTTTTATTTTATTTTTTGGTTATTTTTTCTTTATTGCTCTGTGGCAACACTGGTGCATATGTAGGTTCTTCTGGTTACCAAAGGTGGCGTTCAAAGTAAAACTTCAACTAATTTTGGTACACCCTTTATTATTTATTCGTATTGGTAATTATTAGTACAGGGTGTTAGTAAAATACAAAAAATGGATGTTTAGCATTTATACGAAAATGATAACGAATGAATGTGTAAAAATATTTAAAGGTCTATTTTTTGTTCACGCTGAGAATAACAACTTAAGTAATAAATGTGTGTGTGTGCATAGAAAAAAAAATTATATTAAAAATTAAAACATATTTTAAAGTTTAACTTAATTATACACTTTTTTACTAAAATATTTTCATATTAGACACTAAAAATTATTTGGATTTTCAACGGCACATTTCAAAATGGCTTAATTTTTTTTTTTTAAGATACTCTGCTATTTTGCGAGTTGTTTTTTGTAAATCTATTCGATTCTATTTTGTTTGGTTCTCGGTTTACTGGGCAGTGGGTTTTCATCCCATAGTAGCAGTTTATGGCTCAAGGCGACTACGCGAATAGCAATCATTTGGCAGAGCTTGAGCTATAGCGCGTACATTGGCCACTTGTTCCTCCAAATCGTACAAATCTTTTTCATATTTATCGATCCACTTCTTTTGGGCATTACGTAAATCGCGGAATTTTTCGATGCGTCCAGTTAAATTGACGCGATTTAATTCGTGTTCAACTTGATCGAGACGATTTTCTGTGGGCGAAAAATAGTTTGGGGAGTAGAGTATGAGTACAGATTAAATGCGAGAATCAGTTCAGAATACTAACCAAGTTTATCTAAATCTTCGACGTCGATATCTTTAAGATTCTCGAGTTCTTCCTTGATGTCGTCTAGTTCTTGTATGGACTTGTCAATTTGACCTTGTGCCTCTTGAGTGCCAGCCTTGGCTTGTCCAACCTGAAATTCGTATGTGAAAAGAGATTAGGATAAGTACTGTTGTTGTTTTTTTTTTAATCGTCTCTCACCTTTCGTTTAGCATCGTCTACAAGGCTATCATCTTCATTGGTCGATTCATCCAATTTCGCAATGCTGCTTTCAGTGATTTGTACACGATGATTAAGTTGATCAGCTTCATCGCGCAGCTTGCGAGCATTGACTTTGGTATCGTTTGCTTTTTTGCGTATAATTTCGGCATCCTAAGGGATGAAAGGAGTATTTCAGTTTTCGTTAAGTCATTTCATAGAGGTAGCGAGATTTAATTACCTTGGATGCTTGTTCGGCATATTTCTCTTGAGCCTGTTGAGCGTTGGTCTTCGCTTCTAGCGCATTTCTATTTGCACCCATCAAAGCCTAAGTAAAGTATGAGATAAAAGGCGTGAATGATCTTACATAATTTCAAAATTTAAATTTTTTAGTTTCAAATGCCTTACCTCTCCAGCCTGTCGTATGAGCTGTTCGGCATTTTCGATCTCTTGTTCGATGCTTGGTACAGTTCTCAATGCTAAATTGGCTTTTTCGGAAGACATCTGCACATCAGCTTGAAAGCCTAAAAGTTAAAAGTTTTGCAAATAAGACAACGTTTTTTTTTAAAACTACCAAAGCTCTAGCATTTATTACCTGCGAGCGTGTGGTAAGTGTTGTTGGCTTCTTTGAGTGTATTATCGCCTTGCTCCACAGCTTTTGTGGCTTTGTCGAAAGCATCCTGCGCGTTTTTCAATAATTTAATATCATCTTGTTTTTGTTCGTTGGCTCTACAAAAATAAATTGCGAAAAAAGAAAAAAAAATAATTTTTGTAAGCTAAGCGAGCGTTAAAAAACTCACCTTTGAACTAGCAGATCGGCTAGCTCGTATTCTTCATCGAAGTCGGCAAATATATTACCGTTACTATTGGATACATCGTTGACACGTTTAAGTAAACGATCGGCCTGATAGAACGATGTAAAGATAATGTAAAGCATCAAGGATCTAACTAAAGATGTATGAACGTACCTCTTCATTTGCTGCTAACGCGTCCTTCTTAAGCTTTTTGATATCGATCTCTGGCGCCGTCAAACCATTGACATCCGTTAGCAATGTCAAGGCTGCATCGTATACCTCGTTTGCCTTACGCAGCGCTTCTTTGGTTGTTTGAGCCACATTCGTGAGCGATTGTTTGACAGTATTCAGCTCCAGACGTACCTCCGAACGTAGTTCATCACTACATAGATGTGAGATTTTAATATTTAGTTAACTTTCGATTGGTATTTCACACGATTTCACCTACTTACCTAACTTTCTGTTGCAGATTTATAGCGCTCTTAGCCAATTCATATGCTTTCTCTACCGCTTCATTCGCATCTTTAGCATTCTTCAAGTCGACTTGTGCTGCCGCCTCGAGTTGATCGGCTAAAGCGCGCGCTTCACGTGATATATCTGATATTTGATCGGATTGTACACCAAACTCAACCGACTTATTCTTAGCTTTAGTTAACGCTTGTGCGCCATCATCATTAAGTAAATTCAAAGCATTTTGTAGTTCATTTTTGGCTGCCTCAATAATGTCATGGGCATTCGTATAATTCTGACGCGCCTTCTCAATTTCATCATTGGCCGTATCTTGCAGTTCATCGGCACTAACGAGGTGCGTGCGTATATTATTGAGACGTTTGTGTAAATCATCAAGCACCTCAGCATAAGTTTGACCACTTTCACCAGCGCCATACTTGGCATCCGTCAATAGAATATCGACTTTTTCTTGAACGGTCTTTAGTTTGGCTTCAAATTCGTCATCGTTAGTCACTGGCGTACGCGCTATTTCATCCAAAGTTGAGCTAAGATTTTTCAATTTAGCACGATGTTCATTCGCTGCATCTTGCACGAGGTTATAACAATCGGGACAATCAATACAACCCAAATGACGATCGTATTTATTCTCTTTACAACGATCACAGCGACGACCCTCGACATTATCATTGCAAGGACATTGACCATATTGATCACATTGGAAACCTTTGGAGCCACTCTCATCACACTCACATGTCTTACAACCATCCGTGGAGAATCCATAATGATAAACTTCACATTGATTGCAATGTTGTCCAATAACGCCTGGCTTACAGAAGCATTGACCGCTAAACTTGTCGCAGGTCGAATTGTAACTACCCACGGGATCACACATGCAGTTTTCGCAACCATTGCCCGACATTATATTGAAATAACCCGGCTGACATTCATCACATTCACGTCCAATCACATTGGGCTTGCAATGGCATTGTCCGGTTACTTGATCACACTGCGTAATACCATCTTGATTTTGTTCCGTGCCCGGTGGGTAGCATCTACAACGATCACACTGACCATGTGGCAGCGCCAATGGATCGCCAAAGTGTCCTGGCAAGCATGCGTCACAGTGTCTGCCCGCGGTATTGTGTATACACTTGAGACATTCGCCCGTGGTGCGATTACAATTACCTACCGCATTTGGATCCACATTACCATTACAATCACAAGCTTTGCACGTCTGCACTGAACCATAGAGTCCGGTTGGATCACCATAGAAGCCATCCGAGCACATTTCACAGCGTGCGCCATAATAACCAATCGGACACTCCGTACATATAACGGTATCGCCGTTAATTTGCATGCATGCGCCATCATTGGGACAGGGACAACGTTTGCAATCGTATGGTGTGCCACCCAAAGCGTTGCCATAGTAACCGCGCGCACACTGATCACAATTATCACCCGCTGTATTATGCTGACAAATGCAACGTCCCGTCTCCGAGTCACAAATTTCCGCATGTCCATTACAATCACATGGTATGCAAGGCATAAATGGACCACCACGTGCCGGACTATGCCGATAACCTGGCGCACAAGACTCACAAAACTGTCCCAAATAACCCTCTGGACATGTGCACTGTTCAATCCAAGTAGCCGGTTGTCCAGCTGCGCCACGATGTGCTGTCTGCAATTCAACATCATCCAAAATGGCTTCACCTTGCACCGAGTAGGTGGCGCGTATCTTAATCGCTGTCAAATTCGAGAGTATGGATAGGAAACCGCGCGACGACTGACTGGGTTGCCATTGATAGTCACGGTGTTCGTGTAAGCGGAAAGTGTACTCTTTAACAGTTTGATCGGGCAAGCCATTACTTTGCGCAAAGATGGGTAGCGAAATTTTAGTGCCGGCGCCTTCCAAAATCACATCGCTAGCGCTGGTGCTGGGCGCAATTTGGCCAACTAATTGCAATTTGAACTTCAAGTCGCGATTGTATGAAGCGCGCTGATCGCCAAGGAAACGTTCGGGTGCCAAGAAGTAAATATATTCGTTGCCTTGCGCCGTAGTGCCGATACTGCGACTATATTGATTGTATTTGATATCTACATCGCGACTATAAAGATCGATAGCGGTCCAACGTTCTTTGTGTTTGTTAAAGTTTGAGGTAACAGAGACAACAGAATAACCGCCCGCCGTTTGACACTCAGACGTGTGACCATAACAGAAGCAGGGTGTGCAACCGAAACGATTAGTCAAATCCAAATTGAAGAAGCCAGGTTTGCATCTGTAATTGAAGAGCTTGGTATTACAAAAAATCGTACAAAGACTCTTAAGTTACTCACTCATTACAACGTTTACCCTCCACATTCTCTTTGCAATGACAAATGCCTGTGTCCGCATTACATGATGGCACATTTTCAGCAGAGCCACGTTGATCACAACCACAAGGCTGACAACCATGCTGTCCAAATTGATAATAGTTATTGTCACACCGATCGCACTTCTCGCCAGTCACACCAGGTTTGCATTGACACTTGCCTTGCGTATTGCATTGCAGTGAACGTGAGCCCACCGGGTCACAATTACAATTAATACAATAACCATCTTCGCGCATGTAAAAGTTCTCTTTGCAACGTTCACAATTGGGTCCATCACGATTCTCACGACAATCCAAGCAATGGCCACCATGTCCAGTTACATTGAAAAGATGTGCATCGAAGAAGCATTTATCCGCAAAACCGTTACAGTTGCAAGCTAGAAAAGATAGAGAAGTAGCATTAGTTTGCAATCTTCAGCTTCATCACGGTCTTGTGACGTCCACGGTCGACTCATTACAATTAACAAAATACCAATTGGTGTTATGGAAATTGAAACGATTTGTTTCGAGCGAATACTCCCAATGATGTTGACTCCTCGGTTGTATCCAAACCGCAAAGGCTCTTAGCCAGCTCAGCATTGTTAGCAAGAAAATAAAGTTCTTACGCATTTTCGTCTTCTGCTCGGTAGTCTAGTTGATCAGTTACTGCATCTATGCTTCATTTATTAAATGTATATTGCCTAGTCAATATCTAATGTCGTCTAACGGCACTTACCAATGATCTATGAGATCTACAGTGTCCGTTCATTGCAATAGGTTCGATTTACAAAGATTTTACGAAATGTCTTATTTACGACCTAACGAAGTCGTATAAAATTGTTTGATTTTGGTATGGAATTGGACTTAGAAAACTAACAAATTCGGTAAGTAAACAGAATGTCGGCAAAATTAGGTAGGTGGGCACAAAAATGGGTCTAGTAACGTACACACAAAGTACTTTGAGACTACCAGGATTGAAAAAATCGAAACTAAGCTTATCGAATAGTGGACGAAATTAGATGAAAAGCTTGGCTCGTCAAGCCGCATATGCTCCTTTTGATGTACGAGACCATTAGCCATCTTCACCTTTTATACGGAAGGAGGGATGACATAACCTAGAAGGTTCCACTGGTCATACAAAATCGCTACCACGACAGTCGGGCAGTACCGCAAGAGAGCACCGAAGCGTACCGGATTAATATGCAGCCAAGGACTTTCAGTTCGACTTCGCCTCCCCAAAATTATTACCATTATTTCAAAAAACCGTCCGCCAGTTTAAATAATTTTGAACTATAATATAGACTGGTCATGTTTTCATGGATACTTACTATACAAATACCACCCCATTTATGGCAATCAAGCAGATAATCCTGTTTCCTCGCACACCATTTGATTCAACTAACGACTTACTCACTTACCTTTACACTCGTTGACTTCAGTCGATGTTGCCCTTTTCCATTTGACGTTATTGTACAGTGGCAAACATTTTTCACAATCCGGTCCATCAGTATTGTGACGACATTCGCAGACTAACGTGCGCTCACCATGCATGCCGGTACTCGCAACACATTTGCTCGCATGACCGTTACACTTGCAACGTGCACCAACAGCAATATCGGAAATGGCATAAAAATATGATTTGAGTACTTGTGCATCGCCAAAGAGCTCATCACCGAATGAATTCAAACGATCCAAAGTGATGCGTATATCTGTCGCTGTGACCCATTCCTACAAGAGCAAGAGAGTAAGTGATGTGATGTGATGTGAGTGCAAGACAGCTGATCGAATAAAACAAAAAAACAAGTGATCTCCTTGCATTACTCACCTGCAATTCTGAGCTACGTTCAAATATGATACCACTTGGTCGTCCCTCAAGTGTGGAGAAGGCGATTTCACCGTCACGCAACGGTGATATATCACTGTATTCACTGGTACAGAGCGCACGCGCTTCAACTTCGCCTTTCAGTATGGCACGCGAGTCGGGCATTGAGTATGTGTCACGACAAGTTGCGCTATAATATTGATAGGGTACCCATTCACTCGTTTCCGAGGTACGTTTGTATATGGTAAAAGATTCGGGACGCGGTGAACGAAAGATCATGCGCACATAAGTGATATCGTATGATTTTCCTGCAAAAAAAAAACAAAACGAAGAAGAAGAAAACAAGTTTATAGGTTCCGTGAAATTGTTAGTAAATTTGTTTCACCAACCCAAATGCAGCGTCAAGTTCACATGATTGGGATGCTGTATGCCCTCAAACATTGTTTCGGACTGCCACCAGGTGGGATTTTGTGGATCGTGTAGATCTGTAAGCTGGAGTGGGTTGTGATCCTCATATCTAGAAGATGTTGTCATTGTAAATTTGTTTTATTTCAAATATTTATGTATGTATGCGTATTAGCGATGTTACGGTTATTAGATTATCGGAACCGGAAACGTAATATAATTACCGTGTTCCAATGGGCAGTGATCCAGAGCTGGATACAAATTTGACATTCAAAATCCACAACAAATTGCGATACAGATATTTATTGTTGTTGCAACCAATGGGAAACTAGCAAAAAAAATTAAAACTAGAAATTTCGGAATCAGAAGTCGAAGTAAGCCGAAAGTTCCGACTTCTCATTACCGAAGCTCCGTAACATCCCTAATTCATACACACAAATGTTTTCTCAAGACATTACAAACCATAACACCGATCGCTTACCTACAAAATTCACAATTCTTATGATTGGGATTCATAGTTTGTATACAGAAATGATTGTCTCCATTCTCTCCGCAGGTGTTTGTGGCCTCGATACGTAGTTGGTAGGCGGCGTTTATAAACTCTGGCATACATTTCTGCAAAACATTAAAGGATAATGGGTGATGTGATTAAATAAGAAACAAAAATAACTTAATTTCGTAGTTAATAAAGCATAGGGTGACGGAAAATATGGATTAATGTATGAGCTTTTGGCAAACTTTTGGAAACATTAAACGAAAAGGGTAAGAGTGGGCCAAATTGGGTGAAATGAAGTAAATTTTTAAATGATATTGTTATTCTATTCCAGAAAAAAAAAAACACTGTAAAAGTAATAGATTTTGGTTCTAATCATAGTGAAATTAAAATAGAATTTTATTTACTTCAATATGATTCTAAAATAAACTCCATTTTATGTCTGTGATAGCCAATTTCAAATACATTTAATGCCTTTGAAATTTTTCTCTAATTATCAATTTTTCCTTAAAAATGGAATATAATAATTATTAACTGGTCTTGAGCTCACAAACCTTACAAATATGTATGTAAAATGGAGTTTTAATTTTAAAATGACGGTAATGTCATTTCAACATTTTAAAATTACGGTTTGTGTCTATGGTTGTGCGATGTTACAACGCTTACATCAATCTTGAGTTTGGCTAATTTGCCACAGATATGCTATGGTTTGTGAATGAAATAGTTGACACAGGGTGACCTGACAAAACAATCAAATTTTTTTTTCATGAAGGGACCCTTTTATATATCATTTAAGATAATATTAATAATCTCTTTTTTAAACAAAAATGTGGGAGATGGCAATGGAACTACATTCTTAGTTATACCATGCCCCATACCCTCCCTAATTTCAAGCAACACATGTTTGACTCAAGTAAGTACATTGCTGCTTTAAATTGAGTTATTTTGGTAACAATTTGATTATTGTACCATGCGAATGATTAGCAATGACAAGTGAGAAATTCGTATTAAATTAGATTGTATGAGTCGAACTAATTAAAATTAATTAAAACATTTTCGTGTACAATGAAGTGATGATTACTTTTGAAGTGTGTTGTGTTAATTTGCTATGTAAAATATTAATCAAAAATAAAACTTACTTGCGGTCGACCATAATGATCGTAGCATTCTAAAGCTGGCATGAAAGTGGTGGCGCCGTGACTTGCAGCCATAGACGTTGGCACATGTTGCATGAATAGGCACAACAACAACACAGTGCCGCATAAAATTTGTCTCCGCTTAGCGAACGCACACCATTTATTAAGTTTCATTTTGAACTTTTGGACAATTCACTTTTTTTTTTTTTTCAAAAATATTTTAGCATGAATTTTAAATTTTTTTTTAAATTTTTATTTTCTCAACACATTATGGCGATGTTGCTGCAATGATAAAAAATTTAAGGTTTCACAAATTTTTAGTATAACTTGATAAACAAATTAATATTGTACACAATTGAAAATGTTAAAAAGTTTTTTTTTATTTTTTTCACTATGATGCTCGTGCAACACTGTTCGCTTTTGGTGATGCTGTTTAGCGATCTTTAAAAGCTTTTTTCACAAACCAATCGTCTGGCCATTATTTACAATAATTTGTTTATTCAATTTCAGTTTAAAAATGTTTATATATGAACATTAGGGTGTGTTAAAGTTGTTTCTTTATTTTTTTTTTATTATATTCACGTCTTATTAAATAATACCCTCATATTAATTTTACTAGTCCTATCGTTGCTAATTTGATAGCTGCATTTTTCTGTATACAATGAAGGGTCAGCCTAATATATCTATATACACACAGATTTATTTTGTAGTTGTTGCAAAAAAAAAAAAAAAAAATTAAAAAAACCTCAAATCCCTCCAAAACAAGAAAGCCCGATCAAAGTAAGGCCATTAAAAAAAACAAACAAAAAACTTAAAATAAACAAAGTTATACTCAACATATTGTCCAGCATTTCCATGTGGGCTAAAAATACATATAGCGCACTCTAATATACCTATGCGATGGCAGACATATGGTCTTAATATTGTCCGATGACCACGCACACGTATGACCTATCTTTTGTAGAGATGTCTGACATCAATTGGAAACACCAAGCGAGGTCAAGTCATTCTCTACTTTTTCGCCAATTTTTCGAGTTTACCCCCTGTACACATTTCTATATCTTCTAAGATAATATAATTTTCAAATAACACGAAAATCTTTCATTTTGCTGATAGAGCATGCTAAATTTCCTCTAGAGATATCAACTCAGCAGCAATAATGCTATATTTCGTTGTAAAAAGAGCTTACACTATGTGCACACTGCAGCATAAAACGCGAGTTTTCGTATAAAATACTTCACATAAAATGAGTGCCGGCCAGGATTGAAAGTTTTTGGGACAAAACCGGCAGGAGAAAACATGTGTTTTCAATATATTTTGACTCAAAAATACGAATGCGCTCTAAAACACAGTAGTGTGTACATAGCATTAATCGTTCTCATTTGCATTTAACTATTTTTTTGTGCTATTCAATCCAAGTATTAAACTTTGGCGAACGCTCTCGAAAAACATCGTTGTTTTCACAACTTCAGTTTTGAGAAAAATATCATTTATGCCCTTATAAGAAGCACCCTAATACACACTATGATCACATAGCGCAATGTATGTTGATGATTTCATTTCTTTCTGCCATTTGTGATTGACTGCAAATCAACAAAGCAAACAGACAAACATAAAATCCACTGGCGAGTCGCGTTATGAATTGAAATATTCTTGTTAAAAGTACAAGTAGATAAAAGCAAAACAGTAAATATTGAATTAAAATATTTAAAAAAAAATTTGGTAATGGTCTTAGTGACGTGATCAGCGCTTTAAAGATCACAATCAGCGTTGTCAGCACATGCTCAGCGATCCAGTTAAATGGACAATTTGCGTACCACATATTTGCTATGAAATTATTTATTAAGCAAATTCCAGTTTTAATTTAAAAAACATTTTTTAAACACTTTTAATTAGTTCAACATTGCAGTGCTCGAGTGCAATGCTCAGTACTCAGAGCACATGACCATACACCAGGAGTACACACACAACCATTCATATTCGTGTATTTGAACTTGTTAATCCGTCGGTATTTTTTACATTTCCGCTAGACTAAAACGGATGATATCATCGCTGCTATTCAAGACTTTATGTTTAATTTTTATGATTATAATGTAAAGAAAAAACAAGTCTAGTGAAGATCGTGCTCTTGACAATTTGTAGTGCATCCTCCTAAATGAAAAAAATACTACTAAAAATAGTAACGTCATTCATTAGGCCAGCCAGATATCAGAGACGTGTCGCCACTGCTGAGACAGTGAACTTCTAGAAACCCAGGCACCCAAACCATCCGCTATAGGATAAAGCTTCGTCTACTAGAGACATAAGGATACATCTCTGTAAACACATTACCTTTCCTGAGGTCAGTTAACGATCTCTAGATAGAATCGGTAGACAGGTCCCTCAAATCTTAAGCTGCAAGCCCATCATTGACATCCAACTAGCTGAAGTGGAAAGCATACTTTCGAGGTATGCTAGAGTCATGCAAATACAGTTTGGTCTTCCTTTACGAGAGCACTTTCAATTACAACAACAACAACCCTTAGTCGGGTAAACCCCGAGTCATTGCGGTACGTAGATTCGGCTGCCGTGGGAACTGAATTCTTTCTTCATTACTTTAATCGGCCCCCAATCATAAGCAACTCTCCTAAAGCTTGAGCATTTACAAAATTTTAATTTGTATTTCCGAGCAGAGCATATTAGGCCTACATACATATAAGAACTTTGGGACTGATAATGTTTCATAAATCAAACAACATTATTATTATTAACTAATCAAGACATTAATTATTATTATTAACCACACTAACACAAACGCAATAAAAAAATTATAAAAATCGCTGGCAGATAAAGTTGGAATTGTAAGAAGCAGTGAAGAAGCGATTACTTTTCATTCAGAACGCACATCCGCTGTTGGGTTATTTCAGATTTTGTGTTTGATTTCGTAATTTTTGATTATTTTTGCTTTTGCTTTCTAAAGCGACACAGTCCAGTTCCTTTTATGATAAGAGTTTTGAGGTTACGAGCAAGATATATTGCATGCTAGCGGCACTAAGTCTTGTAAGCGTTGTGTTGCGGATATTATTGTGCAAACATTAGGGTGTGATTATAGAGCAAACCAAAAATAACATATTCCAGAATTTATTACTATCACAGAAAGATTTCCAAAAATGCCCGAATCCAATAGATTTTTAGCTGGGCGTCTTTAACAAAATTCTGTAAAATGAAAAAAAAAAAAAAACAGATAGATCGTTCTTCAAAAATATCTTAAAATATGGCGGACTTCCACTCAGCTGTCGTAAAGTGGCTGAGCTGTCTAAAATCGAAAGGCAATAGAAGTTGTTGTCGAGGATGGTTTCGCTCATTGGTTATTCACTGACAAAATGTGTGAGGTTAAGTCAGCCTTCAAAATCGTTGCATATTTCAAGGGGCATTACTGTTCTTTAATTGTTTCCTGGGAAATTCTACATTTTATTTTATAAACATTTGGCCTGAGAAGACAATTTTTTTAGAATATTTTAACCCTCTCACGACCACACAAATAGTTTTTAAATCGAATTTTTAGAAAAAAAAGTGCCAAAGAGACCACTTTTTGAGAGAATCAACTGGTTAAAATATTTTACAAACTTATTCTTCGCGTAATTTTACTACATGCTTCCGAACTTCATATTTCGATGCGATACGAATATTAATCTTTTTTTCCACTTTTTCTAAAAACACTTTTGCAAAGAAAATTTCTAATGAAAGTAACAACAAAAAAAAATTATATGTGCAAGTTTAATTATATAGCCTAAGAGCTTTCATTGTGAGGCAGAATAAAAAAAATTTTAAATTAAATTTTTTTTGAACTACCGAAACGAAAATAACTTCATTATAAATTTATTTTGTAAATTAACGGAACGAAATTTAAACGCTTCGTTCGTTACACATCTCTGGTAATAAATTATTTTAGATATTTGTTTAGGTATATTTAGTTCCTTAACACCATTTAGGTAATTATTTGTTTTCAAAATGCATTTGTTGAAACTACACCACACTGTTCAAATCAATTTTTCGTTTTGTTTTTGTCTATTACTTCTGTTGCTCCACATCTTTATTGTGCATTTTGTGTTTTTATCTACACATTTGTATCTTTTTCATACACGTTTTACACCTTTTGAGAGATTTGTAAGTGAGCACTTGGTCCGCATGATCTCTCTCTCGCAGTTGCACAGGTAACAGACACGTTTTGGAGACTTGCACGTACGAGCGACACACAAACAACACGATCGATAGCCAGCCCTAACTCCCTTCAACTTCTCATTTCGCTCGTCACGCTCATTAACGTTGCAGGGCAAAATGCACTACCAAAAACACGACGAAATGCACTGAAATGAACAGCTACTTTCGATACAAAAACAACAACAAAGATACATAAGGCAAACAGAAGATCATGTTTTATGCTTCGTAGCTGTAGTGGCGACGTTGTTGTTATAATGCAGTTTTTCGGAGCATGCACTTATTTTTCACTTATTTGTAATTTTAGTTTTTGGTTTTTCGTATTTTTTTGGTTTTCTTTTTTTTTTTTTGCTTTTGGGTTGAATGGAATTTCGGTTCTACGAACTTATTGGTGTAGCACATTTTTATATTTTTCACACACATGGCACATAAAATTGTATGAAAATGAAAAACTTTTTTACACTTTACGCCAACAACTCGCAGTTGACCCGAATTTGTATGGAAATTCAAAGTTTTTATTTTTTTTTATTTTCGAGCTACGCCCAATATTGATTTTTTTTTAAATAAAATTTACATGCAATAAAATTTCAAGTTAAGTATTCCAATGTCTTGAAATTTCGTTTTATTATTTCTTTTAAAAATTTCTAAAATTCGTGCTCGTCACAGTAGTATCGTTTGTTCTTTTTCATAAACTCCATTCAAATGTAGTTCACAGTTCCTTAGTCTGCAAGTATCGGGCTGCCAATCAGACAGTCAAAGACCGACAATCATATTCACCCACACACACACATACACATGCACATACATACATTATTCTTGAACATATCAGTTTCATAAAACCTTATTTTTTTTGTTTTTGTTTTTGTATTTCTTCACTTCACTTCCAACACACACACACACCGTACCGTCCCGTTTTGCAATCCTTTCCGTTCCAAAAATAATTCGTGCGTTTACTCCGACGTCCAATGCTCAACTGAATTGTACTACTCGCTGTCGAGCTCAATGAAACTCTACAAGATCTCTAGCAGCTATATACTACCATCAAAGAGCATGTATTCATGCCGTGCCGTAGTATCTTTGACTTGGTTTGGTTGGTTTGCCTATTGAGACTTGTGGCTTATTGAGGCATTTTGTCTCGCCCGATGCCGCATCTCAGTATATACTACTTTGATTGTGACTTCTCACAAATCCATCCGGTGCGATCGTACATACATACATACATATGTTCGAGTATGTGTTATTTTTGTTATTGTTTTGTAGATAAATGAGTTTTGAGTTTGTTTTGTGTGTTGGCGGTATGTACTTGGGAATGCATTTGGTTGTGTGGGTACGCATTGGGTTGCCAACTCTAACAGAGTTTTTGTATATTTTAAATCACTGTGGAATTACTAGGTATTTTGGAACTCAGCCCGAGAAATCTTGAGCCCTCTTTAGTATATGTACATTTTTTGCGATCCCAGCTTGTTTGACAGTTCTTGGGACTAATTCCAACAACAACTGCCTCTGTCAGGAGCCCCCTAGTGAATGCATCCCTTCCCTACTTCAGCTTGCGATTGAAGTTAAGGTCTTAATCTCCTATTTTCTCAGTTGTTTGTCTGAACAAAAGTGATATTAAGGAGATCCACACCGCTATACTATCCTTGAGAACTTAAGATAGAGAATGAGACCTCAGCGTGTAAGGCCCCTAGAATATGCCCACGTTAAGCCATGGCTGTCGTAAGAGACGCCTAGAAGCCACCAAGGATAAGGACGTGGAACTTGATGATTGATCAACGCATATGATGCCTCTTACCCTCTCTCATTACCAACCCTCTTAATTTTTAATGAGGTTGTGAGATGACCTAGATGGTTCTACTGGTCCAAGCGAATCGCTTCCTTGACAGTCGGGCACACAGCAGGAGAGAGTAAAGGGGCGTACCGGGTTCATATCCGGAAAAGGAACTTCAACAACAATTCACCTTCCAACAACAACAAACTTTCGGAGAGTGTAAATCAATCTTGTTCACACTCAAAATTTAGCTATGGACTGACACAACCATCGTTTTAACTTGAGTCAAAAAACCACCGAGCTCCAATGCAGCATTTGCGGTTATCTGGATTCTCATCAAACTGATTCACAAACGCCCTTTCGGTATTAAAAGTTTGCGTTGGCAGAGTTGTCGCAAGCCTTCTCTCCTCTACTTCTATGATTGTATCATTATTGCCTGACTAGCTTCCGCACAGATCTTTGCTGTCCTCTTGCTGGTCAAATCTGTTGGAATGCTGTCTATTCTATTCATCCACTAGCTTAGTATTCGTCTAGCCCATTTAAAAATGCTTTGCTCATAGAAATCGAGTATGAAGTCATAATAAGAAGATGTTCAAATAGCTTCATAAGCAATTTTGTTGTTTTTACCGTGAAAATTCGCAATCCTCATATACTTGTATTTATCTCTGAGTGGGGCTGCTGGGCTGATCTTATTTCTTGATGTTGTACAGATGGCAACTCGACACCGGCGTAAACTTTTAATTATGGCATGGCAAACAAAGTACACACTTCTGTAGTTATGTAAATACAGCTTGATTCTATGTATATACAAATTTTTTATTTCTTAGTTAAAAAAAATCTCTGCATGCATTAGGGTGGCACAGGAAACAAATTAAAATTTTTTGACCAATTAAAATGAAGGTGCAGAAATAACTTTATTTTTTAGACCTATCATTTGCCTCACGTAGCCAGCAATCGTTGCGATGTCGCATTCTTCATCGACCAAATGAAACTCTACTCGAAAACAAAAAGCGATTCAAATATAATTCGGTACTCTGTAGCTCGAATGAATTTACTTTACAAGATATTCCATAATAGTGGGCATCAATGTTTCATAAATTTCAAACTCGATGCAAAATACAAAAGCATATTGCTTAAATATTTAGTGCAAATACAATTTTATTTCTTTATATATATAAATATTTCTAACCTAAATTATTTTTAAATAAATAAATAAATATTTTCCGTCAACAATGTTAACTCTTTCTTCTATAAAATTGATTTTTTGATAAAAAAAAAACAATTGTTGTATTATCATTATAAGAAAATAAATTTTGGTGGGTTTTCGTCTGCTAAATTATTGTCGAATAGAATTTTCGGAATAGTGAATACCAAATTTTCTTTCATCGAAAGTGTGATACACACAATCGGAAGATAACAGAGTGGAACTCGAACAACGAATGCGTTCTACTCGAAAATTTCTTACAGAGTACGAATCACTCGAAAGCCAACAAGAATTTTCTTTCGAATAGAGCTACAGAGTACGGGCCCAGTTGGTTTTTACGTATTTCTTTTACGGTGAACCACTCTAATGTATATATGAATGTACAAAATCTTACTTCCTCTCTCACAGCAAGCGCTTATCAAAACATACATAGCCGCCAAGATTTCTGAGGACTGCTGGACAACTAAAACTAAAATAATTAAAGCTCTTCAATCTTGCGTAAATTCTTATAGAGCTTTTTATTTTTTCAATATTAAAAAAAATCTATGTTTACTAATTATTTATATAAAAAATATGTGGCCTATTAGAGTTATAAATCTGTTTATAAACTCAAGTAGTATGAACTTTAAGAAAGTCAGTCCAAGTCCGAGAAAAGCTACCACAAATCGAGTGAGATGGATGCTGTGATAACAATTTTTAAGACCGTCGTGTCTTCTTTATCAGTATCCATTCATAATTTAGGACGTGACGGACTAAGCAGGGTTATACAAATTTCAAAAACCTAGTGCTTCAGATATCGAGGAAACAGTCCTTATTCATTAAAGCGAAGGAGATGGTGCCAATAATAACTCAATCGATGACGATATAATGTGCTCTCAAATCTAAAAGGGGCCGGAAAACCACGTTTTAAAACATATTTTAATATGGAGCGATCTTACGTCAGTCGTCAAGATGTCCCCTCAGATATTTTATGATCACCAATCCGAACGATCGCCTATATGGCTCACGCATTGGTCCGTATTGTGATTTCAATCCCAACAGATTTCGATACCAGTCCTTTTAAATAGCCCTTTAAAAGTATTCATTCACCATTGTTAATTAATAAGTGACTACTTGACAAAGTAATTTCGTGAGTAAATACACTTATGCAATTTTTCCCAGTTAATAGACATTCAAACCTTGGCTTGAGCTCGATCCTCAGTCCGAGTTTATTATTAATTTCTATTTTGCAGTTGTATAAAAATAAATTCTTAGCAACAAAACTTTTTTCAAACAGTTTTTAGCTAGTGTGTAAGATGTATTATCAATGAATTGTGTAGTAACTGTAATATACTAGCATACTATACAAGTATATATGTATACCCTGCAGTGAAAATAGCTTTTAAATACTACTAAATTGCAATTATAATTTTCTGATTGAAATCAAACTAGCCCGAAAAATACTCTTTAAGGATGATTGATCGCCTTTGCTCTACAGCATTTCCAGTTGAAAATGAGAAAATGTCAATTGAAAAATGGGAAATGTCAATTGAAAATAAGAAAACGTCATTTGAAAATGGGAAGTGCCCCTTAAAAATGAGAAAATGTTATCTGAAATTGTGAATATTCAGTTGTAAATAAGAAAGCATCAATTGAAAATGAGAAAACGTTGCTTATAGGTAAGTTGTCAGGTTATACATAACTACATAGATGGCTTCACTACGGGGTATATACTGACAGCTGTAAATTGTATTTTGAATAGAAAATTGAAAGTTAATCAATTGCGTGAACATGCGTACTTTCATTGGTAGTTTTACTTGCAGAGGGGCTAGAAGGTTATCGGATGGCAAACATTAGAGCCACTGATAAGAGTTCATTGTGCCATCTTACGCATTCAAAATATCAAATTTTGAACAGTTTTTTTTTGTTTTAATTTTATATGCTTTAAAATGTGAGTAAAATGCGGAAGTTGTGGCATGAAAAATCCATTTTTTTTTTTTAAATTTGTTGAGGAAATATAAATTCACGCCGCCTCCAAACAGAAAGGGTAGGACAATTTTCGTGATAGATAATTTTTGGCTTTGTTGGACATATAGGACAAGGATATACATATTTACCTCATGCCTGAGTGCAAGATCATTAAAATATTTATTAAATAATGCCCTTTTCCAGAATTTGGTTGAAGAATGCCCTATCTCAATAGAAATTAAGTACCTTATGAGCTGAGAAAGGGCATTTTTGAGCAAAATTTGGCTCATTAAGAACTTGAAATATTTCCAAAAAATGTATTTGTTATATTTGCCTTATTGCCACAGAATTCTTGTTCATATAAATTTGATTGCTAATGCTATCATATGTCATAACATATATAATTCATTTAAGCTAATTTCGCTTTATGTTGACGATACAATACAAGTCATTAGTTTCCTACTGGGCAGTTTATAGCACTCACAATAGCTTAGCGAGGTTCAAAACCGCATAGGAAATGGCAAATCTATTGCCTTTGCTGGTTGAATCTATTACCTTCTTTGTCTAAATGTGCATGGTTTGAAAATTCACTTAACTTCCGGGTATGTGGCATATAGAGCTACGGTTAATCATATGTATAATTTTTCGGTTGGAAAAACAACCAAAGTAAGGTTAACTATTAGACAGTTCTCTTAGCTCTAGCTCACAACAAATCAGCTTTCAAGTGGGCTTAAATTTGAGCTTTAAGCATGCTATGTACTGTTAGAATTTTTTTTTTTGCAACTAAAGGGTTCCATGCAAAAACCGCCAAAGTCGAAAAGGAAAACTTTTGAGTTAAATAATGTAAAAACATTTCTATTTTAAAATTAAAAAAACAAAATTTAAGATGTTTTCATTAGGCCTATAAAACAAAAGTCTTTACATAAATTAACTATGAATTTTATTACGGAAGATTTCTCTCACTGTGCGCCATACAAAATTACAACTTTGGGAAGTACGAGTATTCCCGAAAGCTTCATTAAAATACTTAATTTAGTACAATTCCGAGGCACTTGGGCGCTAACAAAAATCGTTTCAAATACAAAATTTATTTGTCATCTATATTAATATTAGTGACCTTCACTGTGGGATCGAGCGTCGTCGGTGGTTTTGTGGTTGTAACCGTCATAACTACGCTCTCTTTTAGCGGTTTAACTGCAGCGGTTGGCAAAGTCAATGGTAGCAACTTCTTCTCCGCTGAATCTGCTGCATCAATACGCTCATCACTACCCGTTGTACTTATTGTTATTGTTGGTATATTATCAGACCACACCGAGTTTTGTGAGTCTTGTCGCGTAGCTTGCTTGCGTTCGAAGGGTTTGCGACGTTGAAATGCGCTGAGTGGTGGATAGCTCACAGGAGCTGCTGTATCTACCTTTTCCACAACTTCCAAAGCCACATCTTTTGCTCCAACCTTTTCTACCAACTCTTTATTTAGCGCAGCCTCGTTCGCACTTACAGCCATCTCAGGAATTGTAGGAAAATTCGGCTTACTAGGTAACTCCACAATTTCCGGCGATGGTGGCATTTCGATTGCTATTGTGTTGTTGTCATTGTTATTGTCTGATGGTGGTGGTGGTGGTGGTGTCTCACAAGTGTATGGAAACTTAGGCGTATTGGGGCCTGCACTACTACCCGGCGTTTGTTCATCCTCATTCCATTTCGTATTTACCGTCTCACGTACAAGCGCAAAGAGCGTACCAATTTTCTTGCGTCCTTGACGCGAAAGATTTAAAATCTTTTCGGGATTAACAAATGTGGGTGTTGTTAGACCATCACCAAAACGATATGGTGAGGCACTTCTGGCCCGTACAATTGATTTGCCCATTTTGCCGTTGTTGTTGGGCGTTTCCAAAGTGTTTTCATCAAAAGTGAAAATCGTGGGCTCTGTTGGTGATCCAATGGGTTTGAGTTTGGGACGTCGGAATTTGAAAGTACCACCACGTACGCTAAAAGCACGTCGCCATGGTGCTTGCTGCTCCTTTTCGTTAGCTGATGATTTTTTCTCATTGATGAGCTGGAAATTACTTTTATTTGTATCAATATTAGCCGGTGGCGTTTGTGCAGTCTGCTTTGTTGTAGGCGCCGTCGTCTTGTCTGTTGGCGGACTTTTGGGTTTTTTGGGTTTCTGCTCATCTTCATGTCTTTTACGCAACAAACTTTGCCGTCTTTCGTTAACTATGCGTGTATTGGTATCGGGATCGTTATCGGTATCTATATCTTTTTGTGGTGGCGTGACTTTGCCATCGCGTTTAGTCTCATCGCATGGTTTGTCTCGCTTCACATCATAATTTTGATTTCGGCTTCTGTGTATGCTTTTGCTCTTTCCTCGTGAATTAACTTTATCTCTAACTCGTTCGCCATCTCTTGCTTGTTCTTTCGCTGCTTCTGCTTCGTTCTCCTCTTTGTGGCTTTCATCTCTATCTCTGCCAATTTCAGTTTCTTTATTCTTATTTTTATCTCCTTCACTTTGTTTTTCTTTTTCTTTGCTCTTATTCTTTTCTCTATCCTTGTCTTTCTTCACGCTTTTGCTTCTTTCCTTCATTGATGCTCTCATCTCACGATCTCTTTCGCTCCTTGCAATTTGTACGATATCTACCAGCGAAGGTTTGCGTGTTCGTCGTATTTGTTGCAATTTCGATGCGCTCACACTTTTATCTCTTCCATCCTCATCATGTGGCAGTGATTCGTGATGTTCTGTGTCTGTATCATCATCATCTCGTCCATGTCTATTAACCGAATCATCGTCTGAGGTGGCTGATCCCTTGCGTAGCGCTTCCTTCATTATGCGTGAAATTAACTCTGGAAGTGTAAATGAGCATAGCTTTTTATGTAATCTTTAGTCCAAGCCTTATACTCTTACCTTTTCTAGCTCTGTTCTTGTATTCCTCACTTTCGAAATCTGGCGGTGGCGTTGGTGTGACCGGCGATGAAGCTTCAAGCACTTTACGCCATCTATTGCTCAATGCTGCTGCACTATTCTCGGACGCTTTTGTCTCAGGCACTTTAAAGATTTTCTTGCGCTCCTCCTCACGTTCCTTTTGCAATTGTGTTCTTAGATCTTGATTGGCCTCACGCAGCGCACCCGTCAGTGAGACTAGGTAATAAATGATTAGTATGAGTAGCAGCAGCAATGGTATCACTGTACTCGCTGAAGTTAAATAGCTGAGTGGTCGATGCAACTCTCTATAGAGGGAGATATTACAAAAGTTATTGGAACGCTTAAAGCAAATAAATTTCATTTCAACTCACTTGGGTAAAGCTTCCCTCGTTGCATTCGTAACAAATTCAGATATGCGATTGTAATTCGAGAATGGACCACAGTGCCATGATGGACGCAGCCATACGATCGCATAGCTAACCGGTAGCACACAAAGGAAGAGCATGGTTAGCAATAGCGCGAGGTAGAAATTGTTCGACTTGGATGCTCTGTGTGGAAAACGAGTTTCATTAAAAGACTCTAGACAAAAAAGTACATTCGAGTTGAACTCACTTGAAAACCACTTCATGTGGTACATTACACGTCAGTACGATCCATGAGCGAAAATACATTAGGATCATTAACTTAACCAAACTGATGAGCACCAAACCGGGTGAAAAAAATATACCCATCCATACTTGTCCTTGATTGATGATCAAATTTAAAATATTCTCGGCGATCTTAAAGTCGCCATACTAAAGATCGAAAGTTGAGAAAGAGAGAATTGTGTTAAAAGCAAGTAGCTTTTTTTCTTTAAAATATAAATGACAAGCAGGACTCTTACCTGCGGAAATGTTTTCTCCATGTCCCAGCACCAATGTTGATTGAGATAACGCACGAAGAGTGCACGCAAAAAGTCGACACAGAGCGGAGCAAAGAGAGACAGTAGCTGCGTGAGAAGAAAAAGAAAATTTACAATTTAAAGTGAGTAAATGCATGGTCTTTCAACTGAGATCTTCAAATAAACTGGGTTAGAACAGTTTTCGTAATACCCATACGTCAATACCCAAAATTCACATCCTTCTCAAGAGTGTTTCAAACCCGAGCTAAGCACTTCTGTAATCCCGAGTTGGTCAGCTCTAGTGAATGTGCTTTATATTCATCATGCAACATTTCATATTTAATTTTTTTCCACACCTCACAGTACCATACAATTTCCCCACACTTTGAAGTTAAACAAGTTTAATAGGCTTCACTATTCCAACACTTAATCAGGACATGAAAGGAAAATTTTAAGTAGCTTATTATGCAAAGTACATGATATGTGCTCAGATGCATTCAAGTGTATTAATACTCAAGCAGGTAATTAACTTAGCTGAAAGCATATTTAAACTACTTGAAGAAGTGCATGGATGAAGGTGTTATGTCAAAATAAGGAAATTTCCAGAAAAATTAAATTCAAGTTTCAAACTTTAAAACAACCGTTAAAATTCTTAATGAGTAGAAATTTACAAGAGAATCTGAGGGATATGTGAAGGCCAGACCAAAGGTGTTAAAGTGGAGGGTGTCTAGTATCGTAAAGAAAATACTGCCTGTGCTTTTTTGTTGTTTTTGTAACCGCAAAAACTCCCACCCGTAGTTAACAAGAGTGTGATGGCTTTGGTACGTCCTCTGGCGGAATGCCTTCAGTTAATATTTAAAACAAAAAAGGGAGGTGTACAACACAACCGCAATTTTGCCGAAGTGGAAATGTCAACAACTCGTTTTAAAAACGATTATCTATTTAACCTCTGGTTCGGTCGAACGAATACAGTGCAGGTTTACAGTTTCATCACAAATATTTACACTCACAGGACAAAAGTAACAACACACTACACCCAGCTACAATGCAAGCAAGCGCTTAACATAATTTCTTTTAGTTGCCTACAATCATATAATTCTCAAACGGTTTATTACTATTCGTACTTAAGTAGACAGTTCCATCACGATTAATAGTTGTTAATAGGCTACCAACGGTTAAAAAAATGGAGGATTATGGGTCATCAATACTACCTGGAATCTGCTCCAAAGATCTGAAATACTTTGTTTTAATAGCCTTAAAATAAGCGATTTTCCTTTTTCTAGTATTCCTCACCTTAGGTAGAATAGAAATTCCATCGCAACTCTCATTCACTTTAGAAAAAAAATTGTATAGCTACCGACACATTTTGAGTAAATTTTTCTAAAATCACAAACTAACAACAAATATGAAAAGTCTTCCGGTTCCATTAGTAACATTAACAAAAACAACAACAAAGTGAGTGTAAATAGAAAATTATACAAACAACTTTCTAATAGCCATCAAAACTTTATCATAAAAGCCATTCAACGTACAACATTAGCATAAACCAACTTTTTGCCTCTCAACTCAAATCAACTTTTTATCAATGTTTATGAACCACTCGTGAACTTTGAACTTAACTTGTGTGGCAAAAGAAAATTCAGTGTCGTTTTCGATTGACATACTCCAGTGACAA
>OX608082.1:10295661-10331003 GCA_951509765.1 Sphenella marginata
TATATCAGTTTGAGCTCACAGATTTGAATTAAAAGCCTTTCAGACTAATTGTGCAACGTTTTGATTGAAGTGCCATAATGTCAATGGAATTAATGTCACTCACATTTACAAAGCGAATTAATGGCAAACTATTATGCGAACTAAAGGCAACGACGTTCCTACAAAAAGTGAATTAATATCATTGTAATTAATTAACTTTAACAACGAATAAATGTCAATGACTTTAATTCCATTGCCATTATGACACCTTCAAACATGTCAAGTTAGTTGTGGCTTAATCTGTTGAAATCAACTTGATTACGATGCGATGGCTAAATGAGTTTAAACGACTTATTTGGCTCGAAATCGAACAAATTTTCATTCGAATAGAACTACAGAATATGAACTCTGACTACCATTATCCGTTTGCGTATATCCATAACATCTCTGGTATGCATTCATTCTCATTATGCATATAGAGACGTGTGCTTGCTTATTAATGTTTCACGATTTGCTATTAAATAAGAATAATGTGGTCTCATTGCTTTGTTGTTGTTTTTGCTAGTATGTATGTATGTATGTATTTACTTTCAGTTGTGAAAGAAGTGGAATGAGTTTATAAATCTAGAAAGAATATTAGTGTTCAAGTTGCAAATGTATGAGCATTATTTTATCAGACAATTTATTTGACAGCTATTGCCATAATTGCCATAATTAATCAATAATATATGCAGCAGGAATGCCAATCTCAGTACATCGGATACCGTAAATAACAGCATTTCGGGATGAGCTATATGCTAATAAAGTCTAATATGTTTTTTTTTTTTTGTGAATCATAACTTATTTTTTGGCTCATGTGTAATATTGCCAAACATTCAACTTTTATAAAATTTTTTGAAAATCACTAAAATTTAACGAATATCTTATTTACTGTTATACTTACTTCCTTAAGGTAGCCACAAAGCTATAAATGTATACAACAACAGCTGTGAGAAAGTAGGCCAACGGTAGTTTGTAACCTAACGTGCTCGCTCCAGAGATATTTGAGTAATAGCTACAAAGACGTGAAAGCAAAATTGAAAAATCAAAAATGTTAAATTTTTGCAAACAAATGAAAGTCTCAATTTTGCAACAATTGCATCCTTGTAGGAAATTATATTTTTATAATTTCTACTTGAATTTTGGCAGTAATGATTAGTATCATTTGAAAACATTACAGTACAGTTATGTTATTTTGGGCAAAGCAGCGATATATTTGTATTTACAAGAAAAATTAAAAATATCAATTGATATAGAAAACTTTTGTACAAAAGGGGGGGCGTGGTCATCCACCGATTTTGCTTAAATTCTACTCTACACGTCTACCTCGTAGATACCGTAGTTTTGTTGCTGTATCTCACACACGGTGCTGCACTTATTAAAAGTCGAATTTAAAAACTGCTTAATTCATAAGTAGGGAGTGCCACGCCCACTTTCCAAAATTTTACAAAAGTCGTATTTAGAATAGCAAAGTGCCAAATTATATCATTCAGTCGATCAGTTAAGGGGTGTTCAGTTTTTCTAACTTATTTTCAGATAAATTTTATGAAAAAATAGGCGTGGTCGAAAAGCGATTTCGCTTGTTTTCTACGGGGTGTATGTCTCAAAATGAAAGTATGCCTCTTATCGAATTTCCTTACTGTAGCATAAACGATTCTGATTCGATTAACAGTGGATGTTTGAAAATTTGCTTGCAAATAAGTGGGCGGTGCCACGCCTCTTTTTCCACAAATTTGATAAATTCGTCAAAATAACGATCAGTACAATAAAGCTAGAAAATAATATTGTTATAGCTGCTCTTATTATTGAATTTGATCATTTTATACGGGTTTCGAAATTTTCGATATCGAAAAAAAGGAGTTTGGTTATGGTTCGATTTTACCCATCGATCTGAAGCAATGTTTTTGTCAAATTTCATTCCAATATCTAAATTTTTTCTCAAAGTATCGTACCCATGGACGGACGGACATATCTAAATCTCTTTTTCTCTTCATTCGAAGAACTTTGCTATATGGAACTCAATAGCTACCTCCATTATTTTTTAACATTAAGAACCAGTATTATATGAAAAAAACCAAAAGACCCTGTGCTTCAGTACAACTGGGTATAAAATCGAAAAAAATCTGGTTTTGCCATGTATTTTACATATCGTGAAGGTTTAGTTTTGGCTAGATCACCTATCACTTACCACCCATCTAGCCGAGTCAAATTTCTTGCTGGGATGCAACTGAACTTTAAAATTGTTTGCATATTTTCATTTTTACACAAGAGCATATTTACCCATAAAACATTGGCGAATATTTTATATAGCCTTCGAATTCCCAATATGTAAAAAAATTGCCAGCCACCTTAAACTCGTGCTCGGTCATACGTTTGCGTGGATCCGTTTCATCCTTTTTCGTGGCAAAATACTGTTAAAACATAAAAAGAAACAACAAAATTCATGTTGATAAATGAACGACACGGTAAGTAGACGATGTTGATGACTTCAATAAGATGCGAAACAAATTTATATTAATAGTTTCCCAACACACAACAACAAGGAAAACAAATATGCTACAGCGCAACGTGAAAACTCAACATTGGTGTGAAGATTGAAATTATTCAGCGTGCGAGAAAAGTGCTTAAAATCTCACCTCGGGCCCAATAACGAATGCCACTAACGGTATGGCAATCATTGTATTCACCCACATTAACCAGCGCAGAAAGGTGAAATGTGATGCAACGCCAGAGCCGAAATGCGATTCGATCTCCTTGATGCGCAACTCCCATGGAATCAAAACTGTGAGAAAGCTGACGGTTTCGCGTTTCCAATGCAACCAACGCTACAAGTAATTTGAAAGGATAGTAAAAAAATTTTAAATTACACTTTTTGTAATATTGAAAGAGTCATATTTATGTGTGTGTGTGGCTCTGTGTTGATTTATGCGCATATAAAACTTTTAAAGGACATTAACTACGTTGACTATGAGTGAACTTGTTAAATACCTGGCCACAACATTATAAGCGAAATTTATCAAAAAAAATTGTTCAGTTTATAAAGTGGAAAAGTCATATTTTATATTGTCGCAATTCGTTTTGCCACATTCGCTTAACATACATCTATTGCATTGACATTGATTGGCACTGCAGGATATCGCACAGTAGGACATCACACTCAATTTCGCATACATTAAAATAGGGTGTTGAGAATTTCCAGAAATAAAAAATACTTATATTATATATTAAAATCAATTATGAGTGCGGTGGGGAGTATCAAAATGAATGGGAGTAACTATTTGAGGAATTTTCTTTCAACATTAGATGGTGCTAAATTTTCATTATATTAACGTAGTAAATTTAGAGCCTATTTGTGTAGGCACCACAGGAAAACAAAATATTTTCGAGCATCAAAATTGATACATAACGTCAAGTTAGACATTAGTCAATGAAACAGTGAAAATTGAATTTAATTTTATGGAGTACATTTTGTGTGATGCGGTTACAAACATATAGACAAACCGACGAAAATTTTATAAACTGTAGAGTTCCCTTATATTGCTATAGAAAGAACCCGTATATAACCTCTTTATTATTTTCAATGCATAAAAAACTGCTTATTGGAATTTAATCTACACAGTTAAAAAAATGTCGAAAGGACATTTCAAACACATGGGACACCCTGTGCAAACAGTAATTTTTTTTTAATTTCTTTATTTATTTGTATTACGGAGAGTTGGAAAGCTATTAACGAAAGTCGGATTCAGCGCAATTATTATATAGATAATTAATGCTTATTAGTATATAATCGGTCTTGAGTACAGGGTGTGTCCGATTTTGACATTTTAATTGAATAGCGTATATTGATGAAATACGAACAAATATAAATGTTATAGGGAAAATTTTCAGTTTAGCTTTTCACAGGGTATCGAAATTTTTTACATTTTTTGAAATAGTAAATGGGAGCACATTTTTAACTTTCTTTTATGATACGCTCTAATATACAAAATACTAATGAATTGTTCACAAAATTTGCATCGAAAGCTACTTAGTACCGTTAAAACTCGGTAGTGTAAACAAAAGCGCAGCACACAGCTTGTCAACTGCACAACCACAAATACATATGTACATAGTTGATGAAGCCATCCCATAGGACCACAACTCCTCGCCCACAAACTGGTAAGCTCTTTGCTTATTTTGATTGTTTCAATGGCGCTACAAAAATATTTACACAAACCGGTGATGGTGAATAGTGGTTGGACATAAATGTCAACAGTTGCACTCAAAAAGGATATCGGAATTCGAAGGAATTTTGAGCGTAAATTTGGCGGCAGCTTTATAATTTTGATCGTCGGAGATTTGGAAGAAAGGTTTGACGAAGAGCTACACGGGCTTTAAGCGGATATTAGCATAGGGCAGAGACTGGCCTGATTGGGTCATGTAATTCGTTATTAGAGGACTAATGACAAGCCAAGCATGAAAAATGAATGCGAAAACTTTAATGGAAAATAACTTGGCCTCCATTGAAGTTTCAGGAAAAATTTTCTTATTGAAATTTTAGCCACACTATTCCTCTCTTCTTCTGTAGCTTCATATCTTCAAAAACTAATTTTTTGATCTCTATCTCTATCTCTATCTCTATCTCTATCTCTATCTTTATCTCTATCTCTATCTCTATCTCTATCTCTATCTCTATCTTTATCTCTATCTCTATCTCTATCTCTATCTCTATCTCTATCTCTATCTCTATCTCTATCTCTATCTCTATCTCTATCTTTATCTCTATCTTTATCTCTATCTCTATCTCTATCTCTATTTCCATCTCTATCTCTATCTCTATCTGTATCTCTATCTCTATCTCTATCTCTATCGCTATCTCTATCTCTATCTCTATATCTATATCTATCTCTACCTCTACCTTTACCTATTCCTATACCTATTCCTATTCCTGTTCATATTCCTTCTGCTCTGGTTCTCCTCTATCCCTTCTTCCTCCTCTCCCTCCTCATTGTTTTCGTTGAAAATACCCAACAACTTACAAAATCATCCATGCCATGTCGTGCCAATTTCACTGCATTTATGATGACTTAAAACTTTAAAGCGCTTATGTGGCCAACTTGATTTCATAAAAACAACTTGCAATTGGCTGCAGCAACCGGTGTGTTGTGTGCATTGGTGACAACAAAAACACCCCCAAAGGCAGAAAGTGAATGCAAAACGCGTTAATGTTGAAGTTAGGTTTTTGTTGGCTGCGTGTACACAATGTGGCATGTGTTAAAGCGTTGGTGTAGAAAAATTTTTAAATTTAAAACAGTAGCGGTGTGCGTGTGTATGTGTGTGCAGCGTTGGGTTGGGTTGGGTTATGAATGAAATTGCAACAGCTGGTGGGAAATTGCTACATTGTGATAGAATAAGGGAAATTCAGTCATAATTTCCGTTTGAAAGTAACGAGAAAATAAGCTGTAGGGAAGGTGTATGTAGACTGCAACGAAATATGCCACATGTGGCACGTGACACACTTAAAGTGCCGGTGAGTGAAGCGCACTTTAAACCGCTTGTGTGCTACCGGGTTGTTGACAAGTTTGCGGATATTCATGCTCATGCACAAAGCCATAACAACGAACACTTACCTACAGCCGTAAATATGTGCCATTGCAAATTCTAAAGTAGACAAACAGAAATAAAGGCAACATGTAAGGAAGTCGAAGTTCGGGTGTGAACGAGGATTATGTACACAGTGGGGAGGTTTTAGCAAAGAAATTGAAGTATTTTTTTCTTACGTGCCCTTTAACCCACTTTTATAAGGAATGTGTGCTTTTAAGCCGATTGAGTACATTCAAGGTACTTCAACTCGTATTCTAACGCAAACATCTTTAGGTAGAGGTTGCCACCTGTTTCGATTATATTTATTTTTTTGCCATATTCGTTACTATCTCGAGAACGACTAAGTCTATTTGGATGCAATCTAGATCATTGTACCAAATTAACATTTACAGATCTCCTACCTAAGCGTTGCTTTTTACTAGGTTGCCACCTATTTGAAATGTTTACAAATTGATATTTATAACCCTTTGACCTATCACTATCCGCACTATGTTCGGCGTAGTATAAAAATTCAACAAACAATTTAAAATAAGCGCGAAAGTAGTGAGTAAAAATGTAACCTAACCTAAATTACTTTTATGCGTTTCAGCGTTCAAAGTGCCGGATGTCTTGAATTTGTAAGTGTATGTGTGCATACCTACATACATACGTGTGAGATTGATAGAGGAAAACACTTACCGCAGCCATTAAAATTTTAAACCTCGCCCACAAATCCTTTGTACTACGCGACATAGCGAATCTCTCCTGCAGCGCTCCTTCGTGTCGGGCCACATATGTTTTGGCCTAAAAGTGAAACGCACATTTCGCCATATATTCCCAAGTGTAAGAGGGCGCACATGAAAAGTGAAAATATGTGAAAAAGTTAAAATGTTTATTTTGTTCTCAGAGTTGTTTTGCTTAGAATATAAAAGTAAGCGTTAATCATTGCAACCGCTTTGGGGTGTGATGGGCTTAAAGAGTACAGCTGAATTTGACTTTTGAGCTTTCACCACATACATACGTTCGACCAGAGTCGTGGTGGTTGAGGTTAACTTGGTATTTTTAAATGTCATAACACTTCTAGTTACGCAGAGGGGTTTTATAGTTTGAACCGTTTTGAAAAAAAAAAAAAAAACTCTAAATCACCACTTCTGTTCGTGCGGATAAAAAAATGTGAGATTATACACTACAGCACTAAGCATTTTTTTGTTCGCTCACCTGTCGCACTAATTTTAGTTTTTTTCTCATCGGCCATGGTTGTAGCTTTACTGATTGTATAACTTCTTTGTGTAAACGAATATTCTCAAATATTTGCTCTTGAGTTGACTCTTGATTTGTGCCCTCATCTGTAATTTATTTTTGTTTTCATTTCGTTTTATGTTTTCAATTTTTGTTTGTAGGAGTACTTTGTAGTCGAAACACGGAAATGGAAAACAAAATAAACGACCAAATAAAATGAAAAAGTTACTAATGCAGCGAGGAAAGACTCTGCATGTCGGATTTGGATTTTAGTATGCATTAAATAAAATAAAATGAAATAAAATAAAATAAAATAAAAGAAAAAAAAATAAAATAAAATAAAATAAAACAAAAAAAAAAAATAAAATAAAATAAAAAAAATAAAATCAAATAAAAAAACTAAAATAAAATAAAATAAAATGAAACAAAATAAAATAAAATGAAATAAAATAAAATAAAATAAAATAAAATAAAATAAAATAAAATAAAATAAAATAAAATAAAAATAAATAAAATAAGATAAAATAAAATAAATTAAGATAAAATAAATTAAAATAAAATAAAATAAAATAAAATAAAATAAAATAAAATAAAATAATATAAAATAAAATAAAATAAAATAAAATTAATTAAAATAAAATAAAATAAAATAAAATAAAATAAAATAAAATAAAATAAAATAAAATAAAATAAAATCAAATCAAATCAAATAAAATAAAATAAAACAAAATAAAATAAAATAAAATAAAATAAAATAAAATAAAATAAAATAAATAAAATGAGATAAAATAAGATAAAATAAAATAAAATAATATAAAATAAAATTAAATTAAATTAAATAAAAAAAAAATTAAGAAGTGTCACAAGCTGCTAGGCGAAATGAACAGTTCGTTCATATGAGCTAGTCGTCCTGATAGTTTGGTACTCTAATCTATCTCTTTCTCTCATCGTAACTAATATCGAACTAATATACCATTTCATGTTTATGACTGGTATACTATGCAAGTCACGTATTCGTTACAAAATTCATATCGTCAGGTATAATTGCTCTCTCTAATGCAATAGAAATGGATCGTCAATGTAATACAGACCAATCACTTGTTTCTTCGGTTCCATACGAGCACAGTCATTAATGGCATGGCATGCTTTTTTAACATACATCACTATGGCTGAGATCCACAGATTTCTTTCTACTATTTTATTTCTGTTTATTTATCGGCCTAATTTACGGCTCAACTTTTTTCGCATTAACTGCGTCAGTGCCAACAAATGAGATTGTAATACACTCTTCGTCATAAAGTAGTCGGTATATAGATTAGAAAGTTGAATGCAGTAAATAAAAAGAGAACAAGAAATATAATAAATATCATAACAAATCAAACAAAAGACGAAAACAAAAAAAAACTAAAGACCAACATTGTCATTAATTCCTACTTGCCTGAACTTGATGTATAAACACTCGAGCGTCGCCGCTCAACAGTGTCCATCAGCTGATCCATTGGACTCGAAGCTCTGCGCGAATAACGACTGCCGCGCTTACCCCTGTAGCCACGTACACTGGCGCGTCGTTGAATTATAGCAGTTACGGATAGCGAATAATCCTCTTCATCGTCTTCAACGTCACTAGTATTGTTGTTATTGCTTTCGTTGCCTATGTAATTCTCATTCAATTGACCTTGTGGCGAGGACTCTGTATGTAAATAAGGTGAATAACATAGATTATTTGAGCGCTCATGACAATATGTAATTACCAATAGAATGGACATAGGAATCTGTTTGCGATTTAAAGACAAAATGTGTAGAACTTAGTTGGTGTCAGGTGGGAATTTGTGGACGAGAAAGTTGTGAGTATAAAGACAAAAAAACTGTCATTTACTTTAAAAAGCTAAACTGGCTTGTATTACTTCCCTTTTTCTTTTTCTTATTTTATTCTATTTTATTTTATTTTTTATGTTATTTTATTTCATTTTATTTTATTTTATTTTTGTTTATTTTATTTTATTTGTTATTTTATTTTATTTCATTTTATTTCATTTTATTTTATTTTATTTTATTTTTTATTTTAATTTATTTTATTTTATTTTATTTTATTTTATTTTATTTTATTTTATTTTATTTTATTTTATTTTATTTTATTTTATTTTATTTTATTTTATTTTATTTTATTTTATTTTATTTTATTTTATTTTATTTTATTTTATTTTATTTTATTTTATTTTATTTTATTTTATTTTATTTTATTTTATTTTATTTTATTTTATTTTATTTTATTTTGTTTTATTTTATTTTATTTTATTTTATTTTATTTTATTTTATTTTATTTTATTTTATTTTATTTTATTTTATTTTATTCTATTTTATTTTATTTTATTTTAGTTTATTTTATTTTACTCTATTTTGTTTCACTTCATTCCAAGGGATCTTCTTAAGATTAGCAATGGATGTGCCGATTAGGCAGAAATTGTGTAGACGTCATGTAAAAGCAATCATCATAACATTGCACTGTGAACGCAAGAGCTGGAATTTATTACTGAGAAGCTCAATCTGTTGTCCATATACATCTTTCGTCATCCTGTTTATTTTGGCGCTAAATGAAATGTTTGTTTTATTAAGTGGTTACTTAGAAAAATGCACTTAAGCTTTTAGCGGAGGACGTGAGACAAAAAATATGGATGTAGTATAGTAATAGGAACTTGCAGCTTGAGTGCTGATCTACGTGAATTAGCCATTAACCTAGTATCTCCTTGAGCTTGGTGATTCTTCTTCATGATGGGTGACACGTTTTATATTAGTCACCTATTAAGAGGACAGAATAGAAAAGGAAAATCGACAAATCTCTAACTGGATAGTAAAGCCCCAGTATTGGTTTTATTTTTGTTCTACTACATCGAAACCTCAACATTAAATTAAATATCTTCTCCTTAAATATATATGTATTTTAATAAGTAAGTATGTACTTTCTCATCTTTATTTTCACTTTCTCGTGAGTGTGATGTGTAGCAAAAACATAGCAGCCCGATTAATTTTCAACCACTTACCAATACCATCAATTGATAAACTGCCAGACAAATCGTATGGTCTCTCCTCTTGTGAGCTAAATCGATGCGATTTCCGTTTGTTGGCCAAAAGTGTTTTACATGCATCCGAAAAGAAATGAAATAAGTTGGAATAAATTTAGGAAATTATGTTAGATAAAAGTTGTTGACATGGAAATGGGCATGTAAAATGGGTTATCTATGCTTTAATGCTTCAATTGCTTGTAAAGAGGGTCACGTCTTATTAGATATACAAACATATGTGAATCTCTGAGGATAAATCTATTATATAAGTGAACACACGGCAAAGCTAATTTTAAAGAAGGAAGTTCAGCTGGACAACTTTTATGATTCTGAGCAAAAAGGACCAAGTATTTTTTTTTTTTTTTTTGAACGTTAGGATTTATATCTTGCAATGGACTGTCAGCACCAGTATATAGAACACTATTTGGTCCGGTACGACCCATTCTATAAATGGATTTATTTATTCATATCGACAACCACCTTTGAAGCTGCGTCCTCCAATTTCTTTAATTTAATTTATTTATAATTTTTTTCTCACCTTCTTAGCCTGCCATTAAAAATATTTCCATCCGCTGCATCGACGTTTTGATGCGTTGATTTTTGCCTCCAGTCGGGTTCGTTGGTATCGTAAGGCGGTGTTGCCCAAGTTACAGATAGCTGATGCGGTGAATTAGTGCCGACAGTTGGCGATGTGAGGTCCTTAAATTTAAATAAATATTTTTATAAGCGCAATTTACGTGACAGTACCATTGAGGCATATTGGGAAAATGAGATTTTACTTCAAACGTGGAGCTTTATTCTTAAATATCATAAAATCGGAATTAGAATTTAAAATTTTAATTAAAGAAAATCGTCGTATAATAGGAATAATAGCGAGAGAATAGAGGTGAGGTTAAATCGATTACAATCGATGTGTCAAGGGTTAACATTTTTTCAGCTTTCCAATAGACATTCTTAATGAAATAATGCATGAGGTCTATTTGAAATTTGCGTGACCTTTTGAAGAAAAATATTTTTTTTTTTTTTGCAAAATAAATATAAAATTACTTACAGCCTCATTCAAAAATAATATATTTTTTTTAATTAAAGGAGCAGTTAAGATTTTGTTTGGTTTTTTTTTTGTTAGCTCTGAACGCGTTTTTGAATGCAGCCAATTCACAGAATCGAGTTTTAAAAGAGGACATTGTGTTGTTTTAAGCAAAATTTCACATAATTCTCAGATCGAGAATGCTATATAATTCTGATTCCATTCATTAAATCGATTTTAATTTGCATTGAATAGTTTTTTTTTACATTTTTCTTGACTTGTTGCAAGTAATTTTATTACCTAGTTATCGTTTTAATTAATATTTTAGGCGGACATTTTCTCAAAAACGATTAGGGATTTGAAAAAATTAACTAAAGTACTTGGTAATGGGGGTCTCGTAGCGTTTTCTTGGCCTTCACTACTATACACGAAGAAGATTTCTATGAAAAAAAAACTTATTAATTTTAGGGATTTAGGCAAATGTGCGTTTCTTCAATTCCAAATTCGGCGATTATTCACTTTCTAATAATTCTTCTATAACCTCTATAACCACTAACAAAGTGTGAGTCACGTCTTACGCCTACTACCAGTGTTCTGGCTGGGAAGATACAATGAAGTATTAATTTTATTTTTATTATTTTCCACACTTACATACTTTTCTTCACTTCAAAAAATTAATTATTTTTATGCATTAATTATTTGTTAAAATATTTCAAGCTTTGGATTTGCATATTAACAATTTAAAAATTTTTCACTTTTAGTTATTCACTTAAATTTTAAAATTTTTTAATACTTTATTAATCACTTCAATTTGAGTTTCGATATTGTACAAATATTTTTTTTTTTAATTGTGTACTTCTATGTTTTTTTTTCTTTTTCTTTTAGCAATTTAAAAATATACAAAATTTGTTCACGTTATTCTTATTGTTAAAAATACAGTTGCACATACATATGTATGTGTAGTAAAAACAGTTATAAAAAAACACCAATGTCTATAAATTCAATTTCCGTTTCCGTTTGCTTTACAGTTCGCATACGTTTAGAAGTGGTCACGAGCACTTGACTACGCAGACTGAATACCAAATTCAAGCCAATACAAAACATATTCCACACCAGATCGGTGGGCACACCATAAAATGCCAATCGACGCAAGCAAACAGGGCAGAGCTGCGATTCAAATTTGGTTTTTCTGATTCATTTTTTTAATTTTTTTTTTTGTTTTTTGTTTTTAGTTTCAACCAAACCACAAACAACATTGAATTGAATTTGTGTTTTTAATAACCAACACAAATGCAAATCTAAATGAATATAAATTTAACTAACCCAACTAAAATACCACACACACCCACTAAAATGGACGGTGCGAGTCAACAACCCCCAATCAAATGTGCTGCCTTCATCATACACCATTCACCACACCACTACATACCAGCACAATTGGCATATTGTTTGTGGTTGTATTTGTGTGTGTTGTTGTTTTTGTTGTACTAAGTAAGAATTCAAATACGAAGCATACAAAACCAGCAAAAACAAAAAAAAAAATATTATGCGCGCCCAGATAAAGGATAATCAACTTACACGCTTGGACAGTTATAAAACGAACACAATCAAAATAATAACAATAACAAATCATAAGCGTAGCGCCTTGCATACATACATACACACGCACATTTATACAAATTATATTTTTCTTTAGTTTCATGTTAGAACGAAGACGAATGAGTTGAAATATCGCGAAAGGCATTTGGAGCGACGTCGACAGCGCTGTCAGCTGCAGCGTTAACTCTTATTCAAAGCTATGACACCTCAATGTCAGCTAAATGGAATGAGTATCTGCGTTGACTTTTGTTTTTGTATGTTTGGTGTTGTTTTTTTTTTTTATAATTTTCAAGAGGTCGTAATGACTTTGAATTTGAATCTGAAATATAAATACTTAGTCTCTAGTCGATTTGTGTTGTGGCTGGTTGTGGGTTAAAATAAGAAAATTGTATGTGTGCGAAATATTTTTTTTGTTTTTTTTTTTTATGTTTGCATGTCTGCGTGCTAAGTACGTGTTTTGTGTGAGTTAAACATGCGTTTGGATCATCGCGTTCACCATGGCGTATGAGTATTTTATTAGTTTCTTCTAATGGATTTACTATACAAGAGGTTACTAACAAAAGTTCGATGAAAATTAAGATGAGAAAATTCAAAAATTTATCTGAGTTTGAATTAGTAGCGGATACAGGTTTTTGATAAGGGGGTTCCTAATTTTTTTTTATGAAATGTCGAGGTAATATTTCATCCAAAGTTTCTGGAAAATATAACTCTTTGGACTTCGAAGCGGGGTTTGGGACCCGAAAACCAACCCGTGGATCCGCCCCTGGTGTGAATTATAGAGAATATTTCTCTGTGGGGCTCCCTTCGATTTCAGGCTACATGAATACGTTTAGCGATCTCGCCTGAAGTTGATAAAGTTCGTTAGAATAGAAAGTATTCGAATATCAATTTGAAAAAAAATTTGGATTAAGAATTCCATTATTAGTCCAGGCGGTAGGAAAGGGCTTTGACCTCGGACGTTAGGATGTAAGCGTAAAAAAAGTACTCAGCTCAAAGTGCTATGGATGCCAGTGCTACAATAACTCAGCTTTAATATGCTGTGACGTCACGATGTTACTTTTCTCTAATGTGCCATTTTGGGGTGTACTGGTCAATTAACCGAACCTTCATTACTTCCCTCGAACAAATGCGAAAAGATGAACTTTAGACGTGATGGTGTGAGTGTGCTTCTTATACATATTTTTACAAGCAGCTCATCGAACATACGACATGAGGTAAATGTCTTTGGTATATAAACATTCTCAAATATCTTTTCATTTCACACAGCTGGACTAACACGAAACGTTTCAAATAGCAATAACAATATGAATGTCTGCTAAAGCAGCTAATGGTTTATTATCCTAGTCAACGGTCGCATGTTAATGAAAATCAAACATGCAAGGGTTGATTGAAGAAAAAAAAAAACAGAAAATCAAGCGAATTCTCATAATTCGAGTCGTGAGAAATGGGAGTTTTGCTTAGACCGAGAAAAGGCTGTCCGAGTAACGCGCACCACATACCAAACATCTGCTCTTTACTTTCACTATTTAAAAAGCTTACCTTTATACCGTTAGTAACACACGAATTTAGAATGTATGTGAACTTGTTTTGTACGTCTTTATGTCACAGACAGATTAAAAATGAAAATGATAATTCCAAAAATTACGGAAAAAAAAAAGCAAAAGTAAGAGTAGCTGGCTGAAAAATTCCAAGAGAGTAAGGTACTTCGCAAAGAAAATGGCTGATGGTTGTGAACCTTTCTATTTGCCGGCTTAATTAAAAACTGAAATTAAAATGAGCACATGAAGAAAATTAATTAAAGACTATTCCGTTTGAGTGTGAGCGCGTAGATATAGGTCTCGCATCATATTTTGGACGCACGTGCCAATGACTCATTTGTAATAGCATCAGACTACTTTTATTTAGTTGGAGCTGCTACAAAAAACAAAAACAAATTGCAGACATTTTGTTTTGGACTACGGGTGAAGAAATATTGAGAGCAAAATTGTGTATATCAACAATTATTAGGGAACCACTGTACTGAAAAGTGGAGTCATAGTAGTTAGGAATATCAATCCCGATATTTTCAATATTTTTAATTTTTTAATAAAATGGAAATGTGTATGCTTTGATTAAATATTTTATTTTTTATTTTTGGGAAATTATTTGGGCAAACTTATTTGAGTAGAAATCAATATATTTGAATGAAACTGGGGACAATGGTTGCTTTCCGGCAAGGTAAATTGCTATTTAAAATGGGCGTAATTGAACCACGCCCCTTTTTTCGATATCGAATATTTCGAAAATCGGATATAATAATGAAATTTGGTAGCTTTAGTGAATTGATGATTCTATTGAAGACTGTAAAAAAATCTATAAAAATGGGCGTGGCACCACCCACATATGATTTAACACATTTTCGAACTTCGACTTTTACTATTATTGTTAGAATAACGAAATTTAGTAGAAGGCATATTGTTATTGTGAAGATACGCTAAATCGATTTTTCGACCACGCCTAATTTTTCAAAAAATGAAGTGAATGTTTTAATTTGGCCAGTGGTTAGTTCAGGATCCATAGTTAAGGAAAAATTTGACTTGCTGGATGCCAAACAGTGGGTTGGACCCGGAACCCCACTTAGATCCGCCCCTGAATTTGGCAGTTACAATTGTCAGGCGACCTCTTTTTTTAATTTTAAATATAATCAGTAATTTATTCACTTCAATTTTACAAAGTTAATTATTCGATATTTCATCTGCAACCTCTGTACGCGCCGACCGCTAAACGTGAACTCCCTCGGCTAAAACTTCGTGTTCGGTGTTACGCTTGGGTGTATGGTTGCCAGATTGCTGACACTCGGCCGTTCCTGATAGGGAATCGACCTCGATTTCGTGGTATAGTTCATTAGTTGAGTCATCATTGTCAAGTTCTGGACAATTTCGGCAATATGGTTTAATTTTGCTGGATTCGTAGACGGATGTGAATTTACGCGTCTTTATAGGCAAGCCCGGAATATCTTCAATTAAATATCGGTGTTTATTTAGGACCTTCGCGATTCGATAGGGACCGCGATATTTTGGTTCCAGTTTTCGCGACTCACCAGTGGCGGCTGGTTCGTTTTCAATTAGTACGAGGTCATCTTCGTTATAGATTCGCGGAGACGAGTGTTTTTGATCGAAGCGTCTTTTCCACGCGTCGCGTTCACGCTCGATATTTTCGATAGCCAGCATGCGTTTTTGATCGGTTGGAATATTCGCGAGATTCGCGTCGATGTCATCATGAACGGCGGCTACTAATTCGTTATGTACGATATCGCGCAAATTGAAGTCGAATATGAGTTCATTTGGGCTGTACCCAGTCGTTTTGTTCTTTTGTGAATTTATGGTGAATTGTAAATTTCGTAGAATTAGATCCCAATCCTTTGGATTGTCAACAGATGTACGTAAATAATTAAGGATCGTTTGGTTAGCACGCTCCACTTGACCGTTAGACCTTGGGGTGCGTACGGCGGTTTTAACGTGTTGTATACCGTTTTGCTCACAATACGTTGTAAATGCTTTTGACGTATATGCGGTTCCACGATCAGAAATTAATTTTGCTGGTAGCCCGAAGTAACTAGTGATTTCGTTTAACGCGTTTATAACGTGAATTGTTCGCGTGTCGCGAACCGCTTTTACTATCAAGTATTTGGAAAATGAGTCGGAAATTGCCAATACGTAGCAATTGCCCTTTTTGCTGCGGATGAACGGCCCGAGGTGGTCAATATGGACCACGCGGAAAGGTATCGGTTCTACTGGATCGTAATGCAATGTACCTTCTGTTTTACCGGATTGTGCTTTACGGTAGCAACAATCAACGCACGCCGCGATATACGATTTTACATACTTGCGTAGCTGCGGAAACCAGAATGTTTTGCGAATTCGGTCGATAGTTTTCTCGAGCGCATGGTGACCCATCTTATCGTGGCATAGTTGTGCAATTCGCCAACGTACTGCGTTGGGCACCACAAACTTCAGCTCTTCTTCTTCCTTGCGATAAAGTCGATTATTATGAATGCGGAAATATTTCTTAACCTCCGGCTCGCGTGATGATTTTATTTTTCCTTGAAGAATGTTGATTATTTCACGAAGTTTGTCGTCCTGTATTTGCATAACATAGAGCCAGTCGTTGACGTCGGATTTTATTTCGAGGATGGAACCTGCTGGTTCTACGGGGTTTGCTGGCTGATCCGGTGCTCTGCTTAAAGCATCTACGTGAGCTAGTCTACTACCCGGACGGTGTACGGACTCAAAGTCGAATTCGGATATTTTTAGCCACCCTCTTGAAATTTTAGACCTAAGCTCTTTATTTTCGCGTACCATGGCGACAGCTGAACAGTCGGTTACAAGGCGAAACTTTCTACCGAGTAGATATATACGGAAACGTTCTAGTACTTCCACGACTGCGAGAGCTTCGAGCTCATATGAGTGGTACCTACTTTCGCTGTCTGTACAGTGTCGGCTATAGTACATGGTTGGCTGCCATGTTTTCCCATCAGTCGACTGTAGGAGAACACCAGCTAACCCAACACTACTTGCATCAGTGTGAACTTCGTGTTCTGCAGTTTGGTCGTACAGTGCCAAAACTGGAGCGGTTGTCAATAATTCGATTATACGGTTGAATGCACTCTGCTGTGCGTCGGTCCATCGGAATGCGTTTACTTCAGTTTTACGTAGAAGCATTGTTAGCGGTTTCGTTATTAGGGAGTAATCGGGAACGAACTTCCTAAAAAACCCCGTGAGACCTAAAAATCTTCGCAATTCGGTGACGTTTGATGGCACTGGGAAGTTTTCAATGGCTGATATTTTGCGGTTACCAGGCATTATACCGTTCTCGGTTATGACGTGACCAAGATACTCAATTCTTTTTTCTAGAAATCTACATTTATCAAGTCGCAGCGTTAGTCCACTAGCCTTAAGAATAGCTAGGAACGTCTCTAAGCGGCCCAACCCTTCTTCAATTGAACGACTTGGTATGATGACGTCGTCTAAATAGGCCAAGACTTCCCCAGGTTTCATTTTAGCGATTAATCGGTTCATTACGGTCTGGAAGACGGCCGGAGCGTTGGCCAATCCAAAAGGCATCCGGTTAAACTCGTAGTGCCCTTCGTTGGTGACAAATGCAGTGAACTGCTTCGATTCCTCGTCAATCTCTATCTGATAATACCCCATACGTAAATCTAAGGTAGAAAAATATTTGTTACCTGCTAGTTGAGCGAAGTGCTCGTCCATGATCGGCATTGGATATGACATCCGGTTCGTTATCTTGTTTAGGCAGCGATAGTCTACGCAGAGCCGATGTTCCCCGTTTTGTTTAGCGACAAGAACAATCGGTGATGCGTACGATGATTCGGATGGTCTTATGATGTCGTTATCAAGTAGATCTTGCACAATTTCATTTACGATGGTTCGTTTCGCGAACGGTATACGATACGGTTTCATATTAACGGGCATTTTAGAATTGAGTTCTATTTTCATTTTAGTTATATTACAACGACCGAGATCCGCGGCTTTTTCGGCAAAGACGTCACGATATGACTTTAAAAGTTCTTCGAGCTTAATCATGTTTTTTCCGTCGATATCCGAACACGCACGGATGTTAAGAATTTTCTCCACGCGGCAACAACCATTCTCTATTACGAGACGACTTCCGTTTCTACATAAAATATCAGTTCCCAACAAGATGCTTTCGTTTAATAGATTGTCGTTCACTACCAAAACGTCCGCGTCAAGTATTTCTTCGTCTATTTCTATTGAAACGTTTATTTTCTCGTGACAGTTAAATTGCCCACCACCAAACCCGTTTAGCGTTACAGAGCATGGAGCGGGACTGCCAATTTCGTAAGCGAGACTACGTTGGATCAAAGTACGGCTACTTCCCGGATCGATAAATGACGTCGCGGTTAACCCGTTTACCCGAATGTCTTTTACGATTCCGTCTTTGGACGGAGATTTCTGCGACGCGCAATCTTGGTTTATTGTCTTTACGGAATTATTTATATTATTTGGACACTTTTCAGTTACGTGATTCGTGCGCTGACAATTCGCACAACGAGTTTTCTTCGGCGGTTCTGGGCATTTAATTGAATAGTGCCCCATTTTAGAACAATTGAAACACTTGACACTATCAATTGGCTTTGTATCTGAATTTCGCGGCCCGGACATGGTATTCGTAACCAATGCTGTTTTTGGTTTATACTGAGTTGATACTTTCACTTCATTGAAAACGTTATAGTTATTTATGTCGTTTAATAAATCAATACACCTGGCATAGTTGTTTGATATTTTCTTTTTCATATCACTGTCATTGATTCCGTTTATAATATGAATCGCAATATCATTTTCCGAGATACCTCTTTTTGTACCGAAAGCTACCATGCGATAGTAAAATTCTTGAGGCGTTTCGCTAACACCCCTCTTCATCTGCGACATTTTTATATGCACATCGGCGATATTATGCATACACGGAAAGTCGCACATGATTTGATTCGAAAACTCAGACCACGTTGTATATACGAATGGCAAGGAGTCGACCCACTGTTTGGCCGGACCTTGCAATTTCTGTTGCACGGCACATAGTAAAATGCCGTCATCGATACCGTATGCATTCCTCAACATTTCCACACGTTGAACGTATTGAGGTGCATTTAACGATGTATTTGAAAGCGGATTAAAAATTGGCAAAAGTTCGACTATATCGCGTACATTATACAGTGGACGCGGTTGCCAACTGAGACGTTGATCGGGAATAAACGGCGGATTTGTGTACACGGGACGCGTTGTGTAGCTCGGATTGTTCGTATAGCAAACATTTGGTTGCATTTCCGGATGCATATTACCGACATTTGGACACACAGGAATTGAATACGTTACTGGGGGATAATGAACATTTTGGAATTGGTTAGGAGCGGAACCAATACCAAATGTATGCGTTGAAGTTTGTGGTTGCGCGAATGGTACTTGAATCGGTGGCACTATTGATTGCACCGTATGTACGGCTGTGTTTACTGGCATTGGTTGCATATCTACCGGCGAGGATATACGATACGGTTCGAAATTATTGTTTGTTGTAACGTCGTTTTGTTTCTGAGCCATTTCGCGAACTGTTTGTTCTAGTTCAGCAACACGCTGTAACAAAACAGAGCTTGCGCTTTCGAAGCTTTCTTCACTACGTTTATGTTCTTCTAACCGTTTAATAAGCGTATTTTTATTTCCACTGCTTGCAAGTCCTGCATCTTTGCAAAGCTGTCGAAGCTCAACAAGATTTGCAGATCGTAAATTTTCCATTGTTTATCACGATCAAATTAAAAATGTAAACAAACGATATAACGAATGACGAATGTATACCACAAAATGAATTGCTGCTATTGAAAAAGTGGAGGTGCAACGAGCACAACACTATTCATATTCTTTAATCGAAGAACGTAGCAAAACACAGTTGATATCGACGAGTAATTATTTGCTTTGCGACTGCGGCGCAAACGTTGCAAACAAAAATTCTAATTTCGTGAAATTGTGCGTATGTATATATATATAGACGTATGTGACTACGGCACAATCGGTACAACTACTTCCGAAAAGTTGTGTATTTATTACTGTTCGGGACTGCGGCAAAACGGAGCACGCAATAATTGCAAAGAGTTGTACATATATTTATTTGCGACTGCGGCGCAAGCGTAACACAACAACTTAATTATTCTTTCTTTTTGTTTTGTGTATTTTGTTTTTGCAATGAACGTAGATGCACGCTAGATTCTTTGCTTGTTGCGTTTGTACAACAATAATCGAACGAATCTAGAGCAGAGCGAAAACACAATATGAAAAGCAAACTACGATTCTGCTTTTCAACGAGACGAGTGTATGTATACCGAAAATATTTAATTTGTATTAACGGACGAGTTTTAGCGAGTAGCTTTTTCCGTGTCGATTTCCGAACGAGTTTAATAAGAAAATCAAAAACTGTTTGAAGCTACGCGACAAATTCCGATTTAACGACAGCGACGAATATGAAAACAAAGCGAACGTACAGAGGAGCCCCGGTTTCTTAGAATTACGATTTGCGGAGTCTCAATTTTTCACGCACACACGCACTGTCTAAACTTGCATGAAAATATAATTTTTTCACTATTTTTACGTGGAGTGGATTACATATCACTTCTGAGGCTGTCAGGCGACCTCTTTTTTTAATTTTAAATATAATCAGTAATTTATTCACTTCAATTTTACAAAGTTAATTATTCGATATTTCATCTGCAACCTCTGTACGCGCCGACCGCTAAACGTGAACTCCCTCGGCTAAAACTTCGTGTTCGGTGTTACGCTTGGGTGTATGGTTGCCAGATTGCTGACACAATAATTATCTTATAATTTATACGATTTCTGAAAAATGTTGGAAAATGACTTGAAACTTGATACGGGCTATACTATAGACTATGAAGAGTACGCCCACGAAAAATAAGCAAATTCGGTTAACGACTACACATACTCAATAAGAATAGTTTTGGCTGTATATATGCAGCTCAGATTGTTACGAAACTTAACTCCTACTAGCCTAACTAAAAAATTAATTAATTAAACGCAAGACCTCCCCCAGGTCTTGAATATCCGCAAAACATATTGCATTTATGTATAAAGAAAATAATTACCAGATGCTAAAAAATTTGTCCGGATTTCCTTTTACACGCTTCCGTCTTCCATTTCTAGCATAATCCATGAAGCGTGAAATACTAAATTCGGATAACAGACACACAAACACACACACACCTACCTACATACATACTGAGATGTATGAGCTTTGCTTGTCATCGACTTATTCATGAACATATTTTTGATTACATTTTGACGATCATTTTTCAAACGATTTATTATACAAATTTCCGATTATGTAAATGGGGAAGAAAATCAATTTTAAAAAAAGAAAATTCACAGCACAAGTACAACACACAATACAAACATATTTACGTATTTGAATTAAGATGCAATGAAGTGTAATATCCGTTTTTGCCTAAAGTCTTCGCTTAGCCTTGAGTAATTGTTAAACGAGCATAATAAACGCATTACAAGCAGACAAAACAATGAAAGGACCCGGAGGCAAAATATTGAAAGTTGTTGAATTACGTTTATTTATTGCAGGATTTATACAATTTCTCTGGATAAGCTGTTATGGATACAAATATCTTGAATCTTATGATAGGAACATAATAATTTATTTTCAACTTCGGGTTCGAAAATGAAAAAAATTGCATGAAAAGCTGCAAATTATAAACAAAAATGCAAAAAATATTTTATGGAAAGCTTTTTATGATATAACATTTTTAGCAACTTGAACAAGGGCGTTGGACGAATTTATAGAGACTAAGGGGAAGAGCTTGAGATACCAGCCAATAAGCATAACTAGTTTGTGTAAATTCGATCAGAAAATTTGCCAAAAAACCGGGGAGAACATCTCTAAAAATGAAAAAGACCACTTGTGATCGCTGTTTAGAGAGTTTTTCTTAAATGGAGAAATTGTTCAAAAATCTAGTCAGTCCAGTTAAAAATGGTCCGCAACACATAGAATTCTAAAACTAAAAGTCTACTTCGGATTTTGCAATATATCATATGAAGTAGAAGTAGTGCGCGTTAATTCGCTTTAAACCTCCCTTTACCAAGCTAAAAAGTAAGCTCCAGTCAAAATGGGAACTAAGTGGTTAAAGAGCTATTAAATACGAAACGTGTGATGATTGCATTTTGACCGACCTGACACTCAAAGTGGGTATTCGTATTCAATATAGAAATAGTTTAAATTTACCACCACACAGACACATACACACATTCACACACACATAAAGATGACCTTTCTAAAACACAATAAGGAAAACATTTAAAAAATTGCGGGAAAATGATTTCGATTTTCTATTTAACTAAATTTATTCGAGCTGCCGTAATATTTTAAAATGACAACGAAAGGCTTTTAGTAAAATGTATATTCAAACACTCTTACATCCTGTGAAGATATTTATGTATATAGATTGTGAAACACTGTTTCCTATTTTTTCGCTCTTCGTTGAAATGCTTAAGTATATATAAAAAGTTGCTCTTCGTTTTTGTACCACCTCCAATAAACATGGCCAACGTCTTTGAGATATTTTATCGAGCATGAAAAACGTTAAAAGAAATGTTGATAGATTTGTGCATGGGCGGACACTAGCGGGTAAATAGATTTGGGAGAGGTTTTTTGAGAAATGAATTCTTGCAGCATAGCCCACGAGTTGTGTGTGGAAAGAAAAGACGAGGTCTTGCTATGAAAAGTATATTGGGTTAAGGGATTCAGGGATTTCCATCACTATACAACCATTTGTTGATGTAAGTTCGGGTTCGATGGGGTATTTTCTCCCAGAAAATTGGTCTTCATCCAAAACATCAAGAATCCTCAGATTATTCAAGAAAAAGCTCCCGACTAGAGGCAGGCATTTACTACTCTCATTGTCCGAAAAGCCCAAAATGTTCCCCTTGCCTACTGCTAAGAGTACATTCATTTCTAAATTGGCTACTTCCTTCTGTTGAACCCCTATGTGCCGGCACTCGTCGATGTTGAACAGTCCATGTAAACATGCCATCGTACAACAACATAGCATGCAAAACGACATGGACTAAGTAAGTTTTTTTTTTTTTTTACTGTCGAAATTGCAAAAATAAAATGACAAAGGACAAAAGGGCAGTAGAAGAATATAAATACTTCCATTCGAAGTTTGACATCACCATTAAATTAGTTCATACCATTTCACATACGACTTCACATACATAAAATCTGTTCAGCATTTTCATTCACATGTGTGTTGTGTTTGTAGAGCTTTAGGCGTGCGTCTCTATGCGTGTCCGTTGTAACAATGGACGATAGGAATTGCCGCCTTCGAATGGCAGCTAGCTAGCATCTGTAGACAATTTGTGTTGGCGTGAGTTAGCTAAATAAGAAATTCAAATCAATAGTTTATGTGTTTCAGATAACTGTATTTCTCATGCCTTTGAGTAACATACCGTTACACATATGCACATATTTTGTCTCTTTTTTGAAAAAGTTATAATGATCCAAAATAGAGTTGGTAATTAACCTAATTCGGTTTCTGCGTTTCGAGGTCATCTGTCATGTATGTCTTTGCAGTAAAACTAGGTCAACTAATAAGACTTTTTGCCTAAAATGTAGTAGGAACGTAAATATGAAAATCGAGGTATTAACTTAAGATCGGCCATTTTCGAAGATCCGAATAAGATTTTTTACCAGTTCGCAGTGCTGTATTCTTTAGAAATTGTCAATATTTGTCAAGTGTTTTAGATTTTAAAGTTTCTCTTCCATTTTTGTGCGCTTCTTTCAGTATTCAGCATAATTTTTTTAAAATAACCAAAAAAAAATCATAAATTGTAAAAATAGTCAAAAGCATCTAAAATAATCAAAAGGAAACGAAAAAAAATTTAAATAATCAAAAGAAAAAAATCTAAAATAATCAAAAACAATCTAATCCAAAATAATATAAAAAATCCAAATAATTAAAAAAAAACAATAAGAAAATCTAAAAATAATCAAACAAACAATCAAAAGAAAACAAAAAAATCTAAAATAATAAAAAAAAAAATCTAAAATAATCATCAGAAAAAAACCAAATTATAAGAAAATCTAAACATAATCAAAAAAACAATCAATAAAAAATAAAAAAAATCCTTAAATAATCTAAAAAAAACTTGATTATTGTTTATGTTTTTTTTAATTACTCTTATCGTAAAAAATAATGATTTTTTTAAAGTAGTTAAAAAAAAAGAATTAAAAATTTAAAGCATTGATAATCAACCATTAAATATGTTCTCAGGAAAATAATCAATCAATCGAGAAAATTGTTTTTTGGGGTCTTCAATGAAGTAAATTAAATCGAGTTAAGCGCTCAAAACCATATCGCAAGATTTACCTCTTTATTAATCAGATTTTGTTAAGTAAAATAAATTAAAGTTATTATGTATTCAAAAAAAAAAAATTAAATTATTTATTCAAATCTTGATTAATCGACCATCATTAGTTTAGACCTTAATTTAATATGGTTCTAATTGAAATTAATATAAATATTATTAATCGAGAAACTAATCTTTTTAATTAATCGATAACGTTTAATCGTTTTTCAATTAATTCATCAAGTTTAGTGAAATTAACATGTTTGATTAAATGCTTCCGATTCGTTCAAGGTAGATATTGCTGTGATAACTTTCCATATTTGCCTTATCGAACTTTTCAAAAACCTTTCGTGAGTAAGAAAACCCTTATCTGTTGGCATTTTTTCTACTCCTTTTCGCTTTCTCATTTCCCTATAATCCTACAAATTCTGCCATATTTCATGAACATCGATGACACAGCCAAGTTGAATATTTACAAACAAGACATATATTATGACTTGCATTTTCATATGTATGTATTTGTGTGTGTATGTCGACGCATATGCATGTATTGGAATTGGGGTAATCGTAAAATTTATGTGGCATTCAAGCTGACAAGAAAATATGTGTTGACCAACACCTCGAAATGTTTGCCTGCAGCAACATTCAAGAGGTTAAAAGCAAATATTCTTTACATTCTTGTTCGTGTGTGTGTGTGTTTAATGGTAGAGCTGCTCGCAAAGGAAAACCCAACAATGCGAAAAAATCGTGTGTCTAGTATAATAAGAGAGTGGTCTGCAATTACTACCTATTGTCCACAGTTGATTATAATTCAATAAACAAAATGACATTTTTATTTGTGTAGCATACTTATAGGGGTGTAAGTCAATTTCAGTTTTGTAGCATAATTTTAGGAGTTAAAATGCAGATTTGAGTAGAAAGTGGATTAGTACTTTAGTACCTTTTCGGAAAAAACGCGTACAATTGGCCTCGCCATACGACACACCAGAACAAAACATGAAAAGTCTAGTCCATACAAAGCGCATATAAAGTGATCAGAACTGGCATTCGTCGTATCCTCCTCGAAGAAAGTCAAATATAATTTGTATAACATACTTATGGGCGCAGAAACTAAAATTTTCTCACATTATCAGTTCGGGCATGAAATGATGCAATTTCTAGAACAGGTTGAAAAAAAATACGGGATCAGCTCAAGCTGTTTAAAGATTTCTAAACCGATATGAGTCGCATGCTGTTTTAAAACTCATCCCACGCTCAACCCAGACTAATCGCATTTTCTGTGAGGTACAAACATACATTTATTCCGAGCAACTATTTCTCCTAGTCCTAGTTGAGTGCATTGAAGCATTGTCGGATGTCCGTGTATAAAGTTGTAGCAAATTTAATTTTCATGTTTACAATAAACGATTACTATTTTATACATTATTAAGCTTTCAAAGATGGCCAGCGCATTACGTTGTGAGAAAATCTTCGCTAACATAAGGTTCAGTTCAGCATTCGATTATGATGAGTAGAGCTTAGAAGTAGCATCATTAGTGACTAGTTTTTAACTTGTTTTGTTCTCCGCGGGAAAAGTCTGGAGTCTTTGAGAGTAGCTTTTGGATCGGACCGTTTTCACATGCGCTGCATTATGCTAGCACCTTCGAGAAGAAACATTTTAGACAAAAGTGAAAAAATTGAACTCTATCCTTAAATCTAAACCAGCCAATTTCGAATAAATATCTCCCTTCCATTTCCATATTTAACCTACCTCTATCTTTTCTTTGGTGACTTCATAATAAATGTTTGGCATAGAAAAACTTGAAAAGCTAATTTATCAAGGAGTGGTCTTAAAGTGAGTTTCACATCGTTTTCTAAATTTCTGTTGCTACCGTAAAGGAATGTCATGCCACCAACCTTTTTCGCGTTAAGAAATGTCGTGCGTGCAACACACGAAAATGATAACATCACAAAGTAGTAAATGTTGCCAGTGGCTGATAAAAATTTTACATACATACTTACATACATAGATATTAAATATAATATCTGGCTGTAGGCTGGAAAATAGTTCTCATCAAAAAAAAAAAACCATAAGGATTGTGGGCAATGAGGAATAGAACGTAAGCGCTGCTTGCCACGACGGCAGATGATTCTTGTCTACGTTGAATATTTAATGCAAAACTAGCGGTGTGAAAAAATAATCGATACATTTTTTGCAGTCGATTTTTTTAATCGATTTCATGAATAGTAAATATTGAATTTTGATAAATCCATTATAAGAATTCTACATCTTAAATCGATTTCTATAGATTTTAGCATCTATTTTTCAGCCTACAGTCAGGTATTACTTATCTGACATTTTTCTAAATATATACTTGTATAACCTGAAAACCCCTATAAAAAGCAACCTCCATCAGTGTCGGCTCTAAATTTTATCGATAATAATCGTGAAACATACTCTCACATAACTAATATGTCATCATTCTTTTACTCTCAGAACACTTGTTGTTAGACAATTGTCTGGTGAAAATAAGAATCGGAGCCCTAATCGTAATTTCGGAACAACCAAAAATTTTTTTTGAATTTTCACAAAAGTGGTTTTTTTTTTTTTTTTTTTTTTTAAACCACCTCACAAAATATTACAACAGTAATAAGTACCATTACGAAAATAAGGAAACGGCAATTATAATATATGTTCACCTTAAAATTTTTAGAATTTTTTAAACTAAAAGAAACATTTTTTTTGCGATCTTTCGGTTGTAATTATTTTTTCCTTGCCGGCTTGAGGTCAGTTGAAATTAAGTAAAACCAAATATTTCATAAATGGTTTTCTGCTATATTTCGTCTACCAGCCGTAGATCTCCTCAGGGTAAAATAATTAAATTAAAAAAAAATATATACATTTTTTTTTGTTGGTTTCATTAAAATAATATAATATCAACACAAATTTTGCATTTTTTTGAACAAATCCCGAAATTCATCTTATAAAATTTTTTTTTATTTGTTTTGTTTCCTTTAAAATTCTTAATCGATTTATCTTTAAGCAAATAAAATCGATTATTGAGTAATCGAGTTTTCCCACTCGACGGCGCATCTCTATGCAAAACACCCCACACCACCCGAATATGGTAACTTAGGTGAGAATGGCAATGTGCTGGCTGAGAAATAATAAACCATATTGAAGTGACGGACTATGTGCCAAGCTGTTAAAGCAATGAGGTGACGAGTATGAAGTATACAACAACCAATTCACAGGAAATGCGAGTGTGCCGCCTTCTAATAAAAATCTCATATAATATTGTGTTGATGAGCAATGATGATTTATGTTAGGTCACAAAAGAAAATGAAAAAAGCAATACTGAGCCTTTACGCCTAAAAAAATGCTTTATTTTGCTCAGCAATGGTTCCGAACTTGAATCAAGTCAACTTCGTGAATCTGCATGTATACAGAATAAAATAAATAATAAATCGTTATTAAAACACATTGTCTCCCATATTCATAAAAATAAAAAAAGCTTATAAAGCTTTTATAGTTAAAAATTTGTATGGAAATGTCATTTTAAAAAGCTTTATAAACCAATTGAGTTTTTGTTTAGGAATACGCACATATGGGTATAATTTTGTTGTATGTGCTTTTTTTTAAGTTCCAAAAGCTTTAATAAACAATGAAATTTGATTAATTTTTTTTTCAACATTTTTTCGATTAGCCAATAACATTTCACCCATCTCCTGGAAGTTTTTTGTGTAATAAATAAAATTGAAGTTTTTTTGTTTGTTTTTTTCGTCACTCGTCATATAAAGTTTTTCCCTAATAAACTTAAATTTTAAAATTTTTTTCTTTTGATAAATTATTTTCCTTGCTTTAAGCGTTGTCTAACTCAATGTTCAACACCGATTTTAACACTAAAAAATTTCTACAAAAACAAATTTTTACCATTTTCAAACTGCATTCACTCGCTCACAAATTTTAACGAAATTAATTTTTTTCTCGGTACTCGTAAATGCAAAAGCGCGAATTCCGACAAATTCGTCCGCGCCAATGGCAACCGCAGTGATGCGAATACAAACTGCACTATTTTCAAATACGAATATCAATACGAATTGTACTGGCTTTGTAATGAAACGTTATTGGAAATGCAATTGTTTGAATGCTTTAGATTCTGCTTCGATGTGCATGTTTTCAAATGAATTTCACTTAACTATATACATATGTAGGTGCGATACATACATATCTACACAATAAACTATACTCGTGCATAAAGTAGCGGATTTTATCGCGTTTAATAAGGACTCGACTACACTTTATTAGTTCCAACAAGTACATAGATGGGTGTGTTGTAGTTGTCTCACTATTTTCTTTTTTGCATACATACATACATAGAAACCCAAGAATGCATATCAAACACGCTGATAAAAGAAAAGAAGAAAAAACAAGTAAGGAGAGCGCTGTATTCGGCTGCATGGGAAATTGTATACCTGCTATGATATGTGGCAGAATGCAATAAAGTCATAGAAAATAAAGCCATAAAAATTTGTCAGACAAAGCCATCGCACACTGGATCAGAAAAATATATACGTTTAGTTCTATTAATTTGGAATTTATTAAAAAAATCGACGTTAGCGAAAATTTGGAATAAGAAATCGCTTGTTGAGAAATAATGTCATATGGCTTTATTTCCTATGACTTTATTGCACCCTGCCATAATATGCTGCTGTATTCTTGTCCAATCTTGCAAATAGTTGATATATTACAAAAAGCGAACCGCATGCCAAATTTCGAAAATTGAGAAACTATCGACTCAGCTTGACAAAAATTTTCAACACAGACGAATTTTGAGTTGTTATTTCGTTTTCTGTGAATTTAGAGTTTTTTTCTTTTATTTTTGTGTTGTAATGAAAATCAATTTAAGTGAACTGGCAAGTTTAGTTGAAGACAGAATAAATTATAGAATTAAGAAAGAGCTGACTAAGTTTAAGTGGAGTATAAACGACGACTAAGTCCATTCGGGAAGCTTCAAAAAAGTTTGCATTTCGCACCTGAAAATCGGAGGAGCTCCGGGAAGATTTTAGTACGGACCTTATGTGTCTAGCACTACTAAATAGCTATAAAAAAGTAGTACGGCCAGGATGGCAGATACAATAATAAAATAAGACTTCCCACTATCCATCGGATGTACCGTTCTGATATCCGGAAAAATTCCGAGATTTTGGCAATACTTCACAAGACTTTCGCTTAGTCGATAGAAAATCTGTTGCCTTCAAAGTATGCTCTTCAATCCTCCTCAGGAGATTGCAAAATGGCCCCCAGGGTTGACGACTTATATATGTCCATTTCGGAGCCCATTTTGACCATTTCCTAACCTTTTACTTCGCTGATAATATTGCAGAGCCTCTGTCGTTGGCTTCGCACTTTGTCAGTTGTCATCGCTTTAGAAGAAGGCAGCATATTTACCAATGAAATACTTTGGCAACGCAATTCACTATTGGCCTCTTTTCACCCCCCTTGTGTGCAAATATAACTTGCATTGCAAATTCTGACTTCTAAAGTGATATCTCTGCAAAGCAATAATTCTGGTTCCAACTTACCTTTCCAAGCATTTGTGGTTGTGTACGAAATTCAACCGAACCACCTGATGAATGTCTTGGTTTGCTTATATCCAAACGTAATATACCAGGAGGACGTTTGCGGCTATGATCTTCTAAGTGTTGTGCTGACTGATGAGGTGGAGGATATGAGGAAGATATGTGAGGTTGTACCAGCGTTGATGTTGTTGCTGCATTGTGCATATCTACTGAGGTGCTTGTTGTGAACATAGCAGTGGTGTTGCCCGACGTAGTCATTCCAAGTGTTGGATAGGAACTTGGTGTGGTTTCAAGGCACGTGCTGCTTGATGGCGTTGTGGTAGAATGGTTGCAATCGGCAATATTTTCTTCTTCTTCAGCATTTTGACGCTTCATGCTTAATTAAGTTGGCAATTTCGATTGGTTTTAAAATCTCAACTTCAATTGCTAATGTTTACTACGATTTTTGCATATAAAAGCTTTGCGGATAAATTAACTCTCGCTTTTTGGCGCTTAATTTGGCTGCACAGCACACGTCCGTTATGCACCGTATTCAAGACCGAACTATGCTTTTGTTGCTAGTAATTACCAGCACGTAGCCAAGTGGAAAATAAGCTTCTGAAAACATATGCTCCCCTTTGTCCATTTACAAACCCAAGTACACATACAACATATACATACGTGCATACATATATCGTTTCATACATTTAAAGCCGACGACAAATTGTTGCTTCACCTGCGCTACTTTATAATTGGCCTACCCACCAGAGGCGTAGTCAAAGTTGGGCCATATGGCCTTATTTCTCAACATATTGAGAGTCTCCGGAAAATACTGCTTGGTTTATATGTTGTCATTGCGATATCATGTGATATATAAACATCACACGTGATATAAGCAAGAGTGCAATAATGCCCTAATGGATTTATTTCACATGCAATATGGAAATAATGTCATATTGATTAATCTGGCTCTATTTCTGGCCTTCAAAGGACGGGGTGCAATAAAGCCATATGGCCTTATTTCTCAACATATGGAGGAACTTCGTTATTTCAATGGAGTCAAAATATTGAAAAATAACTCCATATTAATCAATATGTGATAATTCTGATTGGGAATTGGGAAATATTTAATATGAAATAAAGCCATAGAAATTTGAGAAATAAAGCCACATATCACATCGCATACTAAATCAGAAAAAGTCACATGCTAAAGGAGAAAATTTGGAATAAATAATCGCGCGATTTCTAAATGAATACAAAATAAATAACTACTACACAGAAAAATGCTGTTTAGTTGATGCGATGTCATTGCGATATCATGTGATACATAAATATCAAACGAAATATTATCAAAATCGCAATAATGTCATAATGGCTTTATTTTACGTTCATTACCTACGACTTTATTACACCCCGTCTCTTCATTTGTAGCAAATCATTACCAATACAGTTGGATCTATGTCCTTTCATGAACCTTGGGGTCACACACCCCCCTATTGCACGCCTACTATGCTCATCTCGGTGTTTTTCTTCATTTGTCCGTTTATGAGTCCGAATAACACGTTTGCACCATTTCATTTCACTCTCTTTTTTATAATATTTTTTGCCACTTTCCGACGCTTTTTATTTTCCATATTTTGTGTGCTAACAACGAGCGCTTATCCTAGTCGTTCATTGTCATTCATTTAGAAGTGCAAACAATACTTACGACGCATAGCACATGGGAATGAGTGAGTAATGACAAATGAGTCTTGTTGCCTCCCCTCATGGGCGGCATGTAAGAGCGAATTGTTAGTTAGACTTGATGTGCCATGTACTTTCGTTTTGTAGGTGTGTTTGAGGTCATAAATAGGCGTTAACATGGCATAAAGGCGTCAAACCCAACTTACTCCTGGAACTCACTCCTCACTTGACTGCAGCCGAACAAGTAACAAGTTACAACTAAGTTCATACACATAGCTGAAAATAAACAAAAATTGCTTATGCAAATAGACATATGTGTTTGTTTAAAATGTGTCTATGTGTGTGTGTGTGTGTGTGTGTTTGCGTTCGGAAGTTCTTTAATTTGTTTCGTATGAAATCGCGTGCTGAAACTTTGTGCTCACAGAAAATATGTCTGGTTTTGTGAAAGTAAAATGGCCCCTGTAGGACATCGAGCAACTATTGAGTTCCAGGCGGGATATTTTTCAAATACTGAAATGACATATTTGGGTATAAAAGGACAAATGTAAAGAAAAAGAAGAATGTAGGTACTGTTAGCATAGGTTTGGGTTTATTATTGAAAAAAATACCGAATTTGTAGGGTCTATTTATGTATTTTTCTGGAATTACGTCAGGAACCATTTCTAGAACAGTTCTATATTGTGACTCATTTCGGAATCAGGATCAAAGATTCATGGGGGAAGTGTGAAAAAATAATACATTTAGTTTTTCAGGACCACCTTAATGTGCATATGTGCTGTATGTTAATTCCATGTCAGACGTCTTAACCGTTTGGCATCTTAACTAAAATTTATTTTGAATATATTCGGCTTTTATAAGATCACAGTAAAAATTTTGTCGATACATTTAAGAACCTAACTAATGTAGTACCAGCAGAAAGAGAATCGTTTTGAAAAAAATCATTTCACTAAAAATGCAAAAATTCTACCCCGCACTCTTTCCAGGCTAAACGGTACACCCATAGATAACTCCTCTGGAGGAAGAAGTGATGAGCAGGGAGAAGAAACGACAGTCTGGATGAGGTGAGAGAAGTGAATTCTTCGGTTCCAGTTGGAAGACAGAAGAGTATTCACAATGGACATAATTTATTACCAAACCTTTCCGAAAGGGCTATACTCACCTGACCTTTCAAAAATGTGTCGCTATAACGAGCTGCCTTCACAAAACACACTCGAATTTCTTCGAGCTAAAAGTTGTTCTCACTAAAAGCGTTGCTATGTGACATGTCACACGAAAGGACATTGCCAATGACTAGTGCGAAGCGTTGTAAATATTTTTGGAAAATAAATCTATCACAAAATATCGCGTGTGACTCGCTTCTGTTGCATTTTTGCAAGTGACAAACTATAATGAAGTCTTTGAAAATGGTTGATGAGCGCTGTCTGCTAAGTGTTAGACTCGCATTCCATAAGAGTAGTGTTTAGCTGTCGAGATCAAAATTTTTTTTTTCAAACATCAACACTGCAAATGAATTTGTGGCATGAATAAATTTCTCATTAAAAGTCATACAACTTGGCAGATATCATTCGTGGGTGACATACATCGCACGGAAAGAGGGATTCGTGATTTACAAAAACCAACGCAACCTGAAACTCATTAAACTTTAGCACTTAATCTTATTGTCACTACTTAAATACGATTGGGCATGTGTGCACGTATGGTAGATGCTTCTTCTTCTTTCAGTATAGAAGGCCGCTGGCCAATTCCAGAGGGTAAGAAGGTGTAGAATATAGGCGTGCCTTTATCATTTAATAAAATTGCAATGTGATGTGATGTAGCGTGCCGGTGATGTGAAATCTGAGAGTTTCTCGTCTAATTTTTTACATCATTTGGCTATACAAATCAAACACACCAGGCGATGCGAAATCCCCTGTCCTAATGATGTGACATCAGGCTCATGATGATGTGATATTCTAGGAAACAAGTCACATCACCTGGTGAGCACTATATTACATCATATTACTAGGGTAGGTATTACAAAATCTGTGCCCATTTGCTTATAAATTAATCCTGAGCACCAGGAGCCCATAAAAAGTAGCAGGTGGTGCATCACCTGGTGACTACAATGTCACATCACCTGGTAAGCACTATATCACATCATATCCCTAGCGTAGGTATTGCAAAATCTGTCCCCATTTTGCTTATAAATCAATCCTGAGCACAAAGATCCCATAGAAAATAGCAGGTGGTGCATCACCTGGTGAGTACAATGTCACATCACCTGGTTAGCACTTCATCACATCACATCACTATCGTAGGTATTGCAAAATCTGTCCCATTTTGCTTATAAATCAATCCTGAGCACCAGGAGCTCATAAAAAGTAGCAGGTGGTGCATCACCTGGTGACTACAATGTCACATCACCTGGTTAGCACTTCATCACATCACATCACTATCGTAGGTATTGCAAAATCTGTCCCATTTTGCTTATAAATCAATCCTGAGCACCAGGAGCTCATAAAAAATAGCAGGTGGCGTATCTCCTGGTGACTACATACAATGTCACATCACCTGGTGAGCACTTCATCACATCGTATCACTAGCGTAGGTATTACAAAATCTGTCCCCATTTGCTTATAAATCAATCCTGAGCACCAGGAGCCCATACAAAATAGCAGGTGGCGCATCTGCTGGTGACCACATACAATGTCACATCACCTGGTAAACACTATATCACATCTTATCCCTAGCGTAGGTTTGCAAAATCCGTCCCCATTTGCTTATAAATCAATCCTGAACACCAGGAGCCCATAAAAAATAGCAGGTGGTGCATCACCTGGTGAGTACAATGTCACATCACCTGGTAAGCATTATATCACATCATATCACTAGCGTAGGTATTACAAAATCTGTCCCCATTTGCTTATAAATCAATCCTGAGCACCAGGAGCCCATAAAAAATAGCAGGTGGTGCATCACCTGGTGACTAAAATGTCACATCACCTGGTAAGCACTATATCACATCATATCCCTAGCGTAGGTATTGCAAAATCTGTCCCCATTTTGCTTATAAATCAATCCTGAGCACAAAGATCCCATAGAAAATAGCAGGTGGCGTATCTCCTGGTGTCACATCACCTGGTTAGCACTTCATCACATCACATCACTATCGTAGGTATTGCAAAATCTGTCCCATTTTGCTTATAAATCAATCCTGAGCACCAGGAGCTCATAAAAAATAGCAGGTGGCGTATCTCCTGGTGACTACATACAATGTCACATCACCTGGTGAGCACTTATCACATCGTATCACTAGCGTAGGTATTACAAAATCTGTCCCCATTTGCTTATAAATCAATCCTGAGCACCAGGAGCCCATACAAAATAGCAGGTGGCGCATCACCTGGTGACTAAAATGTCACATCACCTGGTGAGCACTTCATCACATCATATCACTATCGCAGGTATTACAAAATCTGTCCCATTTTGCTTATAAATCAATCCTGAGCACCAGGAGCCCATAAAAAATAGCAGGTGGCGCATCACCTGGTGACTAAAATGTCACATCACCTGGTGAGCACCCCATCACATCATATCACTAGCGTAGGTATTGCAAAATCTGTCCCCATTTGCTTATAAATCAATCCTGAGCACCAGGAGCCCATAAAAAACAGCAGGTGGCGCATTACCTGGTGACTAAAA